>CM057168.1:4707874-4744336 GCA_029962745.1 Echinometra lucunter | reverse complement strand
AAAGTTAACACAAGAAAAGTTAAGCTGTCAGTTGAAATACTTGCAAACATGCTATCCAGACTCCAAATGTAAATGTATAGATTTTGTTGATTCAGTTTCACAATTAAACTGCCCCAGGCATCGACAACAAAGCATGGATGGTAGGAACATGTCCATTCCTTTTTTGGTGATACAATAACGGCAGTTAGAATTTATTTGCCTCGTAAAATTTCATACGTAACATATGCATCAGTAATTTTCAGGACCTACAGCGTACTCCTCTCCAAAGGAAAATTACCGATAGATGTACAGTGCAATGTTCAGTACAGTAATAATAATTTAACATATCATAATGCCCTCTTCCATAATACAAATTATCATTCAAATAAACTCAATCCTCATAAAAATGGCAAACATTGTATACAATGTATGCATTAATATATCAAAAAGTACATTTTCCATTAATTACTGATATTTTCAACTGAAATCTCCCAAGGCAAATGATTAATTGCATTATGCAGGTGTACATGTACAATGTTGTACAAGTAAGCCTCTGTGATTCGCACATGTTTTCCCCTATTGGTAATGATAAGCAGGGTTCTCACTAGAAAAAAATCCACACACGGTTCCCACTCTGCGCAAAGCGTGGAAGTTTTAGAAGTTTTTTACGGAATAACACCTAAAGTTAGGTGTGGCGGCAGTGTATGCTATAGTAAAAGGATGAAAAATACTTCTTGGTAAGCAGGAGTTGTCTACTAATGGCATAAAAGTAAAAATACATTGCCAAAAAGCAAAACAAATCTGTGACATTTATCATTATTGTTAGGAATATATACTCCAATATTTTTTTACCCTTGTTGCCACGCATGGTGCAGCAATTTCACACATGGTTCTTCCTTGTCTGAAACCCTTTACGCATGGTATTGGAACCACGGGTGTTATGTACTGGCGAGAACCATGATGATAAGTAACAATTTCAATAAATTATGCCAAATAAGGCGCAGCTACAATGTATTTTGTATTAAACTGCCCCAGGCATCAACAACAAAGCATGGATGGTAGAAACATGTCCATTCCTTTTTTGGTGATACAATAACGGCAGTTAGAATTTATTTGCCTCGTAAAATTTCATACGTAACATATGCATCAGTAATTTTCAGGACCTACAGCGTACTCCTCTCCAAAGGAAAATTACCGATAGATGTACAGTGATTTTGATTCAGAGAAATTTTGTTTTCTGAAATTTTGTATCCCAATCTAATTTGTTTTTCATTTTAAACATGTGACATACATGCACACATCCACCAGCATGCATGCATGTACCCTGCACAATTTTGTCATTAAAAATGACCACTGTATAACATGTAAAAATGTCATCAAAACTGTGAGTCGTTACTGTACATGTATGTACATGTACTAGTAGGGATGAGCATAGTAACATTGTAGCAGGTAAATGTAGGTGCACAGTTTAGCATCATTCCATACATGTACCAACTGATTCAAAGAAATAAATTTTATACAAATTTTATAGTGTATTCCCCAAATTTATGGAAACAGTTCATGTACATTATTGGAAAGAGTACAGACATACATATGTACATGTAGTCATTGCACATATTTTGTGTCTATTGCATCTATGCTGCCTCTGCCAACAGTACAGATATCATTACACCAGTCACGATATCCAGGATACATCCACAAATTTAATGTGTGGGGGGTTTTTTTTCTCCTCAACAAAGACAGTTTGCATAATCTGTAATGAAAGTAGATGTACATGCATACAGTTCCCCTGATTTAGTCTAATGAAAACACTCCGTATCGTTCCCTCTAATGAAGTTTCATTAGTGGTCTGCGGTGGTTTTGGGCGTGCCCCGCCATAGATACCCCAGTAATTATTGATTGGTACCAAGAATTCACGTTCTGACTCAGGGGCTTTGTTGACGTTCTAGACCACTATTCACTGTAGAATCTTTTGTCCTGCTCGACCATTGATCCAGGCCGCCACAGGGATTAAAGTTTGCCGAATCCTTCTCTCTTTCTTGTTTTTTTTTCTCTATCTCTCTTTAAATTTATTTTACCCCTATCTCTTATATATATCTCTCTCTCTCTCTGTCCATGTTTCTTTTTTTTTTCTCATTCTCTACTCAATAATCTCTCTTTTTCTCTTTCATATTCTTTGTTTCCATTCATTGACCCATCTCTCTTTCCTCTTTCTTTTTCTCTCTTACTCTCTCAAAAGTAGTTTTAACTCTATGTATAAGTCCATATCATCAATCATACATGCATGGAATCTTTGGAAAAAGATAGATGATTAATACAAAAAATTATATGTCTGACCTCTAAATAAAAGTACAATGTACCAGTAAAGAAATTCATTTTTTACAAGCCTGGCCAGAGGTCTCGGATTATTTAACACATAAAGCAGGACATACTTGAAGTTATTCCCTGCAAACATCTCAGTGAAGGAGAGCTCCTTCCCCTTCAAATAATGAATAAAAATTTAAAATATATATATATTTTTTTAATTCACAAAAATTTCCTTAAAAATTCCCACTTTTCATAGAAAAAGACAAGAGGAACTCAAAGTGCTGGAGATCACAGAAAATAGATGATTCATATAATTAATTATGATTCAAAGGAAGCCATTCTTCTTCTTCACAAATCATCAATCATTATGATTGTAACAAACATGTACATCTTTGTTTTGATAATTAAGTGATAAAATAATACACTCATCATTATCAATTTGCATTGTAAGTGTTAAATCCACAAATATATCAGATCTGTAACTTTCCTTTCAATTTTTCATATTGAGCTTTGCTACATGTATGTCTTCAAAACACCAATCCTTTTAATTTCCATTCTAATCAAAATAAATAAAAATAAACCAAGACAACACTTGGAATCAGTTTTAAAAAAAAAATACTTTTTATTGGAATAGAACTTAGATGTACATTGTAAAAATAAGAAGAGAAGGAAGAAGAAGAAGAAGAAGAAGAAGAAGAAGAAGAAGAAGAAGAAGAAGAAGAAGAAGAAGGAAAAAGCAAGAAAAAGAAGAAAAAGAAGAAGAAAAAAGAAGAACAAGGCGTTTGCGATGTTGTGTCTCGCCCACTTGTGAATATAACTAGAAATATCGCGATCTGTGATGGCACACAACAGAACTGTATCGAAAGCTCATTGTGAAATAACTGGGATGGAATAACATTTGATAAAATATGAGAAGGGTTTTTTATGAAATGGTACTGCATTTTCACGTGCATGTACTTTCCCTGCTTCTACTCTCATCCCTCTGATATGAGTAACATTGTATGATTGATATTTTACATGTGTGGAGTTGAAAAGTGTTTGTGGTTGTAGTGTAGCTGAGGGCTGCAGATGATGTAGTGTGATAATGAGCTTATAATATAGAGAAAAGAAATACGAGAACAGTTATGTTTTGTTAAGAAGAAGGGTTAGTGAGTAAAATCTTTTATGGTATATTGAATACTGCCACAGGAAAAAAAAAAAGCATGCATAAAATTGAAGAGAACAGAAAACTGATCCCTCAGCCACTTTGCACTGAGTATTTATGTATAGTTTTAATATTCTTTCAAGTGCAAAATAAATGGGCTCCTTTGTTGCCTAAGAGGTAGTGCCTGCCTGTGAAGCCTGTAAAAAAACTGAGACCAACAAATAAGCACTCTAAACAAACAGCATCAAAATCAGCTGCAAAATAGAGAAGTAGTATTTACTAGCAGAAATCTGCATGAGTAATTTTTACATAATTCTACATTACGAATGTTTACACAATATCTGTGTACAAGTTCAGAAGCGTCACCTATGATTATCAGTTGAGCAATCAGATTCAACACTGGACAAGAAATGACAGAGGAAAAGCAAATTCAAGAATTTGAAAACATCTGTAACATATGACCTCCAATGACCTTTCACCTTATCATGTGAAGTCCAACAGAATGATAACATGCACTTCCCCTTAGTGATCTGCAACCCAAGTTTGACTGAAAAGTGTGACACGGTTGCAAAGTTTTGTGTCATAAGAGAGTCTTGCACGTAAACTTTAACCGTTCAACGTTTGACCTGTAATGACCTTTGACCTGACCATGTGACCTCTGACTGGACCATAACATGCAGGTCCCCTTAGTGCATCTACAACCCAAGTTTGATAGATAAGTGTCACACGGTTGCAGAGTTTTGTGTCATAAGAGAGTCTTGCACGTAAACTTTAATGTTTGACCTGAAATGACCTTTGACCTTACCATGTGACCTATGACTGGACCATAACATGCAGGTCCCCTTAGTGCATCGACAACCCAAGTTTGATAGATAAGTGTCACACGGTTGCAGAGTTTTGAGTCATAAGAGAGTCTTGCACGTAAACTTCAACGTTTGACCTGAAATGACCTTTGACCTTACCATGTGACCTCTGACTGGACCATAACATGCAGGTCCCCTCAGTGCATCTACAACCCAAGTTTGGTTGAAAAGTGTCACACAGTTGCAGAGTTTTGTGTCATAAGAGAGTCTTGCACGTAAATTTTAACGTTTGACCTAAAATGACCTTTGACCTTACCATGTGACCTCTGACTAGAGCATAACATGCAGGTCCGCTTAGGGCATCTACAACCCAAGTTTGGTTGAAAAGTGAGTCACGGTTGCAGAGTTTTGTGTCATAAGAGAGTCTTGCACGTAAACTTTAACGTTTGACCTGAATGACCTTGACCTTACCATGTGACCTCTGACTGGACCATAACATGCAGGTCCCCTTAGTGCATCTACAACCCAAGTTTGGTTGAAAAGTGAGTCACGGTTGCCAAGTTATCTTTCATAACGTTTGTGACGGACGGACGGACAGACGGACGACGGACGGACGACGGACGGACGACGGACGGACGACGGACGGACGACGGACGGACGACGGACGGACGACGGACGGACGACATTTGGATCCCTTAGTCTCGCCTTCACCTCCGGTGGGCGAGACAAAAAGAAGAAGAAGAGGAGGAGGAAGAAGAAGAAGAAGAAGAAGAAAAAGAAAAAGAAGAAAAAGAGCAGGAGGAAGAAGAAGAAGAAGAAGAAAAAGAAGAAGAAGAAGAAGAAAAAAGAAGAAAAAGAAGAAGAAGAAGAAGAAGAAGAAGAAGAAGAAGAAGAAGCAGAAGAAGAAGAAGAAGAAGAAGAAGAAGAAGAAGAAGAAAAGAGGGGAAATGTGTTTGGGCAATGGAGTTATACATGCATGAACTGCACCAGGCAAGCGTACAGAGAATTGCTTTGGGCAGTTAGAAATGACCCATCTGTTATTTTCTTCTTGTCCCATTATTTTATTGGTGAAAACAAGGCATATTGTGATCATTTTCACAGCTGATGACATTGGCCTTTTACAACCCTGGACATAGGGCTGCTAGTCTTACTATTAAGACTCTACACCGTCTAAAGTGAATACAAGAATGATACTCAGAAACGGTCATGGAAAGGGCATTGTGCCTTGCACTTTTGCAAGAGGATAAAACCTCAACCTTGTTACTGCTTTGTGCATGCGTACATGTACATCTCTGCACATGAAAAAAAATGAAAGAGGATCATTATACTATACATGTACATGTAGTGCTACAATAATTGCTGCTCACATGTAATGTTTCACAATTGAAAAATATGCACCAGCTTTCTCATTTTTTTTCTGCTGGATCACCCCCTCCCCTTCCCAGGTTTTTTTTTTTCTAATCTTTGTTTTTAATTCAATTTTATCTTTTTCTAAAATTTCATTTCATATTCATTTATTTGTTTGTATTTCATTCATTTTTTCCTTTATTTATTTTTAACTTATTTTTTTTTAATTCATTCATTTCTTCATTGTTTTTCGGGGGGGGGGAGGGGTGGTGGTTGGTTATGGGCATCAACAAGGTCATTGTAGGGTCTATAAATCAGACTAGCTTTGCTAGCTGCACATATCCGCACTGAAGCTTCCCTGTGCTCAGGTTTTGTAGCAAAAACCTTTCACTGTCATCACCAAATACGGAAATAAAAACAGTCCGTTTACAGCGGGTGGAAATTGAATAACTTTGAATTATGGGTGGTACCAACTTCTTTCACATATGGTGAAATAATAAGACCCACACCAAAAAGGGAAATGTCCTGTATATACACTGTATACATGTATGTACTACAAATTATACATGTACATTTGCGAAAGTTTGTGCACTGCCTTAACTGAACACTTTTTGAATTGGTATTTTACATATACATGTACATGTACACAATGTACTTTGAGATCGTTTGGGTAAAATGCTACCACATGACAAAGATATTTTTTTAAATTAAAGCTAAGCTGCATATGTACACGTACATCTATCAAATAATATCAAAATATGAATTTATATTCAATATTCACTGATACACAATTAACAATCAAATTTTAATGAATGTGTTTCATAAAAGCACAAATCTACATGTAGCTTTTTTTTTTATTTATCTTTAGAAGTTTTATTACTGTGGGGGGGGGGGGGGGTTCATGACCTCTAAGGGAAAAAGGTGAGAAGCATTAATATTTCGATTGCATCCTTAGATCAGCGCTTTGCCACGCGTGCCGTTCGACACAAATTGAGTACAAAACGATAAAAACACAAATTAGCGGAAGGACGCAGCTCTCCTCAACACAAAAAAGATACTTGATTAGACGCATGACAACATTTCAGACACCCTGTATAGATTCAATTTGTACAATGTATTATAACACTTTAATAATCCTAACGACTATGGTAGATCTTTCTCTTGAGAAATAAAATTTCGCACAGGGAAATCCCTTGCTTTGCTAATAAGGAGTTAAGGGACAAAGGGTTGTTGATTATGATGGAAAAAAAAAGAAACACTCAAGAAATCAGTTTTGCATTAACTATGTATTTTGAAGGGGTTTTCTCCATTATGACAAATATAAACCAACACTCCTCAGAAATTAACTTGCAGTCACACTTGGAGAAGTATTTTTAAAGGGATTTTGGCCCCATTTCAGAAAACTTAATATCAGTAACAACTGCCACATTATTTTCTACGACAAATTTGCTCTCAGCCAACCAGATGCAAGGATTTCAGTAGCTTGTAACAGCTATTGTAACTTTTTATTGATAACTGCCACATTTCTATGACAAATTTGCTCTCAGCCAATCAGATACAAGGATTTCAGTAGCTTGTAACAGCTATGTAACTTGTTATTGATAACAATTTTTGTGAAGCGTGGGCCCTTGTGCATCATAAAGGGAATCTTGTCCAGATTATGAATTTACAATCCTGCTTGGCTTTGCATCCCAGATAGAAGCCTCAGAGAGACCTGGGAATAACGAGACAATTAAGGTCAGAAGTGGAGTTTTTATCCAATTACTCATCTTCCCGTCTCTCCCCCTACCCTCTACAGCTGTCCTAAGCTGTACCCCCTCCCCCCCCCCCCCCCCCCCGTCTCTCTCTCTCTCTCTCTCTCTCTCTCTCTATTTCACTTTTCTCTACAGAGTCTACATGTACATGTAATTTCCACTCTCTCTTTCTCCCCTCCCCCTCTCTCTCTCTTTCACCTTTCTCAGTTTCTCTTACAGGCAAGTAAGGTAAGAAATGCAATTTTCATCCAATCAGTCATCTTAACCCCCCCCCCCCCCCCACCTCTATCTCTCCTTTCCCCCTTTTATATCCTTCCAATTTTGACTATTTCTCCTACGTTCCAGTGGCTAATATACATTGTACAAACTTTAATTATTCAGTTCAATTCAATCCAAAACAACATTTATTTCCTTCCAATAACTTTTCAGCATTTTACAAAGTATTCAGAATATAAATATGTAATAACAATACATAACTATAGAGGTACACTGTACATGTATTTAAAAAAAAAAAAAAAAAAAAAGAAAAGATTTTTAAAAATCGAATAAAATAAAATAAAAAAACAAGGAAGGAGGCGCAAAATCCCGAAAAGCAAAAAGTTTGTGATGGGTACGCCTGAACATAAAAACTAACACAATAAATACAAAAAAGGGGAAAGAGAGAGTAAGAGAGAGAGAGAGAGAGAGGAAAGGGCTGAAGAAGATGAAAAGCAGAAATGAAATAATACACACACACTGTGTGTTATACATGTACTGCATCTTAATTAATGAGTTCTTCTTTGTCTTTGCCCCCCCCTTCTCTTTCTCTCTCTTTCTTCTTCACATTCTCTTGTTTTGTCTCCCTATCCATAGAATGTTGTGTTGCGTTGTGTACCTCCTTCACTTGTGTACCGTTACATACGTCTCCCTTTCACATCGTCTCTGCCACCCTCCCCCCTTCTCTCTCTCTCTCTCTCTCTCTCTTCCCTATTTCTTCATTCTTGCCCTATGATATACAGCTCTTTTACATGTACACGTATGTATCTTCTTTCTTTCTAGTGCACTCTCGACTCTCTGTGCTGGTTTGGGATTCATAAATGGCACCTTGAGAGAAGCCTACCGGTAGCCCATGTGCCGACTGGGCAGTATTGGCCATGTCAACTGTACACTGTACACCTGTACATGCACGTGTACTGTACTTCTACATGTACGTACACTGTATTACTTTACTCTTTAGTCTGCCATTCAGACCACTATAATTTGTTCCAACTGACTAGGGTCTGTGCCTTTAAACTAACATCAGACCTACATGTTCATGTATGTACATCTACAGTGTACGCTGCTGTAGATGGTTATGAAGACAGCTGCAAGCTTACATGTACATGTACCCAATAGGCTTGAAGTCAGCACTGATTGGTCTTGATGAGTCACCTTGACTGACCCCCGTGCAGCAACCATGAATTGCCCACCAAAATTTAGTATCAAAACAAGTACAAAGTGGCTCTTTATGCACATCAAATCTCAAAAGCCCTACATGTACATGTATTTTCATCTCATTTCCATTTCAAAACACAAGATCGTTCAAAATACATGTATGTTAGTGCACTATTCTTCATCAGATGTTATTTTTGGAAGACCACATTTACACTGAACAGGTGAATACAAGCTTTCAGAAAACTTAAGTTAGGCCTACTGATCAAAGAGAGAAACATGTATTCCACAAGAGATTCTTCTCCTGAAACAGACTTAAAGTAAATACACTCAAATTTTCTCTTGTCCCCCATGCTCCATGAAATCCTGAATGGACTGGTTGCTGCTATCATTAACATATTAAAAAAAACCCAGTATCTCCTCCTGTGAGTGTTGTCATGCCTAGAAATGAGGTTTTAAAAGTAGACCTAAACCCTATCCTAACCCTAACTCTAACCCTAAAAATACTTCATGAAAAAATATTAATGCCGGGACAAATCGGCCAAACACAGTCAGGCATGGAATTGGAATTATGATCAAATAAAAAAAAAAGAAAATTTAGCCTACGGGTACAACTAGACTTGGGTCTTACAGTGTACACGTTCGTGATTTAACCCATAGAGGTACAGTGTCACCTTTAGGAAACTCTTTTGCAGTATCTGTTGGTCCAGAATGTTGGGCAGTACATATAATACATGAGCAGAAGGAGAAAAATGCACTGACGAATTTGAGCCCATTCCCATCGCTGTATGGTGTGGCGTTCTCGAATTAGAGCAGTTTCAGTGTAACTAATCATTACACTCTTTAAATTGGCAACGCAGTGAATGATATATAATCACTATTTCTCTGTTCAAATTGGCAATTTCTTATTCAATTTTACAATTATATTTCATTTTGGTTTATGTTATATCCATATTTATTTTTTTCAAGCCATGTAAACAAGGAAAAAAAAAATTTGTGTTGCCAATTTGAGGATTGAAGATGATTGATTTAGACCTCAAGAAAGCTCTGTACTGCTATGGGTTGAAAAAAAAATGTAGAAAATGAGACACTATCTTTCTTGAATAAAGAACAGAAGGTGAAAAAAAAAATGTAATATTAAAATAAATGTAGGGTCTGGCTTACTCCACATAAACAAATATTGGCACTAATAGCTAATGCACTTTTCGTATCCATGCACAGCACAGTGGTGTGTGCGACGGTGTGCTTTATTCCTCAGGCTCAGGCTTGGATACGAAAGTGCATTAGCGACCCAATAATTTCGCATACAGGTGTTTTCGGGGCAAACCCGGAGAATAGGGCACTGGAACGCGCGTGCGTACCATTCATACAGCACAGAGATCGGCAGAGACAGCCGAAACTCAAGGTATGTGACAAGTCAATAATCGAGTTCAAAATGACTTTCAAATATGTTTTAATGAGGTAATTATGTTCTAATATCATCATGATCGTGAATATATTACATGTACATTGTCCGCTTGGCTTTCAGATTTTTGGTTATTTGATGAAACTCAGTTTGATTTTGGCTAAAAATGTTGTCAAACTCAACAAAACGTTTCACTCCTGAAATTTGTGCAGATTGTCCCCGTGCGCCGCCGCTTCCACTGGGCTGCATTTGCTTGCACACAAATGAATACAGCCATGCCCATGACAGCGTGCGCGTTCCGGTCCCCTATTTTCCGGGTTCGCCGTTTTCGGGAATCACAGGCTCAGTGATTTTTTTTTTAAATGGGCAACACCATCACAATTTACAAATAAGTTACATGTCATGATGTACTGTATATCAAACATGTATTGTACTTGTAAGCTAGCCAACTGTGTCTGTGGAAGTCTGCAACTTCCAGCATTCTAAGACTAAGCGTGCGTGCTAAGCATGCCAAGGCAGACACATAACAATTGTGAAAGTAATCAAGAATTTCCAATCATGCCGTAACAGCTGACCGCATGTCAATCTTGAAATTCCTTCGCATGTTGATCAACAATGCCATACAAACATGACAAATATTCTCTGCAGCTGCTTTCTTTACAACAGGGGCCCACCCGTCCCGTTTCATGTCATGTTTACAACCCCTGCTCTGCACCACCCTTTGCGCACACACACACGGCAAACGTCGAACACTTACCGCCGACCACGACTAACTTGTATTCCGTCATTTCCAAATCTCTTCGCAGCTTTCCACCCGGGAAGTGGCAGCAACAACATGTAAAACTAAGTCCAGAAGCTTGATTTTCAAGTATAAAATCTCAAAATCAAAGAATAAACAAAACTCGACGATGTAAACATTAGGGTGTTAACTCGAAAAATTTACATACTGAGCCGAGATTTATCAACATTAATACACACGTAGTAAGTATACACAGAATATAGAAATCGCCGTAATCGTGCCTTTATACACGCGCGACGCCCTAATAGTAAAATACATGTATCATCGAATGCTAGTATCTAAAAATAGCACCCAATCGCTCAGTCGGTTACTGGGAATTCCTAGTCTTTTAGAAAACCATATTGATACAATTTGATATCATCATATACTTTATTTCGATAGTTAGAAACTGTTGTTATTATATAAGATCACTATATAGATTTATACATAATTTGAAAGGTACAATTTTTAAATTAAAATTAGTCGGTATAAATGAAAACGCAAATAAAGTCCTTGCAAAAATTAAAGTGCTTGTTATAAAGGCTGGTTAAACTTGTGGCATTTGTCAAAAGATGGCGATAAATAGAAATACTAAACTTGTAGATTCTTTCAACAATTACAATAGCATGAAATCATATCCAATAATGATTTCACCCTTTGGTCAAAATTAGGTCGTCGAAATCTTGCAAAATGTTTTCAACTCCTGTCAGTTATATTGGGTTGATTATTTCAATATTTTAGTATCAAGCATTATAATCAGTTGATAAGAATTTGTTAGTTTGTTTATTTGTCTGTTTGTTTTTCTATAAATTCCTGTAATATCATTGTAAAACGCATACATTAAGTATGCGCTCTAAAAAACCCTGATTTAGTAGTAGTCGCTCGCTCTGCACCACATCATAGACAGAAAAAAAAAATCCTTTCGTATATACAGATAATAGCAGAAAATAGTAAAAGAAAAAGTCTCTCTCTCTCTCTCTCCCTCTCTCTCTTTCCATTTACGTAATTATACCTGGAAACATGAAAATAATAGACGCGGCTTTTCAACATCCACGTGGAGGAATCCACGTCACTACAAGCATTGCTTTTTTGTGGATTTCTTTTTTCCAATATCATTTTTTAAATCTTTTAATACACTATGTCAAGCAGACATTTAATTTTTGTTTTGATGTTAATTAGAGGGAAAAATGTTGTATGTTTGTTTATTTACGATATTTCTGCTTAAAAGAAGAAAAAAAAAGTATGTCTTGTGTTATATTGGAAATAAAACTTGAACTTGAACTTGAACTTGAACTTCAACATTTTTGATTTGATAAGTTTATCTATTTAATATTTATTTTGGGTTGCCACATTTTTCAAGCATATTGGTTACAATGGCAACCCTTCTTCCGCAAATGATTTTATGTTTAATGTATTACAATAATTGACAATTTTTCATTTATTTTTTTTAGAAAAATGATTGTATATGAATACTTGTATATTTGTCATTTATTGTCAAGAGAAGCTTTTTTGTATATTATGTTACTAAAATGTTAATATGTATGCAGAAGAAAATAAATCAAATCAAATCAAAAGCATGATTTTTTTTTTCGCATGTATTCTGTGAAATGCATCTTCTGTAAATTAGGTATTAACTGTATAGAAATCCACCTCAAATTTGAATTCATCCATGTAAAAAACATTCAATATACTTTCAATGAGAGAGATTACAGAGCGATGATTCATGCATACTTTCAGATTTCGAGATCCCGTAATAAAAAAACCAACAAACTAACAAGCAAATAAAAAAAGGAGCTCTACCACAGTAACCTAATTCCTGACAGTTTGATTTAAACAAACAAACAAACAAAAATGTGCTTATAAAAATTCATTCTAGGAAGGTTATTTCTATTAATTCGCCGATGAATTTAATCATGTTTATTTAACAGAGATCTCTAGCAAATGTTTAGCTTTAATCAGCTGATGACCAGTTTCCAGGTGGAAATTAGGGTAAGTGCAGATGGATCACGGCATTTTTTTTTTTTTTTTGGATACTTTCGATTCCCAGTGACTTTGTGAAATTGCCAGGTCATGAGATTCTGCTGTTTGTATGATTTAATTGAAGTGTTTTCGTAGGCGTTCAAAATGGTAGGCCATTTTGGGGTGTCTTCCGTCGTCGTTTTTCAAATACCCGGCCATTTTGCCACTGTGCCCTTGTTTTAATCATTTTTTTCTTCTCGTTTATTCAGTCACGGATGCCTACATTTCAAATCTTTAACATGAATATGACAATTCGAGCTTCGTAGTCCTAAGAAGAAGAAGAAGAAGAAGAAGAGAAGAAGAAGAAGAAGAAAAACACCTCACACAGAGAGAAATTTGAAAGGGGAGATCGAGATACGTTCATTAAGAGATAGATATAGAAAAAAAAGGCGAGGCCATGAGATGGGGGGGGGGAGTGGGGGGCAATATATTGTTTAAAAAATTAGAGAGAGAGAGAGAGAGAGAGAGAGAGCGGGGAGGCCTGGGGTGGAGGGGGGGGGGCTAATATCAAAGAGAGATATCTTAATACGATTTTTAAAATCTGTCCGAGTACATTTGGCAGTGAGGTGAGAAAACATATCACCAATAGGGGTTAAAGTTACTTGGTCTAATACCAGTTGGTCTAATTCCCAGATGGTCTAACACCACTTTTGCTTCACCTATTTGGTCTACCACGTCAGTTTGGCCCAGTTGCCGTTTGGTCTAATCATCACTTGGTGTAATACTCACTTGGGCTAATTATCATTAATTTATCTAATGATCAAATGGTCTAATTGCCACTTCGTAGTTTTCCTCATTTCGTCTAATGACCGTTTGGTCTGTTTATACCAGTTCGTCTATTATCAGACTGACTAAGTGCTGTTATACCAAATGGGTATTAGACGAAACGGGTATAGCCTAAATGAAAATTAGCCGAAATGGTAGATGGGATAAGTGGCAATAAGACCAAATTGTTATTAGATGAACTGGTTGTGGAGGAAATTTGATTAGACCATGTGGGATGAGACCAAACGGGCATTAGACAAAATGAGATTAGACCAAGTGGCAATTCACCAATAGCCCTAGGCGTATTATTCACAAAAATGCTTTTCCTGATCAAATAGCAGTTAACAGCAAGAAAAATATCATATTATGAAATAACATGGAACCCATTCCTCGTCGATTTGAAAATGTCCGCCGATAAAATGGGAATACATTTCAGTTGACCTAGCCGCCTAGAGAGAGAGAGAAAAAAATCTTTTACATTCCCTGGTAAAAAGAAAATTGATATCCCCTTCATTCGGCCTATTCATAGAAACTCTTCGTGGGGATGTGAACCTATTGTTACGTCACCATAGCATGATTCTCTTTAATACCTGATCATATGACGTCACAAAAGAATGCGCTTCTGCGCGTATACCGAAGCGCGCACCGGATATTATCAAGCGCGCATTTCCGCTTTTTATCAACAAAAGCGAAACGCATGATGGGAGTCACCCATTTCTCAACCGGCCTTGGTTGTACGTGTACTGTAGGCATATTGAGTGGGGATCGATTAAGGGGCGTGGGGCTTTGATAAGATATTATGTAATTGGATAATTGGATTTGATAGGCTACTCAGTCTGGCGGGGGGGGGGGGGGGGGGGGGGGGGGGGTGTCTCATTGAGGCCTTATACATCATCACTTTTTTTTTTTTCAAAAAGCACCCTATAAAACTAGGGTTGAAGCACATTAGGAGTCAGTGGTTTTGATAGCCTTCACAGGGAAACCCCGGAAACCTGTTCAACATCTCCGATTTTTACACCCTTAACAAGGATTTTATATATCATATGGTATTTTACACCCTATTCAAGAATTGCAACATCACTGACTTCTGAACTTGATACCCTTTCCCTTGATTGTTGCTGTTTTAGATACACTAAAAGTGTAACGTGCGTTATGTGCTTATTTTACGCGCTTTAATGTCAGGCGAATGACGTACAGGCCTCACAATCCCCGGGTTAACTGGATAATCAAGGGCAAGACAAGCAGACATTATAGACATACATGTATATCCTATATAAAAAAAACACGACTCCATAGACCACTGCTTGTACTTGGAACTTCAGTCAATAGTAAATATCCAATAAATATAACAAATCCCCGTATTCAACATAACTTTGAAGGAGGTTTGAAATTAACCCCCCACCCTCCCCCCCCCCCCCCCCACCCCCCGGAAAGTGAACTAAAAGATACACAAACAAAAACATTATTCACAATGTTGGCACTGGTATGCAGGTTCTTGTTAACTGTAACAGTAAAAGATTTTATTGCTAAAATAGAAATGCATTACATATTTTCTTTGCAAATACACTTGCAACATTATTTGCATTACTCACAAATTGTGAAAGTGAAAAGAACTCAGGCAAACTTGATCATACATTACTTTGTATACAAAAAATATCATTATATTGTATTAATATAGAAGGAACTGATGATAGAATCTTGAACTATAGTACAAAGCTAATTTTTATTTCAGTCTACATATATTTTCAAGTCACATATCATTATATTTCAGTCCACATAGCACTAATCATTTTATCTGCATCTACATGCATACTATTCAAGAGGATTATTCTACACATTCAGTAATTTCACAAGGAGATACCAGTAATGAGATAATCTCAATGAAATAAAAACCCCTGTAAAAAAAAAAAAATCTTTCTTATCATGAAGTGTTTTGGCAAACGTAGCAAATTCTGTACACATCATTGGCTCAACATTCTGATGACTGGACATTTTAAGTGTTACTTTTTTTTTTAAAGAAGTTCAATTCATTTTACATACACCCACACATCACCCCTATCATTATCAGGGCACAAATATTAATAAATACCTGGGACTAGAAAATTTGTCTTGTTACATCTGATATAACAAGATAATTCATGAATCTCCTTATATCAGAGCTCATATCAGAGCTCTTTATATCAAGTTTCTATTGTAGTAATAAAAAACAAATGCCATGACCATAGGTGTCAATTTGTATTCGTGGGGGGGGGGGGGGGGGGGGGCGGCGGCGATTGGTGACAAATATCCCCCTTGAGGGAGCGAAGTGAAGAAATGACTAAACATGCTAAATTCCATAGGTTTCTTTGAATTCTTGATTTCGGTCATGAATTGCAGTGCACCTTATATCTTTTAAATGTCGACGATGTTGATGGTAATCATATACAAATAAAAAATCATCACTGTCATCATCATCCTCCTCCTCCTCCTCCTCCTCTTCCTTGTCATCATGTTTATCATGTCATTTCTTAACACTGACTTAGGGGGGTTTGGGCGTGAGAATACAGGCCATCCCCCACCTGAAATATTGGTGGGGGGTATATATCCCCCCCCCCTCCATATCCCCCCATACCCCCTGGGATCAATACTCAAATCCATACACAGTCATTGAATATGAATGTTTCCATAGACCCCTTTTCACAGAAAACTAAAAACATAACATAGACAAATATCTCATTTTCCTTAATTGGATGTCAAATAAGAGTTGTGTGTGAAATGCCAGTTACAAAATCATTGCATGAAAACAGAATCATTAAAACATATTGAATGATTAAAAAAAAAAGTTGTTTCATAATAATAAGCCTAAAATCTTTTAGCAATCATCTCAGAAGGCTCAAAAAAGAAAGAAAAAGTACGAATAATTACATAACTACATGCACGAGTAATAGCACATAGGGGTCCGCCCACTTGACTGAAGGCCCGCGAGTCCGAAGGCCCATGAGGCCGACTTTTCTCATATTGTATTTTCCTTCATCACAAATAATACGCTATCGGTATATAAAATAATTATGTCTCCTTTAGCATGTTTAGTCCTCGTTTCCGGAGGTCCCGCTGCTCTTTAACACTTCTTAAACTTCCTTCTGGCACAGGAATTGGTTAGAGTG
Source organism: Echinometra lucunter (assembly GCA_029962745.1). Taxonomy (NCBI): domain Eukaryota; kingdom Metazoa; phylum Echinodermata; class Echinoidea; order Camarodonta; family Echinometridae; genus Echinometra; species Echinometra lucunter. The sequence goes on along the minus strand of CM057168.1, from coordinate 4,727,482 downwards.
GTGTGATATTATAGATTACAATTTGCTATTTTCGGCCTCGCGGGCCTTCGGTCTCGAGGGCCTTCGGTGAAGTGGGTTGTCACCAGCAAATATACTCTGAGGAAAGAAGCAGCAGCATGCATTGTATAAAAATAAAATTCCATTGGGAATGATCTCTTACATATCTTAAACATCAATCATTCATTATCATACTGCTTTAGACTCAATACAGAGATACATGGACTATACATAAACAACTGGCACAGTTGGATTTATACCACAATCAAAGTTGACTAAGTAGATAATTTATCAAGAGCACCTTTCTGCAAGTTGACCTTAAACACATGCCAGTCAACCTGGTATAAATCATTTAGAGATGGGAGTATTTGCACGAGAATGAGAGAGAGAGATAGAGAGAGAGAGAGAGAGAGAGAGAGAATGAAAGGGAAGGAGAGAGAAAGTGAGAAAAGGGAGAGAAAGAGGGAGGGAGGGAGACAGTTGGCATTCCATGAAACAACTTATTGAAAAAATGTAACATATAATTTCCTCTCCCCCTTAAAAAAAAATCACATATTGCAGATAATCACTGGAGACTTTTCAAAATTATGATACATAATTCAGTCATAGCGTACATTAGTGTAACTTTTTATAGAATATAGGGAATACATGTACTATACAGCTAAATCAAGATATCACTGTTGTAAGAGATGAGTTGCATAATATAGTCAAGGCATTACTGAGTTCTTGTAAACATGAATCCTCAGAGATTCACAGAAAATTGTCAACTGATGACTAAACACTGCTATAGTAAATGATATTTGCCACATAACATTGTAAGATCATGCTTATTCATGTGTTATGTCCTCCCCCCCCAAAAAAAAAAAAATGAAAAGAAAGTAAGGAAGGTGTTAGTTAGAGTATATATTCTACATTACAAGTACACCAGAATGGAATTGAGCTAATTCCATCTAATTGCAGTTTCTTTTATAGAATAAAACAATCAACTCCATCATGCAAATAAATTCACGAAAGGTTAACCATATTCAAGAGTTAGTACCACATGTATATTGCTTTGAACACTAAATTACTTAAATATCCTGGTAACTATGTGGAAATGATTCTGATATAAGAAAAAATAGCACAAAATCACATATATTGCAAATATTGCAAGCATCTACATCATAATGCCTCTAAGTTATGAGATTCATGTACCCTCGTCTTGACATAGAGAATGAGCTGCCACATGCAAAGTGAACACGCTGACTAGCACATTCTCACATTCCCATAGGCTTTATACAACGGCCACACGGTTCCCACAGCCAATGGGTTAACAATTTCGTTAGTGAATTCTTAAATCACCCATAGGTTTAGGACAGGGACCATGATTCCAGTAGCCTAGTTAATTTCTTCACAAAATACTTTGAGAATTTACTCTCAGGATCATCTTGCATTCTGTTCATTATGAACTGATTTTGTTTAACCCAGAATTGTTTTCAAAAATTTGATTTGAGTATAACATGCAATTCCATAGACCTTATCTCGAGTTATCTAAGGCTTAGGGCTCAACGGTTAAGTTCACATATCATGAGTTACAAATGCTTTTACATTAAACTCTTACAGTGCCAAGGGATTTTGTTTGTTCCAAGATTCTATCAAATCATGAACAATGCTTACTTTTCAAATGCCTGCGAATCTTCAGTAGTAACTTCTATACAAATATGTTGTACACAAAAGTTATAGAAAATATATTACCCTTTCAAATGAAACCAAGTATTCCTATCAATTCAATTTCGTGCATGAAGATTATTGTGAAACAGAACTGAGCTTCCCTCTTGACTTTCACGTTTTCGTTTCTCATTTGTAGTTTTCTTTAAAAAAAAGTCCTATGGTAGCATACAGTGACTGATAGATATATAAAAATACTAGATTTATCCTGTATTCTTTGACATATTTTCACCACCATATACATCTCTCTAAATGGAGTAATGGTTGATTCAAAAGGCAAAGTCTCTTTGTCACATATATACCTGACATCAGCACTGTAAGAATTAACAGTCAAATTTATGCCAATATGAAACGCAATGGTTTGTACTGAGCATTACAACAGCTTTTGAATAATAACCCTCTTACTTGTAAGACCTGAAATTATTACGATTATCTTCATTGACAATTCTTTACTGGAAGTTCTTAAATATACCAGAATAATATGTTGGTAAAAACTGCCCTGTATAGCATCACTACATAACATCACTACATCACCATATCTACATCACTACATCTTTCTAAGTGAAATAATTTTTTATTCAAAATGCAAAGTCTCTTTGTCACATATACATGGCATCGGCACTGTAAGAATTAACAGTTAAATTGATGCCAATATGAAACGCAGTGGTTTGTACTGAGCATTACAACAGCTTTTGAATAATAACCCTCTTACTTGTGTACCTGAAATGATTACAATCACCTTCATTGACAATTCTTTACTGGAAGTTCTTAAATGTACCAGAATAATAATATGTTGGTAAAAACTGCCCTGTACAGCATGACCACCTGCCTATTACGACCATACATTCTGTACCACAGGAATCAGCACTTCTCAATGAAATCATTCACTCTGCATTCAAGAATAACCCGCCAATATAAAGATCACGTTCTGTGTCTCCTACATGTTGTCTTTCTATGCAAATCTGAATGAAAGTGCCAATATGAAATCAATGAGGGGATACATCTGTTAAATCTCTGTCCCCAAGCAGACTGGACACTAAGAGAGGAACACCTGCATTGAAAAGATAAGAAAAAAAATAATAGAAAGAGGTAAAATCCGAATAAGGAATAAAAAGACAGAGGAAGATGGACAGCCGGATAAAGCGTAGAGAGGGAGAGGGAGAGAGAGGAGAGAGGGATAGAAGGAGAGGGAGAGAGAGAGAGAGAGAGAGAGAGAGGGATAGGAGAGGGAGAGGGAGAGAGAGAGGGGGATAGGAGAGGGAGAGGGAGAGGGAGAGAGAGAGAGGGGGATAGGAGAGGGAGAGAGAGAGGGATAGAAGGAGAGGGAGAGGGAGAGAGAGAGAGAGAGAGGGGGATAGGAGAGGGAGAGAGAGAGAGAGGGATAGAAGGAGAGGGAGAGAGAGGGAGGGAGAGAGAGAGAGGTGGGGGGGGGAAGCATGTACATATTAGAGAGGGATACAGCATGAGAATGTAATAGAATAAGATTATACTAGTACTTTACAAGAATCCACATTTCCGACAAGTCAAACGAAGTGCAAGTTTGTGTAAATTATCATTTCCATGGCAATGAGGGAAATTGATATCTGTATTGTTATTATCATAATCATTATCATCACCATTAATATCAAGACATAATCAATTAAATAATTATCATCAAGTAGTTTGCAGGCACAAACCCTTGTCAATCAAAACAGGTTGTAGAGGTCTGAGGAGACTAAAAGAGCTCAATGAGGATCGTGTACTCTGGCAGCTCCTACAATGACACAGCAAGTAAGCACTCTGGCTAGACTTTTCTCAAGACACAATGCATTTACATAAAGTATTAACCTGTTGCTTACTGGAACCGGGTGACCCCTGTATTACATCGATGGGAAACAGGGAATCCAGTATTTAACGGGTTAATCAGGGTCCTGCCTGCAGACATATCATCACCATCATCCTCACTATCACGTGTAATGAATATAAAATTACCTTGTAAAGTATGGCTAGGAGGACAACCATTCCTGCAACTCTGAACAGCATAGTCATGGCTCTATTCCTTAGTTTCTTTCTCAGTAGCCAGGCAATGATGGACGTCTTACGTTCGGTGAAAGGTGCATAGAATAACCTGCAACATGAAGGCATAAATTTCATGAACCCAGGTGCCAAAATCATGACTATCTTTGGGAATACATGGCACGGTTCGACAGTTACTTACACTCGCCAAATCATAAACTTCATCTCTTCATGTAATTATACGGAAGCTCATTATTAGCTTCAAATCCAAGCACGATCCTCACTATTATGCCATATCTTTGAGGAAATATAGCCTGCAGTATATATTAGATCACTAAAACATGCTTATACATGTATTCCTGTGGCATTCATTGATTCTTCACTTTATTTATTTATTCATTCATTCATTTTATTAGTTGGTTTTTTTTTGGGGGGGGGGAGGGGGTCAGTCTTTGACACTTCTCATGTCATTCTCTTTGTCACACTTATTATTAATATGTGACTCCCACCCCAACTCTCCGTGCCCCTTCACTTGTTCTCTCTTTAACCTGTCCCTTCTTTTGCCCTCCCCCCTTTCTCTCCCTCTCTCCCTTTCTCTCTCTCTCTCTATTTTACTCTTTCTCTTTTTCTTTTTCTCTCTTTCTTCGTTATCTCTTTTAATCTCCCTCCTTCACCCGTTAAAGAAGCTACCTGCGTATACATGAGCTGGAGCCTATGGGTAATGAGTGTCAGATCAACATTGAATTGTTGCAAGTGGGTTACTATAGCCTTTTTTCATCTCTTCTTCACTTCTGCCTCTTTAGTTTGATATCATTTGTATACTGAGAACCAGAATGGATTCAACTTTCATCTTTATTCATTCTTCTAGCTTCAAGCAGTCAACACTCTCAATCGCATGCTGTATGCAGTATCACTCACCTCCTGGCCAGTTCAGATGCAGTGTACATGGGGTCTACCAGACAGGCCTTACGATGCGAGAATGTCTCAAATGTGAACTTTCCGTGATAGCTGCCCATACCGCTATACCCTATGCCTCCAAACGGTAGGGTCTCAACTGAAAAGAAGAACCAAATTCAAAAGGCTGGTGAGGTAGCTTTATTGTAGTGGAGTGGCACAAAGAGACTTTTAAAGAATGCAATATGCATAGTGTTTTCTGTCTTGTGTTTCTGATGTGTCTTTGCAACTCCAATTTGCTACACTACCCAAGTTATCTACATGAAACTCTTCCTTAGATAAGCTACACGAGTAAACTGATGTGAATTCTTCTCATTCATCCAGTCGTGTTAGAATATAATGACCTTAAATAAAATACTGGAAGTACAACTCACCTGTTGCGACATTTCGCCAATTACCAATTGGCTTCCTCGGGCAAATTGGAATTGGAATCTTTTGAATGGTCCAAGCAAGTTCGAGCAAACACTCGGTTGACGCCAAGGATGTGATTATTTTGGACAAGGAATCCAGGTGGTTTGAACGTGGCATCTGGGAAAGAGTAGAAAGGCCCTCACTCAATAAGAAAGGAGGCCTTCGCTTCGATTTGTCACATGTGTGGGGCCAGGCCATTCAAAAGATTCCAAGCCGTCTTTCGCACACTGGACATAGTCCAGTACACACAGAATCTGCACAATCTCTGACATTATAAGGGCCTTTCCTTTAACGAGATCATCATCGAGGAAGCCAATTGGTTACTGGCGAAACATTGCAACAGGTGAGTTGTACTTCCAGTTTTTTTTTTATTTAAAGTCATTATATGTAAGCTACGTGAGTTCAGTTAACCCATGGGCTTCTAGAACTGGCTGGCCCCTGCATTAGGCCTATAGGAAAATAAGAATTCAGTAGTCAACAGGTCAACCAATTGAATACGAAGTCCGAGATAACTCAGGCTAAGTTCTTTGTGAAATGTTTGTTACATAAAAATCAAATGTAATCTAGGATGTTAATCTCCTACCTGCCAAGTATGTCTCTTGGCACAATCATTCATTTGACACACATGCCAATCCAAAAAAAAAAAAAAAAAAATGAACAAAGTAGCAGGACTTTTTCTGTTCAACAAAGAAGCTATACAAATTTTCCATGTTTGAGACCGATTAGCTTCACTCTGCACTTAACATTTTTGAAGTCTTAACCTGTTGATTACTGAATTCTGAAACACCCAGAGACTCAATACAGGGACTATCTGGTCCTGTAGGCAACAGGTTAAAGCCTGGGACATCCCTTTCCCATTAGGAGGTGAATTACCACTTGGTCTAATCCCAGTTTGTCTAACGCCCATTTGGTCCCATCCCACATGGTCTAATCCCATTTCATCTACAAATAGTTTGTCCAATAACTATTCGGTCTAAGTACTCCTTAGGCCATTTACCATTTCATCTAATTTCCAAATAGGCCATGTTTATTTTGTCTAATACCCATTTGGTCTACCACCACTCAGTCTATCTGATGAGACAAACTGGTAATAGACCAAATGGTCATTACAAGAAGTGAGGATAACTAAGCAGACGAAGTGGTAATTAAACCATTTGATCATTAGACAAAATAACAATTAGCCAAAGTGGGTATTAAACCAAATATGATAGCAGAGCAAATGGGTTTAGCCATAGTGGTGTTAGACGACCTAGGAATTAGACCAACTGGTATTAGACAATGCGGGTATAAACCATCCAGGATGGCCAGGAAAGGTACTGGCTTATGAAGAGTTGATGGAACTGCACGCATTTTGAGAGAGAAATGGCATCAATGAATGTAAAGTCCTTTTATCATACAGTACTTGAATTGTTTGGGACTGTAAAATCTAAAGACACTTGTGAAATCTTGATGGAGGTTGCACTCACTGGAAAGCAAAGTCGAATGATACCACAGCTTATTCAATTACCTACACTGCTGTATATTACTCAGCTTCGATATATTTTCTACCAAACTCATGAAAAAGATCCCATAGACTTGTGGTTTTGCACCTTCAGTGTCAATTTCTTTTAAAATATAATTCTTTGTTTAAAAATTTCAGACACGACATTTAGAGGGTGCTATTCAGACTTATGGATGAGGTGATTTCTCATCGTTATTTTGATCACAAAGATTGACGAACCATACCCTTACAACAACAACAACCCACCATCTGCCTAAGATATTGCTCAGACTTGGTGATCACAGAAAGATTCCACAGAGCAATGCGAGACATGTAAGAACGGAGTTCAGAAACATAGTTGCCACACAAAGTTGACAAAACTTTGGTCTATACACCAGCAAATATCCTGGCATTTGGAAACTTTGGCAGATGCAAATGAGCACGTCTAGATGAGGTACCGTATACCTCAATGGGTAACATGCCCAGTCCGTCTGTGCCCTTAATTCTGAATAGAGCCCTCTACATATCATAACAATCAACTATGTCTACTTACCCCCTCCTTGTACAAAGCACTCATTGCCACAGAACATACCGCTCGATGTCCGGTTTCGGAATTGATCTATCACACCAATGTCATTGGAGAATACATAGAGGGCTAGAGGCTTCTCCCTGTGAAGTGAGAAAATATGAACGTTGTTAGTGCCGGACATGCCAGACGTACCATCTTTAGAATCATTCTAGGACATCTTTACCCTGTCTAGTTGTAGCATCCATGGGATAAAAATAATCATGGCACTTCCTTGGGGTTATGGTATTGTGCAGGGGAAAAAATACACGGGGCTCGGGGGAATTCGCTCCCGAAACACAAAAAAGAGCCCTGGAAAACTGAAAAGAGCCCCTGAAATTCTCATATGGTCCAATGTAAACTGTAATACAATGTAGAAAATTCGGGAGGGTGGGCTCAAAAAGTAGCCCCGGAAAAAAAAAAAAATGTTTTCCCTGGTATTGTGTAAGGGAGTTGTTGTATGTGGGCAGTTCGTGGGGGGGGGGGGGGGGGGGGGGGGAGGAGGAATAGTACTACACAGTAAGTGTCATGAGATAGGGTGATAGTCCATGAAGAGGGGGAGGGGGTGCTGCAGGTGTGTTGATTCAGAAATAGCAAGCTTCATTTCAAATAATAATGATGGCATAGTCTAGCCTTAGGAGAAAATACCAATGGTGAAGATAACAAAAGAGGATGTAAATATCCCTTCCTATCCTGTCAGGTTTAAACTTTAAAGGTTGACCAAATCTGTTATAGATCAAACCTTTTCTTTGGAATTGAAAGTGGGAGGATAATGTCTTCTGATATGCTATCCATGGGATAACTTGCTTCTGGTATTCTAAAAAAAGGGATTTTTAATATGACAGAGCAAAGCCCGACATTAGCTGTAAGGATTCCATCACCTTGATGATCACTTAGAGGGTGCCATACCTGTTGCTGATGAAATGGATAGCCGCCTCTACACTCTCTAGGTTAAAGATAGGCAAGACAGGACCAAAGATCTGCAATGGAAACCACAGAGAAGAGATAATTAATAAAGTAGGTTTGAGCACACACTAACATGACAAAACTACTTCAGAAAAAAAACAGGGTGTGTTATTAGGCATCTTATCTTTATGTCGTTGTGCAAAAGAACGTGCCGAGAACGCAAAATGGAAAATTACTGAAAATAAAATGTTTCAAACAATGATTGATAATTTCAAGGGTAACATGTAGACCTTGTAAATCAATGTATGATCTTTTTCTGGAATGATCTTTGCTAAAATTCTATTCCATTACTTCAAATTAGACGTTTTAAGTTTTTTGCATGTTTGTATTTTACGTTCCAGACGCGTTCTTCTGCACAACAACATAAAGATAAAAACGCCTCATTTCTTAAAAATTACAATGGCTAAGCAATAACCACTCATGTAAAGCTCTCAAGGTTGAAGATAGACGAGGCAGGACCAAAAATCGGAAATGTAAGAATTGTATGTATGACAATGAGGTAATACTGGCTTGTCTACTAGTTTTAACCATGTAAACCCTAGACAATAGAAAGTAGTCCATTGTCTGGTTCATTCTTTCTCACACATCTTGCAATGCATTGTGGGAATTTCCTTCAGTCACTAAGTCTTGATTTTCATCAAATATTTCAGCAATTTTTACATATTAGGCCAATTTAGGGTACGGTTGATCACTCGTCATGATCAAAATGGCAGCAAGGAATCAACCCATTCGCAAGTTTTGAACAGACATGAAGTCATGTTTATTCTCATGATCTTGGTGTGAGACCAGCATCAGTGTGTAGATGCTTGGCACCTTGACAATACAAAGTATTATGTTGCCAATTTGAAGATTAAGAGCATTTAAACTGGTTCTTACTTCATCTTGCATGATCTTGTCCGTGTCTTTTGCATTGACGACCACAGTGGGTGCAATGTACAGATTACTCTCGTCAGACTCTCCTCCGATCACGATCTCCTGTCCATCAAGTAGAGCACAAACACGTCTGAAAGATATACAGGATTGTCGTTCGCTTTTTATTACTGGGCAAGTCAAGGTATGCCACATAGGTTATCAAGCATGATTACAGAATTGTATTATGGAACCCTTAACATTAACCCATAGAGGTATATGTACAGTGTCGCCTTTAGGAGAAGCATTTTCAGTATATGTGAGTGTTGGTCCAGAATGCTGGGCAGTACATTTCATACATGAGCAGAAAGAGAAAAATTTCACTGAAAAATTTGAGCCCATTCCCTAATGCCGTATGGTGTGGCGTTCTTAAATCAGAACAGTTTAATTGTAAATAATCATTAAACTCTTTAAATTGGAAACACAGTGAATAAAAGATAATCATTATTTCCGTGTTCAAATTGGCAGTTTTTGATTAAATTTTACAATTATTCATTTTTTTTTCATGTAATATCCGTATTTATTTTTTTCAAACTATATAAGTGTGGAAAAAAAAAATGTTGTTGCCAATTTGAGGATTTAAGATGATTAATTTAGACCTCCAGAGAGCTCTGTACTGCTATGGATTAATTGGTCAAGCTCAAATAATCAAAGCTACCAGGGGGGTGTTTCAAAAAGACTAAGACTGACTAAAATCGCACTATGGCTGGCCATTCGTGCCATTGTTTTCTGTCATCATGGATCTCTCAAAGGATTTGCAAAACATGGTCACAAATCTGCAGAATTACCATTTTTTATAGGTCATTGATGAAGAAAGCACAAAATGTAAATTCCTCAAATTTGTGACCATGATTTGCGCATCCCTTGAGAGACTGATGGTGAAAGCAAACAGTGGCATGAATGGCCTGCCATAGTGAAGAGCGATTTGAGTCAATCTTAGTCTTTGAGAAACAACCCCCCCCCCCCCCCCTGGACATTACATATCACACATGAGCAGAAAGAGAAAAATGCACTGACAAATTTGAACCCGTTCCCATCACTGTATGGTGTGGCGTTCTTGAATTAGAGCAGTTTAAGTGTAACAAATCATTAAACTCTTTGAATAGGCAATGAGTGAATAATATATAATCACTATTTCTGTGTTCAAACTGGCAGTTTCTTATTCAATTTTACAATTATATTTCATTTTGGTTTATGTTATATCCATATTCATTTTTTCCAAGCTATGTAAACATGGGAAAAAAATAATTTGTACTGCCAATTTGAAGATTGAAGATGATTAATTTACACCTCACGAAAGTTCTGTACTGCTATGGGTTAAAGTCCTTTTCAGGCTTGACACCACTTTACCTGTTTTCACTGACAGGCAATGTAAGAAGAAAGGGGAAGTGTAAAATCAGCAGCGACTAGATTGAAATGTCTGGTAATGTCTATGCTTCGAACAGAGAATTTGAACCTCAGAGGTTCCTCACCGAAGAATTCCTTGAGTTCCTTCCTGAAGCTTGAGTCCACCCTGTCCATCTTGTGCAAACACAAATAATTGAAGATTTACTTAGAGCAAGCAGCCGTGACTTACTTGAAATGCCTGGCATTAACCATCCTGCCATAGTCTCTGGACTTCTTGGGGTTATCACCATAGAATTCCTTGAGCACCTTCTTGAGACTTGCCACCACCTTGTCAGTCTGATCCTTGCGGCATATGATGTAGTCAGGTGCAATGCAGGTCTGACCGGAGTTGTAGAACTTGGCTGAGGCAGCACGATGGATGGCAACATCAATGTTGCAGTTGGAGTCAATGTAGAGGGGGCTGTTGAGAAAAGTGGCAATGGAGAAGCTATTTTCTTTGATTTGGTTGCACAGTGCTTGTGATTACATGATAGATGCAAATAAGAATGTAGGATTTTAGTCTCTTTGGTTCTTCACATATCTCAAATCTGTTGTTTGATTTATCCATCCATCTACCTACTTATCCACTATTCACTTTGCTCCTAGTTCCAGAGTAGTACACTGTAGCTGTCAGGTGCTTAGCAGTAGCAGCTGATACCATCTTCCCAACTGTACTGTCACCATCATATAAAATCAGAGCTGCCAACATTGGAATGATAGAATCCAGTAGATTTTCAGAGCTGCCAACATTTGATGTGTGGAATCAGGGAGATTTTTTTAAAAGTGAAAGTAGCGAGCATAGTGCACTAGCGAAGTGCGTGAGAGTAACAAAAAAAGGGTACTCCTGGTAGGTGCAAGCAAAAGCTTAGTTGTAAGATTCAAGGGGCAAAGCCTTTAGAAAAAAACAAGGAGACCTTTTGCTCACAACAGGGAAAAAAATACTTTTTTTTTTGCGGGAGCCATTTTTCTAATTGGTCACAAATTCATGAGAGCCATTTTCCAATTTCTGAGAGCCATTTTTGAAGCTGCCAGAGTCATTTTTAAAATTTAAAAAAAAAAAGAGAAAAATATCACTTGTAATTATTAACATTTTATGCATGTTGAATTTGAAGTATTGTTTGTTGTGTTTTAATTTGCCATCCATACTATTTCTTTTACCAATGAAAGGAATGAATGATGTACTTAGATATATATTTTCATTTGTCTTCATTCAAGGTCATTGTCATGTGAAAATCTGATCATCAAGTTTTTGATGTGGCTGTGCAAGTGATCCTGTTTAAAAAAAATCAAACAAAAGAACAAAAAAAAAATTAGGACTTTGATGATAAAATTTTATAAAGAAAATAAAGATCCAACTTAAACTCAAAACACACAATACAGGAGGCATGAACATTGTGCAGCCCTCCCCCCCCCCCCCCAAAAAAAAAAAAAATCAGTACGGGACAAAAGGTCTTTTAATATCGCCGTATCCGGCCCTGGCCCCTCACCTTAGGATGAGCTTGTATTGACGTTGTACAGTTGTAAACACAAACTCTCCTCAAATACATACTGGTATAAACAGTATTTCCACAGCAGAAGTTCACAAGACTTCCTTACCAGCATCCAGCACATTCCATAAATTTTTTGATCATATGTAGTCAACCACAGCTAAATTTAAACATCCCAAGATAAAGTTTCAGAGTAGAAAATAAACCAAAAATGTCTGGTCACAAAGACCGATTCATGATGTGCACGCAGTGTACCCACCACACTACCAAGTTATCTAGGCCGCTGGTGCAGGGGAAGAACGCCTCCCATTCCTGCTGGAAAGTGAGGATTCTTCAACAATTTTTTTCAACTAATTAAACATCAAAGAACACATTTTCCCTCACCTGAATCATGAAGAATAGCAATAATATTCCATTTGGACTAATTTCTGAAACTCAGAATCAGTTTTCAGAGGCCTACTGCCGGTTATTTCGGCCTGTGATTTCTCTGTCTCGCGAGCATACACTGCCATCATGCACAACATGCTCAGGCTATACCGTACCTTGTCTTGGCAATGTACACTGTTTGTGCTTACACGCATACTTTGTATACACTATACATGTTAGCACAAACAGTCCATATAGACAAGATAAGATAGTTATAGGGCTTCTAAGTAGTTAACACTTAACATCTCTGACATTGAATGAAGCGCGCTATGGATCCTCGCGATCGCAGGCGAACTGTCCAATATCAATACACACGGTCGGTATCGGATTATAGCGCGCTCGCCGTGGCTTGTTGCGCTTGTATTGTTTGTGTGTAAAATGTAACATTAATGCATGAGAGATCTCTGAGAGAGAGACAGAAATTTATTTGAAGGAGCAATGACGGGAAGCATGATACCTTTCAAAAATTTAAGAATCCGGGAGATTTTGAGTATGTGTCGGGAGATCGGGAGATTGCTTGATTTTCCGGGAGTCTCCCGGCAAATCCGGGAGAGTTGGCAGCTCTGTAAAATACATGACCAAACCTTGATTTATCCATCCAATCTTTCATCCATTCATCCACCCATCTCACCATTTTCCTCTTAGTTCTGGAGTTACAGGTTTAAGATGTTTAGCAGCAGTTGCCCTATTCAACTGCACCGTCACCATCATAAAACACATGATCAAACCTCAATTCATCAATTATCCATCCATTCCTCTTCAATCCCTCATCCATCCATCCACCCCTCCTTCCTTATTCATCCTACCACTTCCCTCCTAGTTCAAGAGTTACAGGTGTCAGATGTTACGCAGCAGTTGCCATATTCAACCATCCCAACTACACCGTTACCATCTCAAAACAAATGACCAAACCTTTATTCATTCATTCATTCATTCATCCATCCATCCATCCATCCCTTTTCCCATCTATCCATCTCACCATTTCCCTCCTAGTTCTAGAGTTACAGGTGTAAGATGTTTAGCAGCAGCTGTCTGTACAATCTTCCCCACTGTGCTGTTCCCGGTGTAGAAGATGTGATCAAATCGCTGCTCTAGAAGGGCTGTCGTCACCACAGCATCACCGTTGACCACTGGAAAACAGCTCTGTATGTATACAGTGAAGTTGTAAACATAATGGGTCATAAAGCCTTGTTCCTACTGAAGCCAAATATGATTTTGATTGTTAGCACTGAAAAATAAAGAACCAAAGGGCAGTGCAAGTGTTAGAAAAAATGGACAGGGGGGCCCTTTCATTTTTCATTTCACTTTGTCTTTATTCACCTCTTCAAGAAGGTGCAATATACAATTCTGAAACTATACAAGGCAACATACATAAAAGCATATGAACAACAAATGAATACATGTACAATAAAATCATGGCAAAGCAAAGTAATGCAAAAAAAAAAAAAAGACATGGTTGATGATGCATACCTATTAATGATTATTATTATTGAAAAAGTAAAGTCCCTCCCAGAAACCCCACTGTCGCAGGAGACAAACTCGAAATGCGTTCCAAATAAAAGAAACAAGCAAAATTCAATCAGCAAACAAGAAAATTAAAAAACATTAAACTTGTATGGAATTGACTGTCCCAAGAAACTGCCCCCTCCCGGCCCTAGCCCCCCCCAAAAAAACAACAAAAAAACAAACAAACAAATACAAAAAAAACTAAATTTAAAGTATCCTTTTATCATGAGGCAGTGTCAATCATATCTATAGCCCCGTCTTAACAGACACTTTTTTGACCGAAATTTTGGGGGAAAGTCCGGCTAATGTCAGGGTAATGGTTTTTACCTGTTCCTGTTAAGCCGCTCCTACTGAGGTAATGTCCGGAAGTTATCGGGGCAAAATTTGCCGAAAATTTGACCTGGTCCGACTGGGGTAAAATTTCAAATTTACCCCGACATTAGCGTTTCTGTTAAGACGCAATCGAGGTAATGTCTGGCCGAAACAGCTGGTAATAGCGCAATGACTATCGAATCGCGTGAACATAAATGAAGAAACCCTGTCTCCTTTACCAATTACGTTGCCGGTTTGAAAGTAAATATTTTAAACCATAAAACATATTAGAATTCTCATTATTATTGGTTTAATAAATTGCATATTTAAATTACCACCTTTTTAAAAATATATTTTAATCTATATATTGAAGTGATATTTTTTGTGATACGAATATTTTTATATTCTCACAAATGTAAGCAATAGGCGAGTTTGACCATGTTGACAGTGCAGTGCAGTACAAGGGACAGGGATATTTAATCATGATACTAGCAAGTGTTTGTTCAGCCCAGTAGTTTGTTATTTATAGTTATTTTCGACATTTGAAGTATACACAAGAACTTGGAAGCGTTACTACGGAAATCTAACCAGGGTAGGATTTCAGCATGTGTCTGTTAAGACGGTGCGCTGGGTGGACCACCCATGGTTTTATTGCACTGTTTAGGAATTTTACCCCGCTTTTTACCCCCCTGACATTACCCTGACATTACCCCGATATTCACCCTTCGCGGTCTGTTAAGACAGCGCTTAAGTTTCTAGGCACCATTTTTCATCTTTGTTCTTCTTCAGATTTTTTGTTTTCACCTGCTGCCTACCGCATTCTTAAAATGCCCATAGGTTTGGTACAAGGACCAACGGGCTTAGGGTAAGTAATGGGTTAAAATGACTGAAAGTGCATCATTAATACTCACATTGTCCATGTACTTGGGAAAGAGTTCTTCAAAGAGTTTAGCAGTAGCTGGACTTATTTCAGATGGTTTGATAACAGCTGTGTTACCTACATGAAGAAATAGGATGAACAATTCAAAACTATCAATGCTAGCTTGTAGAAGTAATTTATATAGGTTTAAAGATACAGCAGTTAGAAATTCAACCAATCATTTTAACACAAGATTTTTTCTGTCAATGCTTATTTCTTGTTTTAACAGTAACGTAGTTATGTTAAGAATAGAAACATTCAACTTTAACACACAAAAAAAGAGTAATAATAGACCTGCTAACTTCTTGAACATTCTTTTCTCATTGGAGCACATTCCTAATAAAAGATTAAACAATCGTAATAATTAGATTTCTCCTTCACCATGGTAATAGTGAAACTAAAAAAAATAACTAGTATGCTTAAGGACGTTCCACAGTTAAAATGAAATCCATGTCATTTTCTCCAAATTTTGCATAGAGTTACTTTGGTACCTATGTAGGTCAAAAATGCAAAAAATAATATAGGTTCATGTGCTTATTTTTTTTCTACGGGACTTTGAAGTTGCCATAATTGGATGGCAGATAAAATGACGCAATAAAGAGATTTAGGCCTCTTTTAGACCTCACGATTTCGACAAAAAGAATAATTCACTTTTACTTTCTCAAAACCCTATCAAACTTCATCAAATCCTCCACATTTGTAGCGAAATGTATGACAAAGGTGTAAAGACTATTAAAACTGGGCCATCTGTACTTCTCTTTAAACTAGCAGCGCCCTCATGTGGCGAAAATGGTGCCAAAAAGGACAAACAACATAATCTTAGAGGCTTGGAATCTACAGGAAAAATAAAAAGTACAGATTAAGCTGCACTTTATTCAAAATCCATGTCATTTCCATGAAAATTTGCAAAGTGGTAGAGGAATGCCTACTTAAGGGGTAGACACATTAAAAATGTGGGGTCCATGTGCTCGTTTTCATGCTGTCGGCGCCCTAATGGCTGCGTATCGGATTGAAAACCCCTCAAAACGCGCAAAAAAGATGCAAAAGGCTGAGAATCTAATCCAAAATACGGCCGATTCAATTTCATGGCCCCAAACAGTGAAAACCCATGTCATATTCGTCTTTCTCTCTAGAATTATAGAGGAAAGTAAACAGATGAGATTGAAAAATTAAAAAAGTGGGGTCCATGTGCTTGTTTTTAAACTATCGTCGCCCTCATAATTGCGAATCGGCTTGAAAATCACCAAAACGCGCCAAAAACATGCAAAGGGCTGAGAATCTAATCCAAAATACGGCCGATTCAATTTTATGGCCCCAAACATTCAAAACCCATGTCATATTCGTCTTTCTCTCTAGAATTGTAGAGGAAAGTATACTGAAGAGATTGAAACATTAAAAAAGTGGGGTCCATGTGCTTGTTTCTAAGCTGTCGGCGTCCTAACGGCTGCGAATTGGCTTGAAAATCACCAAAACGCGCCAAAAACATGCAAAAGGTTGAGAATCTACACTGAAAACGAAAGTTGGTCAAATGACTAAAAAGATTAGTCATTCATTATGTCTTATTTGACTACGAAATAAATAGTCATTTGTGTTTAAACTGACTAATATTGACTAGTCAATCAAATTATGTTTTATTTGAGTATAATCCTGGAAATAATTAGTATTGCATGAGAAAGAATTGGTCCGTAAATAGTCCTACACTGAAATCAGTTAGTAGAACTGCGAACCGCGAGGAATATTCGCCAATTCACATTACATTTCATTACACAATGCTATTGCTATTTGAACATAATCACTGTGACCACTAATTTGCCATTAGGCAACCTAACCAATTGTAGGATGGGGGGTAGGGTGACCGGACACGTCACAAAAATGAAGCCATCTTTTTGTCTTTGGATTAAACAAAAACTATGCATTGATTTGTGCTAATCATCATCAATATTTGTTCGCTATAATATTGTCTAACAGTTTGTGCAAAAACATTTAAGAGATTTGCTTGTGAACTTTTTCAAATGGCTGTTTAAAATCGACTGTCCGGATATACAACCTGTCCGGACATCCAACAACTGGGTATACTGGAAAAGATGACGTGAGAGCCCTGTGAATCTTTACTAAAGCTTTAGGCAGGCTTTACAATCGATGGTAATTGTTACCATATACATGTATCATGACGAATGTAAATCTAGTCAATTTTGCAAACCAAAACCAGCGAGAGCTAGCGGCTGCGCTCCAGGCCGGCCAGCTCGGCAGGCTCGGTGTTGCATCTGCGCTGTGGTGCACCGTGAACAATCAGCTGATGCGCACAGCAGATCAATCAGCTGTGCGCGTGACGTTTTAACCTGCGCGGTAGGGATGCGCAGAAACATAACTGTGGAACGTCCTTAAGTCATATCTGTAGAATAATTATCAGTACCAGTACCACACTAGGAAAAGTAGAATTTTAAGAAATTCTCCTTGAACTTAACTGAGCATGCAGCGAGTTTACTAATTTTATGTGTACTTTGACTTGAATGGTGATATTTATTATCTGTTGTTTTTGTTGACATTCGCTTTATCAAGAGCTATCAACACTGATTAAAATTTCAACCCAAGAGGTCAAAGGGGGAAATAATTCATTCATCTGACCTGCAGCTATAGCTCCAATGAGAGGATGTATGGGAAGCTGAAAGGGATAGTTCCAGGCTCCGATTATCAGCACCACACCCAGAGGATCCCTGTGGATGTAGCACTGCTTGCCGACTCCAGCAAATGGGATCGGGACCTTTACAAAAATAGGGTGACAAATAGACCAGTTAACTAATTTCATGCATACTTCAGGAGTAACAGTTTCTCTTGTCAACCAAGAACCTCGCCTGGCAATTTTAATTTCCTAAAATTTCTTCAGACCTATTAAAAAACAGTTAGAACGGGGCATGCATGGGCTTTCTACAAAAAAAGTAGTGCAGAAATTTAACTCCCATCTCTTCCTTCAAATTCTCTTTCAGTACTGCCGATCCAGCAACCAAATAACACAAATTTATGATGGGTTGATAAGTGGTGGATTATTTCAAGATGGCATCAGAGACCCTTATCTTAATAATTTTTCAGGGACTAAAGAAAATATTACATTACACTTTGAAAATGATACTTATATTTCCAGAGACTCCAACCCCAAGCACCTCTTAAGCAGGAGATTCTCCTGCCGAGACCCCCTAACAAACGGGAGACTCTGACTCAATGTGTGCGTAGCCCACATCACCAGCTCAAAGTACAAAATTCCTTGCAGCCGGGGGCCACTTTTAGGGTTATAGAAGCTCTCTGTTTGTGCTATATCTTGGACTTATTTTCGAACATATGAATGAGGTAAATTCCAATGATTCAGATTCATTTTTTTTCAAAAAGGTGGTTGGGCAGGAGAGAAAAAAAGGAGAAACACAGCTACATGTAGGGTGGGAGAAATTCAAACTCAAGCGGGAGAGCGGGAGATTTTGTGAAAATGGACTTAAAGCGGGAGATTTTTATCACTACTACTTACTACTAGAACTACTACTATTCCTCCTCCTCCTCCTCCTCCTATTTTATGCATGTTCTACTTCTACTAATACTGGAAAAATGGTACCTTTTCGGGTTCCATCCACTGCTTGAGTTTGTTGATAAACATGATGCATTCATTATGACAGAAGTCTATTTCAAAGGTGGCACTTTCAAATTCAGGCTGTGTAAAGGGAGAGAACAGAAACATGCATTACAATAGAGAGGGGAGTGAGTCATAGAGAAAGAAAGAGCGATTGAGAAAAGATGAGAGAGAGAGAGAGGGGGAAGGGGAAGCACCTAGAAAGGAGGAGGAAAGGTAGAGATATTGAGAGTGAGAGTGAAAGAGGAAGAGGGTGAAAGAGATAGGGTGAAATCCAACCTTCGGTTGCAATAAATGAAAGATTGATATATATTTAAGGGCTACAAAGAGAAGATAGAGAGAGAGAGAGAATCCTTATAAAAACAAAAACAAAACAAAAAAACAAAACATCATACATGTACCCATGGTAAAACAATGGTAATTTGACAGTACACCATGGTAAATATGGTACTAATTGGACATTTAACAGCATATTACGGTGGTTTTACCATGGGTACTATTAGAACTGGGTGGTCCCTGCATAAAGTCTATGGGAATTTGAGAATTCAGTAGCCAACAATCAACATTTACCTTTCTCAGATCTTTGTAAGGCGCCTCAACGAATGCCTGCTTGTTCTCTGCTATCAGCCACTTCAGACTGTGAAGATGGTGGCTTCTTCCTCCTCCTCCTCCTCCTCCTCCTCCTCCTCCTCCTCCTCCTTCTTCTTCTTCTTCTTCTTCTTCTTCTTTGTCTTCTTCTTCTTCTTCTTCTTTCTTGTTTCATTATCATTACGATATTTCATCATCATTAACATTTACCTTTCTTGGGTCTTTGTAAGCAGCATCAACGAATGCCCGCTTGTTCTCTACTATCATGTTGTGAAGATGGTAGCTTCTTCTTCTTCTTCTTCCTCCTCCTCTTCATCTTCATCTTTTTCTTCCTCTTATTTTCTTCTTTTTTTCTTTCTTCTCCTCCTCCTCCTTCTTCTTCTTCTT
>CM057168.1:4692584-4707374 GCA_029962745.1 Echinometra lucunter | reverse complement strand
AATAAGTAAGGCATGGGATGAAGAGTGGTGCCCATTTATTTGTACGAGCATGCTAGCGATCTAGCTAGCCGCTAGCGCGAGCTGCATATCTTCTGTAGCTGTATTCACGTGCCCTTTCAGTTGATGGTCCTCTATTGTGGAATACTAGTAGCCTACCCTTTAAGCCTACCCCCCCCCCCCCCCCCCCCCCCCCTTAGTGCGACATGCCCAGAAGAACGCATTTTGTTCTCAGTATTTGAAACGGTGCTCTTCTGGGTAAGAGCTTCCCCCACTCTTTGCGGGATGCAGAGTATATTATATTGTACTCAAGATTAGTATATAAAATAGACATTATTAAATATGGGCTTTCATGTGTGGATAAACACCTGGTAACTTACCCCGGGGTAACTTATATCTGAATAGATTATTTCATGAGCATGTTGATTGTTAATTAAGTTTGTAATTACTTATAATAGTTGACCTGGTAATTTACAGAAAATCTATTGTGGGTTGTATTTTTGCAGTTTTCATTCAGGGCAAGTAAATTTTGGCATATCATATCCACACTTTTACTTTTATCTAGATTATTATGGGGAGGGGGGGGGGTACTTCCGTTTCTCATAAACTCATACAGCTTTCGCTTCCTTTCAAAGCTGGTTGCAAACTACTGTTTTTAGCTCATTCCCCACTTTCCTTTTTTTCACCAAATGTTGTTTTATCTTGTTTTATGTATTGTGTTATGTTTATTTTGTTTCTCTTGATTGTTATCTTGTATATATTTGTTTAAAGGGCCCCCTGGAAAACAGTACTTGATTACTGAAAGGACCTCCCTTTATAAATAGAACAAAATAAAAATAAAATAAAATAAAATAAAATAACATACTCCAAAGGAAAGGGGGCATTTATCAGAAGTAAATTTGGGCACGCATCAGATTTAAATGGGGCACTTGCCCATGTAGAAAAGGAGAACTTAACAAAGGTGAAAGGGAGCACTCAGCAGAAGGGCAATTGCACTATTAGAATCGAAAGTGGGTTGTCTTACCACATTTCACATATGGACATTCATGATTAAAGGGGGAAAAACGACTGCTATTGGAAAAGGAAAGGGTCACTGATTCGAATTAAAAGTGGGGCAGTTGTAGCATTTAATAAGGGCGACTTATCATGCTTATCTGGAGCGAAAAGGGGTGGAAGGTGGAAGGACACTTATTAAAGAATAAAATGGGCCCTTGTAAGAAGAAAATCAAGGGCACTAGGCACCTTTGATAGTGATCATTTTTCATTATTTTGTAAAAAGGGCACTTTTGGAGTGCTTGGAAAAGTGGGGGAGGTGCACTGTGCCCCTGCCCCCCCCCCAGCTCAGCCGCCTCTGTTATGGAGGTGCTCATTTTAAAGTCATTTTTAACATAAAAGCAACCAAGAACACATACCATTTTAAGGAATGATACAATTGAGTAATCCAAACTCAGTCGTCAGCCTGAAATTCACAGAATAAATATTACTTACACTCTCTGATTAGAACAATGTTTAAAACCATCATTATTGACTAATGTTATAAATTCAGGTATTAAAAGTGAAAGAACTGATCTTTCTAGGACCTGAATGGATAAGACATTGTTACATAGATTGTGCATTTTTTTTTAAAGATTGTGCTCCCATGGTTTGAGTCGAGGTTTAATCCAGTTTAAGCCTTTACAATGAATTGGAATTCTTTGCGGTGATTATGTATAATTTTGTGTATTACACTGTTATACTTTGTGCTGACGACTGTTGCAGCAGCAGGCGAGGGACGATGAAGCTTACATGACTCCGAAACATGTACCAGTCCTTTAAATGCCACGTATTCTGAGTGGTTATTGTAAAAAAAACGTGATGGCATTCATATTCAGAGACGGTTGCATGGAAGCGTGCTTTATAAGTCTCTACATTTTTTTAAAAAGACCTTCTTTCTCTCTGTGTTATTGAAACTGTTCATTTCACTTTGTTCAATATTCAAAATGACGTAGTCATTATGACGATTTTCATAACACGTAAAGAAATTCAATTTTGACAAATCATGTGTATACTTTTGCCTGTATATTTTGCTGATGCATGTTTTAAAGCAAAAAGAAGTATATCCCAGCAACACATAAAAAATTCGGATTTTTTTTTCGGTATCAATATGAACAGCCCATTTCGTGTATTAAAGCAGACAAACAACAAAACCCAAACAACAAGAACAACAATTTGCAGACGGCGTAATAATGAACTTTAAAATACGTGTAGTTATTTTTTGAAATTTATTTTTCTTCTTATTGTTTCTTTATAAGCTGAAAGTGCTTAACAAATTACAGAATCTTGTGTTGACGTACAGTTATTTAAACCCCGCATGATGTCTTAATCTTAGCTGTAAATTGTAATTGGAAATTTGTTTTTTCTCCATAACACCACAGATTATTCGTCACACCTGCAGTAAAGAACATTGTATTAATCTAGAATTTGCAATGATGCACCAAATAACATGACCATGATAATTAAGGCGATAAGAAAAAAATAACAATTATGACTCTCGTAAACAAAACGGCATTGTCATCATCGAGAATGATCAATTATACAAACAAAAATAGCATGCCTTTGTTATATACAAAGTACTAATGAGCCGATTAAAAACAACAATAAAACAAAAACAACAACAACCCCCCCCCAAAAAAAAAAAACAAAAAAAAAAAAAAACACGTAGATCATTCATGACGTATAGTTCTGCACCAGGTTAAGTACTGGATTGAGTCAAATTAATTTGTGCGTTAAACAGCTTTGGTGGGATTCTTTATAGCCCTGTTACGAAAGTTTGAAAGTTTAAGTTGAAAACCCACTAGCTGTATTACAATACAGCTAGTGGGTTTTCTACATGTACCCCATTCTGGTATATGCATCTGATTGATATTGCACGAGTTTTTATTATCTCTATTCTCTCATAGATGTGCCATTTCCTACCAATCAGTTATAACACCTTCAACTAGACTTCAAAATGTTTTATATACATTTAGGAATTAATAATACAAAAGATTTCAAGGGGTGCAACCACCAGTAAATATTTTGCTCTGTTTGTTAGGGGATCCGTATCGTTGAATATATTCAAAATATAAGCTTATTGTTTTTAAAGAAATAATTCAAGTACAAATATATACTCTTACAGCGACTTATGAGTATAGAAGTCAAATAGTCAACGTACCCGTACGTGACAGCGCTAGAAATGCAAGTTTGATTTTCTTTCACACTAATTTCCATAACAAACATGGAATCGGAGGTAAAGTGTATTGGGTTTAATTTTTACATATGTTAATAACTGTACATGACTTTATATTACTTTTTAAAACTTTTGCAAGGTACTATTCCGGGCAAGAATATCTTCAGCTACTACGAATGCTACATGGAATATTGTGAATGCAGAATGTCGAACCCGAAAAGTCTTCACTGTGCGATGAAGATGGAATGAAGCAATACAATATTTCAAAAGCTAAGAAATAAGACAAAGTAATTTGCCGTGACGATCTACAGTACTGCAAAGCAAGCATGTTTTCAAGATATAAACTGTGTGATTACCACTAGCAGAATACTATCCATATATATAATGCAATTACTACACACACACACAAAAATAATGTATTATACAAGGCAAAACAACAATTTCTTTATACATGTATTCATCTTATGTCTCAGTGCATGCAGTCATAATAAAGGTAAATGAAATTGTAAAATCCAATTTCATTATGAGAATTTGACTACGTCATGTACGTCGAAAATCATGATTTCTATTATAAAAGCCTGATAACCATGACAAGTATAAGGGGAAACCAAGGAGGCTCTTCCTTTTCTTGGAAGAAAAAAACATTAACACTACCAAAATTTTACAAATTTTAAATTCATTTCTTTAACTTTGGAGTTTGATTCATTTGTTGTGATGTGGCAGGTAGTGCTTGCCCTGAAGCAATTAGTTGGTCCTCAGCATGGTGGACTTAAATTCCACATTTCAGATTAACCTTTAAATGCGACGACCCCAAAATAAAGCATTTCGTAATTAAGTTAAAGCACAGAACCTCGGTGTGTGCATTCTTGAGCTAGAAATATCGTTCTTTCAGAAATTAAGTAGATCAATAGCCACTTAAAACAAAACGTTACATAGAGCCACCCCGACCCCGCCCTAACAATTTTCAATTTGAACACAGGATTTTGTCAGTGCTTGATTACCAGTTTAAGCTGAAGCGGGGAATAGTCGAGGATAAATCAAATGTTCTGGGAATTACGGAATGATGGGGGTTAATACTATAAATGCAAGGGAGTACACTGCCAAAAAGAGTTGGTTTTAAATGCTTTATCAACAGAATAATGTGCACCCTTGTCGTTTAAACAAGTTCTTTCATAATTATAAACTAATTTCAGGCAAGAAAACTGTACAGTTAACCTCGAGAGAGAATTAACGCTGAAAGAGATGAGGAAGAGACTTAATTTAAAAGTACTGACGATATTAAACAAACCAGGTCGGTCTCTTATGCCAGCTCCTCTTATGTGTAGGAGAGAACAATTTGGGTCCCGTTTCATAAAACTTGTTATCAGTAACAATTCCCACATTTCTATGACAAACTGCTCTCAGCAAGTCAGATGCAAGGATTTCAGAAGCTTTTAGATAGTTATTGCAACTTGTTATTGATAACAAATTTTCAATACGAAACTGGGCCCTGGAGAACCTACTTCAACTCGGCATAATAAAGGCAAAGTGAACATACTCGCAACGTCCCGCCGCCTCTTTCTTCAGTCATATATATATATATATATATATATATATATACATACATATGATATATTTAGGTTTAGCGCTTTTACGAGGGAGAGCTTAGGTCCTTCCAACGGGAAAAATAAAAGTTAACAAGAATGATAATATAATTGCGACTGATATAATGCTCCTACTAACATCTTAAATTGAAAATCATGTATATATGTGTAATGACACACACACACACACACACACACACACACACATATATATGTACATATATATATATATATATATATATATGTGTGTGTGTGTGTGTGTATGTATATATATATATATATATATATATATATATATATATGTGTGTGTGTGTTTGTGTGTGTGCGTGTAATTACACATATATACATGATTTTCAATTTAAGATGTTAGTAGGAGCATTATATCAGTCGCAATTATATTATCATTCTTGTTAACTTTTATTTTTCCCGTTGTAAGGACCTAAGATCTCCTAATTGCGCTAAACCTAAATCTATCATTTGTTCTACAAACTTATTTCCCTCAAAGGCAGTTTTGACTTCGGATTTAATACATAAACAGAAGCGTTAGAAAATATAAACAAAAACTTTGGGAAATATTTTCAAAAAGCGTTGGAAAATATAAACCAAACAATGGGTCTGTGCATCGCCTTCTGAAATGTAAAGAGTGTGCAAGGACGTATAGGACTTTGTGTAATTATCAACCACAGTGATTATCCAGATTTACCATGTATATCTCGAAATGATATTTTTAGAATTTTTTTACTATGGTGTTTTCATTTTCATATGGTGCAAGAGTTACTGCCCACAATTATGTCTAAACCTAGTTTTCGACTTGGAAAACTTACACTCGATCTAGGGCCTTTTCGAATGTTCTTACGAGATCTTTGGCAGGAGGTCTATCTTCCTTGCGTTTCATGAAGCATCTCTGAAGGACATCCCGGATCAATTCATCCTTGACTTCTGATAGGAAATTAGGGACGACGTCTTCTTTCGAGAGGCGAGCGATTAGCTGCTTATCTGTTTCGAATGTTTCCCACACCTTACGCCGGGTGAACACTTCAAGGAGAACACAGGCCAATGACCAAATATCTCCTTCGTAGGTTGCCTTATAACCCTGTGCCGAAGACTCCGGTGGCATCCATCGCTGGACGCCGTACCGTTTACCTGAGGTGACACCCGACATTGCCGATTGGGTAACGACGTGACCCGAGCCGAGGTCACACACGTAGGGTTCGTTTCCTGGAATCTTGATCTGGAATTTATTCAAAGGTAGGACATTTCTAAAAACTTCGAATGAGGTGTTGAATAAGTAAACGTCATTCCCATTGGAGAGCAAAATATAGCTTGGTAATTATATAAAGTAGGCCTAATGGTTCTTCCAAAATAAGGTTAAAGAATAATCTCACTTGTGTTTTAAAAAGGGATGGGGGGAATATCAGAAGGTTCATGAGATCTGAGGTCGACGAGACAGGGATCCCCCCCCCCCCCGATTCATTAGGGTTCTCGGTAATAAAAGTTAGATAATGATGAGAGGGGGACGTCTTGCTTTGATATTATCTTGTGATTTTGAACCATAGCTCGGAAACCTCGAGACTTTCTACGATACATTTTGTAAACCCCGTCAATAACGTTCTGCAGTAAAGATTGAGGGATGATATCTTTCTTGTTACTGATATACGAGAAAAAAGTAATACATTCGTATCATGGAAAAGCTTGATTATTCTTCTGCTCAATGATGTGCCATTTGCCGTGATTATGTACTCATGAAATCGAAGTATTCTTGAATACATGAGGGCAAAGTCTGTTGGGGGGGGGGGGCTGCAGATTACCGAGTCGTCGTTGTAAGATGTAATAAAAATGCTACACTTATCGAATCTCATTAAGGCCTTTTAAATCCAAGCAGGTATAGCCCAAACGATGCTGCAGCCTGGTTTGAGGCATGCAAAAGTACAATATCAAGACTCCGGGCGAAATGTCTTGGAACGGATGAAATTATACACAGGAAGAGGAGTGAGCGTCTCAACAAGACAAGGAAGCTGAACGGTAGGATCAAGGTCTGGCAAAGTCCTGGCGAACGTTTTGCCGAATGTTGCATCTCAGCATCATCATCATTCAAACTCATCATTCAAAACATATGAATAGTAATGTATGTTTGATTTTTTTTTTCAAAATTTGTTGTTATTTGGTTTTGGAAATTCAAGTAAACTCTTGAACTCTTGAACTTGAACTTGAAATTCAATCCGTCCTCAAAACAGATCGGAATTTAATATTGTAAACAATCATTTTGCAACATTTCCTTTTTGACCTTACTGCATATTCAGAAGGACTGCGCATGCCATGAAATAAAGCATTACACTTGAGACACTATTGTAAAGGAGAATTATTAAGGTTTTTGATGATATCACATTCACATGATGAAGCAAAAACAGATTTGTTACCTCTCAAACCAGAATTACAGAATATTTTAAGGGGTATGGCAACGATTCTCAAAGCATGATGTGATTAACGTAATAGAGGGTAAACTTACCATTATGTTGTTTGGTTTGATATCAGAGTGAGTGCAATTATTGGCGTGCATGTGAGCTATGGCGTCGGACAATTTATAAGCAAGTTTTACTTGCTCGCTTGGTGTTTCCTAAACACAAGAATGTGAAGTATCGTACAAGTTATTATAATTTTCTAAGATATACGCAAATTGATATCATTTGAATTGGGGGAGGGGGTAGTTTAAAATTGAATATAATTTGGAGTTTTCATGCCTCAATGAAAGATTTTTCCAGCACACGAATAGCCTTCCAATGAACTAGCAAGGCAATGACATGAATAGTAAAATCAATTTCTTCCTAAAAATCCTTCCGTTTTTCAATCCTGAGGATATATAAGTTTATTGAAAAAATAGAAGGGAATTTAGTAAAGTGATATATAGCTTGCAAAAATCTGGCCTATTAATTTGTCACATTGATTTATCTACAAACTATGTTAGCCCTTCCTCATGTTGGCTCAGGGCATGATGATTCAACACGCGAACATTTTCTTCGGATAGTGGTATCAAATCAAAATTATGAAAAAGGGAAACATAAATGTCTCTGGTCCATGCATACTTACTAGGTACTGTAACTTTTGTTCAAAGATGGCATCTTCAAGAGTTACTCCTTCGATGTAATCCATTAGGAGCTCGAAGCGATATCCGCTCTTCTTTCCCATTTGATATTGGGCATAGGCATGGAGAACAACGATGTTTGGATGACTGACACGTCTATACACGATATGCAATGTCAGAGAAAAAGAGAGAGAGAGAGAGAGAGAGAGATATTATATAGGTCTGTTTCTTATTGTCATTTGCCACAACGTAAATAAAAAAATTATATCTGTATATATCCATTAGGTTGAAATAAAATACATATATATATATATAATATGTAACATTTATATTGCGCTTAATACAGTGTTTCTAAGCGCATGACAAAAAGACAACAAAAGAGAGAAAAGAGGAAGAACAAATATAAAATACATTAACTAAGTAGAGGATTGCCTAATAAGATAAGTTTTAAGAAGTGTTTTAAATGAGTCTATAGTGGAGGCCTCACGAATGTAGATAGGAAGATTGTTCCAGAGTTTTGGGGCAAGTGAAGAAAAGGCACGATCGCCATATAACGGGTCATAGTACGGGGTCCAGGAAATAGTTGCAGGTGGGCAATAGAAGCAGAACGGAGACGTTGAGTTACTGAAGAAGAAGATGAACGAAGAGAAATGAGATCTGGAAAATAGGATGGAGCTAGACCATGATTGATTTTAAAGGCAAGACGAAGAACTTTAAGATGATTCTTTCATGGATCTGGAGCCAGTGAAGAGAATGTAGAACTGGGGTAATGTGTTCAGATTTACATTATATATATATATATTTATATATATGATATAAAGTTTATATATATATATATATCAACATATATATATATATATATATATATATATATATATATATATATATAAATATATATATATAATTTTTATGTAAACACGAAAAAGTAACTCCCCCAAATTCAAAATAGCATAACTTTTTAACGAAAAAGTTTGGAGCAAAATAATTTGGCAGAAGTGTTTCTATGCTTATTGACTAACTTCTGTGTGAAAATGAGATTGATCCGTCAAGTTATTGATGGGTGAGCAGACTAAAGTCAAAATGTCATTTTTCAAAAGACACAAGAGCCATTTTGAGGGTTATGTGAAACAAAACTTTGACGAATTTGGTTTCTTCCATTGTTTGACCCGCCACGCTTATCCCTAACACTTGTCATGCTTATCACAGTTGGGCGAACACGTTTTTTTTTTCGGAAAAAAGTTGACGTTCAGCTCTCCTAAATCTACAAAATCCATTCAGTTTATGGAAAAAAATTTCGACCAACATGGGTCAGCGCATATGTCAAAATACCAAGTAGTCGTTTTCCAGCATTAAACAGTAGATTTTTAGCATTTCTTGCTTCATCGTTAAAAATGTGCTCACTCAACAATGACACAACCATGATAAACATCAGCAACACTTTAAAAAAACACCAGAAAAAGCTTGTTTCACAGACCCCCGAAAATGACCCTTGTGACTTTTGAAAAGTGACATTTTTGCATTTAGTGTCTGCTCACTCATGCATAACTTGACGGATCAATCTCATTTTCACACAGAAGTTAGCCAATAAGTGTAAAAACACTCCTGCCAAATTATTTTGCTCAAGAACTTTTTCGTTAAAAAGTTATGCTATTTTGAATTAGGGGGAGTTACTTTCTGTTGACAAGGTGGTGGTCATGGAAACACACTAGACAACGCGCATGTTGTCTAGATCAAAGCATAGGTCGCATGTCATGAATAAGCGTAGGTGAGATAATTGTTTATGACATAATAACTACAGTAAGTGATATATTATATATATATATATATACATATATATATATATATATATATATATATATATATGGGTACACACACACACACACACACACACACACATATATATATATATATATATATATATATATATATATATATATGTATGTATGTAGTGGTAGTGAGTCCCAGAAAAACCGAAACCCAGATGCATCGATGTTTATTCATATCTTGATCACAATCATGATGAATAACTAATACATATTTGTAATGCTGAGACCCTCTTCTTTAATTAGCTACCACTCATACGATACATACTTCACGAATAAGTGAATTAGAACAATATGAAGAAGGGCTTCCAAAAAGTCCTTTGCACAACCATACCTCATATTCAAAGAGATAGATATGAAATTGATACCGATACTTCTGAATAGTTCATATTCTACTCTTTAATATGACTCCTCAGTAGATGAAAATGTGTCGGGGATGACTAAGCTCTTTTCGTGAAAAGTGATGCTTGCATTTCCATAATTTACTATATACATGAATCCGTTTGCATTTGTTGCATGTCCCAGCAGTGAACAAAGTAGACATTTAAGACTTCATGCATGGTTGATCATCAAGAAAATGGAGTGGTGAATACAAAACCTCACACAAATGATAAAAGCTGATTAGTAATTAAGTATGTTTCCATTAACATAATTCACCTTGCAGTTAACAACAGATAGATCATCGAGTGTTTCTAGTAACAAAATATGGACGTTCTGAGCACGAGAGCCTGCAGCAAGTTGCTGATGTTGCTGTCTGTCTAGCAGTGTCATGTCTGGCACAATTTGTGAGTAGCTTTTATGGAAGGAAATTAATTCTTTAAGCGTTAAAAGTTATGCATTTATATATATATATATATATATATATATATATATATATATATATATATATATAAAGTAAAAAATATAGGATTAATGCAAAGATTTCTACTTCAATATACAACTGATATACTTGCAAAGTATATTTTTTGCCACAATTTGATCGAGATTATGAAAAATGCAGTCACACTTTGTTGAAGCGTCAGGAAAAAACTTTGGGCATCCCATGTGGCTTGCCATGTTCAAGTCGTTAAGAAAGTCATTCGTAACTTTACAAACAGCTTTATGACCCCCCCCCCCCCTCCCCGATGACAAAGATAACTAGAATTGAAATATTGATTGCATTTCCTTGATTTTTAAAATCATTTGTTTTTTAACTTCTCACCCATTGTTCACACCAAATTATTCGCATGAATGGATGCGGAGATGGTCACGCGTGATAAAAAAATAGAGACTCCTCCTATCCACTGGAGTAACTATGGGGGCACAAAGGGGCCATGGCCCCCTGTTGATCAGCGAGCAAAAAAAAAAAAACAACTGTCATCGAGTCCCTTTCACATAACTTACCCTACCCCTACCCTACGAAATGAAAGTAAAACGTAAATCTGCCACATTTCATATAAGTTACTCATATTACCAGGGATTACAGAATTTTGATGTGCAGAAGATGCCATTTCCATGCACAAATTTTCAAAAATCTTCCTAACGTGGGAAGGGGTACCCCTCCCCCGCTCGGTCGCTAGCTCCCTTGCCTTAGTCCTCCCCTTATATGCCACTTTTCATATAAGTTGCCCCTAATAATGAATTTAGTGTGCAGAAAATGCCATTTTAATGCACGAATTTCCAAAAAATCTCCCTACCACCCTCCCCCCGCTCAGCCCCCTCCCCCTTTTGAAAATTCCTGGCTACGCTCCTATCCCATCCTCCTCATCTTCATTGCTCATCACCAACCCACCCCACCCCTTCCCCAATCCCTTCCGGAACCCAAACTCTACAGTTTCCAATGCTCCCTCTCCTTCCCTCGTTATGTGCGTGTGATGGTGTGTGTATTGTGTCATGGTCGTTTGGTCATCAGATTGATTTAAACAACACTGCGTAACCGATAAATGGCATGTTTAGGCCCATCCCTCCCGCCCTTCCTCACCCCCACCCCATTCTTAACCCCACTTAGAACTCCAAACCATTAACTCTTCACCCCCTCACACTTCCTCTCGCTCCCTCTGTACATGCGTGCTTGTGTGTTGATGTATTGATCGTGAGTTCATCTAATAGATTTTTTAGTCATGCACCACTGCATAGCTGTCAACGCTTAAAAAATTAATATCTTTCCATAAAAGCCATTCATAAATTGAACAAGACATGGCACTGCTAGACAGACAGCCACGCCAGCAACTTGCTGAAGGATCTCGATCTCAGAACGTCCCCATTTTGTTTCTAGAAACACTCGTTGATCAATGTGTTAAACTGCAAGGTGAATTATGTTCATGAAAACATACTTCATTATTAATCAGCTGTTATCATTTTTGTGAGGTATTGTAATCACCACCCCATTTTCTTGATGATCAACCATGCATTAAGTCTTTTGTCTTCTCTGTTCATTGCTTGGACAGGCAGCGAATGCAAACAGATTCGTGTAAAAAAATCATGAAAATGCAAGCATCAACTTTCACAAACAGAGCTTAGTCACCCCCTACTCATTTTCATCCTTTGAGGAGTCAAATTACAGAGAAGAAAATGAACTATTCAGAAGTATTATTTTCATATCATAGTAACAGAAATAAATATCAAAGCAACAGAAATATTTTCATATCTATTTGACTTTGAGGTAATGTTGTGCAAAGGACTTTGTGGTAACCCTTCTTCAAATTGTTGTAATTCACTAATTCGTGAAGTATGTAGTGGTAGCTAATGAAAGAAGAGGGTCTAAGCTTTACAAATATGTATTAGTTATTGACCGTAATTGTGATAAAGATATGAATAAACATCGATACATCTCGGTTTCGTGTTTTCTGGGACACACTTATATGTGTGTGTGTGTGTGTGTGTGGGTGGGTATATATATATATATATATATGTGAGACAATTGAGAGAATAATAGCGTAGCATGAATCAAAGTTCCCCAGAGCTGTCCGACCATTTTGGAATTCTTTTGCAATTGTCTCACATGTATTTATTTCCATGAGAGTTGCCAAAGCTGTTGTATATGTTACCTGATCACAAAATGTTAATTATTCAAACATATACATGTATCCCAAATCATTCTCTCGGATCGAGAGGTGTGCGGCAGGTCATTGTTCGAAACTCATCTGCCACCAACAAACGAATTAATTAGTGAGGGTTGAAGATTTGTCAGTCTGTCGGTTAAGCGAATTTGGAGTCGCCAAAACCCCTGGCCCGTCTCCGTTGTCTAGTGGTTAAGGCATTGGCGTTCATAGCCAAAGGCCCGGGTTCGATTCCCGGCGGATACATTTTTTCAACCTTTGTAAAAATTTCCAAAATGGTAGGACAGCTCTGGGAAACTTTGATTCACGCTACGCTATTATTCTCTCAATCGTCTCACATGTATTTATTTCCATGAGAGTTGCCAAAGTTGTTGTATATGTTACCTGATCACAATATATATATATATATATATATATATGTATGTATGTATATATATCATCGAAACGTGAATGCCTACTCGTTCATCTTGATTTCGCGGGTAACCTCAGAGACCCTGCCTTTGTCTACGTTCTTTATTCTCTTCATGGCGTATTCCTTTCCTTCGTAGGTAGCTTTATATACCTCTCCGAATCTTCCTTCATCTATGAAATCTCCTTCCTTAATGCACGTGCGGTCTATTTTCTTGATAACTGCATAAAGAGAAATGTTAAGGTTAGGCGGGTAGGTATTGCAAGTTCTACTAAGTGTAGATTTTAGTGAAGGTAAATAAAACAAAATCAGAATAAAAAAACAAGCAACATACACATACACGCGCACATACACAAAAAGCCAAGAAACGAGACAACTACACAACAATAAGAATAAAAGAGTACCGATAACAATACTTTAATCACACCACACACAAGCGGCGCACGCGCACTGGCATACCCTCACTCATCAATGAATAGAAACAAACAGGAAATACTTAATACAGATTACTTTATACTCAAGAAAAAATAATAATGAGAAAACGAAACCAAACAGAATGAAAAAAAAAACCAAGAAACAAAACAAACAAACAAAAAAAAAAGATTCCCATAACTGCCATTTCAAAATTTGATTCAGTGTGTTATATTTGTTAAGTGGAACTTTAAACTTCTACAGGTAATTACTTCGTACAAAGAAAACTCAGACTCGGCCAAACTTCGTTTTCTGTTCAGGGCCCCTTTTCATTAAACTTGTTATTAAAAACAAGTTGCAATAACTGTTATAAGCTACTGAAATCCTTGCATATGATTGGCTGAGAGCAAATTTGTCATAGAAATGTGGCTGTTGTTACTGATAACAAGTTTTATGAAACAGGGCCCTGGTTCTCTGTTCCAAGTATTCCTAAATGGGCCATGGGAATATTGAATTCTAGTTTTCATAATCAATTCAGAGAATTATAGTTCTGCTACTAATACTACTAATTCTAATAATTATAGAGTCTACATCATGAATTGAAAGTTTTCCATAGTTATGTTGAAGATAAACGATGCTGCCTGTGTTATAGATTATACTGGCACTTGCAACAATGCTCAGTTTTCTCATGATGATAATTACCTCTTGTAGATCTACCTTCAGAAACGACACCTTGGAAGAAAAGAAGTACTACATACTAGATTAAAAGGGTAATGGGTTTGGAATTGAAAACAAGATAATATTACCTCTTCTAGCTCTCCCTCCAGAAATGACACCTTTGAAGAGAAGAAGAAAAAAAATTAGGTTAAAAGAGTAATGGATTTGGAAATTGAAAATAATAAACAATAATCCATTATCTGATAGAAAATGATATTTAGAAATAAAATATATGAAAATTTGAAGGATCACGTGTAATATATTGTACAATGAAGGTCGGTCCTTCCTAGATTTTTAATTATTTTGTTTGCGCTGTATATAATTTGTGTTTCCTGAGAAAGTCTGTAGCCCAGACAATAATAGAAAAGTATAATATGTTAACTGTTGAATGCCAATTTCAAAATGTTCAAATGCTTCCACGAACTTTACGGCTCCATCCTACAAGCGCAACACCATTTGAAGCATCTTGCTGTCCCCTAATATACTTAAATATAGAGCTTGATTTTATATAATTTCTGTTGTTAA
>CM057168.1:4661084-4692084 GCA_029962745.1 Echinometra lucunter | reverse complement strand
ACTTTTGATAAGTTGCCTAGAGCAGCTCTCTCAGGCTAACTGTTCACAGATATCAGGATCTTCTCTTAAACCTCTGTTTAACCTTTTTGTGACAGAGAGTCTGCATTGTGTAGTTTAGAGTGTTCTTGGAATATTTTCTGTTGCATTTGAAAAAGTCAAAATGGGTCATGGAAAACCGTTGACTTTGCTTCTGTGCTTTTAAATTCATTACCAACTTTTCAGTTCTATTTTCACCCTCCTTTACTTGTATCTCTTCCAGCAAACAAGACAGGGGTTTCTGTTTCCTGTTCACTACCAGGAAAGGACTAAAAGCAGTTTCTACTGATGAGCACCCTCCTCCTCCTCTTCTTCCTCCTGCATCTTTTTCTTCTTCTTCTTCTTCTTCTCCTTCTTCTTGCCTTCCTCTTCTCCATCTTCTTCTTCTTCTTCTTCCTCTTCTTCTTCTTCCTTTTCTTCCTCTTCCTCTTCCGTCTTCTTCATCTTCTTCGTCTTCTTCCTCTTCTTCTTCTTCTTCTTCTTCCTCTTCCTCTTCTTCTTCGTCTTCTTCGTCTTCTTCGTCTTCTTCGTCTTCTTCTTCGTCGTCGTCTTCTTCTTATTATTGTTACCATCATCATCATCATTATTATTATTATTATATTATTACCTCTCTTCTTTCGCTCCTCTCTCCTCCAGCAAACAAGGCAGGCATTTTTGATGCTGAAATGGCACCCGTCGAGATTACTACGAGAAAAGGACCAAAATCTGTTACTACCGATGAGCACCCTCGTGAGACCAGCCTTGAACAGCTTGCTAAGTTACCACCAGTCTTCAAGAAGAATGGTCTAGTTTCAGCAGGGAATGCATCAGTGAGTACTAATTGGATTCTTTTTTTGTACCAAATTAAACCGTAGAAGTACGAGTGTCACCTTTAGGAGATGTTTTTGCAGTATCTGTTGGTCCAGAATGTTGGGCAGTACATATCATACATGAGCAGAAAGAGAAAAAGGCACTGACAAATTTGAGCCCATTCCCATCGCTGTATGGTGTGACTTTCTCGAATAAGAACAGTTTAAGTGTAACTAATCATTAAACTCTTTAAATTGGCAATGCAGTAAATAATATATAATCACTTTTTCTGTGTTCAAATTGGCAATTTCTGATTCAATTTTGCAATTATATTTCATTTTGGCTTATGTTATATCCATATTTATTTTTTTCAAGCTACGTAAACATGGAAAAAAATAATTTGTGTTGCCAATTTGAGGATTGAAGATGATTAATTTAGATCTCAAGAAAGCTCTGTACTGCTATAATGGTTAATGACTGATGAAGATGAGCAATGCAGTATAGGAGTGTACCCATACCTGCTATGTGTGTTATACAAGAGTGTGAAACACAGTATGTTTAAAACCTCCCACAGATTTTCAAAAAAGGTTTTTAAGGATATCACAATGTGAATTTGAAGGATGTCAGATTTCTTTGGAATAAGTTCAGTTCTATGAAGTTTCCCTATTAAACTGATACATGTATTCTTTAAATCATGCTTTTAAAATTTTCTCAATAGATATTCACCTATTAGAAAACCAAGGCCATTAAAAAAAAATGCTTGTAAATGTATCAGAGCTCGCTATTTTCCATTGTTATTTGCAGTCAAAATTCTAGAGAGCATCATTTAAAGACGCTAGGTCGTGGGCTTTCATGGGGAATTTGACACCATGAGTGCTTACCCAGTAACGGGTGTTGTCCATCACTGTGAGTTTTATGACCAACAGACCTTATGTAATGCTCTGTATAATTCACCCTTTCCCCATATGGCAAAGTCATTATCTCACTTTCCCTGGCCCGAGAATGCCTGAAGCAGGCCGAAGAATGTTTGTGGTGGGACGGCTTGTTTTGCTGTGCTCCAGAAATGTAGCTCTATTACAGGTATTTTTCACAACGTCTGGTGTCAGCAAATTATGATCCATTCCCCATAAAAGCCCACGACCTAGCATCTTTAACCTAGAGTCATGAATCAGTCATGGCTTTGTATGGAAAAATGTAAGTAGGGCTTGACACTAACAGGCATTTAGGGTTGGCCTGGAATTCTAATTCCCCACCCAGATAATTTCAGAATTTTACCTACACATTATGCTGTTGAGAAAGTTTTGATACAAAAAGAGACCTTAAATAATAAAGAGACCTTAAAATTTGTTTATTACTTTGTTGCTTTTTTAAGGGTATCTGTGATGGTGCTGGAGCGGTCATCATTGCAAGCGAAGAAGCAGTCGCTAAGCACAATCTCACCCCGCTTGCCAGGATCGTCAGCTACAATGTCGCCGGGTGTGACCCTAACATCATGGGCATCGGACCAGTGTATGCAGTCAGGAC
Source organism: Echinometra lucunter (assembly GCA_029962745.1). Classification (NCBI taxonomy): domain Eukaryota; kingdom Metazoa; phylum Echinodermata; class Echinoidea; order Camarodonta; family Echinometridae; genus Echinometra; species Echinometra lucunter. Next base: position 4,689,735 of record CM057168.1, on the reverse strand, counting down.
AGCTCTGGATAGAGCTGGGCTTACATTGAATGATATGGATCTCGTTGAGGTGAGTAATTAACGATAAGATTAAAGCCAATTGAGGACCACCAAGGTTATGCTATTGTCACCAGAATTCTCTCTTTCCCATAGGCTTAATAGAGGGCCACGTGATTCCCTTAGCCAGTGCGTTATTATCACACATTTCCTCGTGTTTGGGATGCATAGCCTACTTCTCTTAAGATCGACATTGTACTACTCTCCTTTCACACCTGGCTCTTAAAATTAAAGGAGCAAGTCCTTTCTATGGATTAATTATATATGACTTTTATTAGTATTGTACATGCATATGAAAAATCCGTAATCATTACATGATCTTTACACAATGTTTTTTTTTTTTTTTTCAACAGTTTCATAATGTAATTATTATAATAACAATGTCTCAAATTATCATTCACAATATTTCAACCCTTTATAAAGCATCCGTGCTCTGCTTATGTTGTCAAATCAAATACTTTGCCATACATAGTTGATGCATACCTGCTTATTACGGCTAGTTGCACAGCGCCCTCTATCTCCACATGTGTCAGACTTGGGTACAGTATCACAGCACCATTCTATGGTGCGTGTTTTACGTGTGCCCAGGGCGACATTCTTACCTATCCTTAATTTGTATTTTCTTTTCTTTCTGATCATTGTAATTATTATTTGCCATTCATTATACGATGTGCATGTATTCATTACATTTTTTTATGTACTTCTATTTATGTAAAGTCACATGGATTGGAAAAGAAGAGCTTCGGGTTATAGTTATTAAGTTAATCTTTTTCTTTTCCCGGCATCCATGTGACTCTCCCTATATTCTACTATTGTTTGTATTTGTTCTTTTATTTGTTGATTCTGCCGAATAAAATACTAATAATAATAATAATTATCACTCTTCATAGAGACAATTTTCGAAAATAAATTTTCATTTGTAACACTCTCTTTTTTGTCAGTTTTGATACAGCATTTTTTCCTTTTGCATCAAATTTCAACAATTTATGAACCAATTTAGCATTTTCAAGAAGAAAAGAAAGCATCACATTGTCCTAAAACATGTTAAATTGCTTCAAAATTTTGGAAATCAGAAAAGAGTGAACCCCATTTGAGGCACCTATTGGGTTAGTAGGGATATTTATAGCAAGATGTTGATAAGGTCAGGTCTAAATAATAAAAATATTGGTGTTGATAGTTGTGATGGTGACAATTGTGAACTACTGGCTTGAGGAAAATGTTCGGCTGGTCATGAAGGTAAATTTTTTTTCTTCTGATTTTTCAGAATACCGGTAATGCTCTTATACTTGAACCTAGTGAGGGACCTTGACTAGGCACTGGTCTAAACATCATCATCAAGATTACAACTTTCGTTGTTACCTGTATTAATTCTTGCCCACCAGGTGAATGAAGCCTTTGCAGCGCAGTTCATTGCAGTGGAGCGTGAGCTAGGCTTGGACCGACAGAAGACCAACGTCAACGGAGGCGCAATAGCCTTGGGTCATCCAGTAGGGGCTTCTGGTGCTAGGATCACAGCCCATCTTGTCCATGAACTCAGGTGAGATATAGGGTGTCTAGGGAAACAGCACCTGGGCCAAGCACTGAAATTGCACCCCTTTCCAACTAAAAAAAGGTACCTATTCTTAAAACCCATTCATGACAGGAATTATTTAAAGCCTAATTTGATCAGCTTTTATTCTTCAAATTGGCAACACCAACATTTTTATTTTATTGCTACATTTTTCTTATAAAACGTCATGTATCTGAAATGAATATAAATTGACAGAAATTATGATGAGAAGTCAAAAGTTGCCAATTTGCAGGGGAAAACAGTGATTTTAAACTTTGCCGATTTAAGGATCTTAATGCTTATTTTCCTTTAAAAAAATTTCAGCATCAAACAACGAATATTAACGCAACCAAAATGGGCACAATTTGTGTAGAATATTTTGCTCTTTCTGCTCATGTTTTTGGTATGATTTTTAGGGCTTTGCATGAAAAGATATTAGACGAAACCACATAATGTGGACCTCTGTCACGAATGGGTTAACTAATATTTCAAATCAAAAGTCCCTTTCTGTACGATATAAGCGAACATCATACCTGCCAAATGTCCCTATTTAATAGGGACATTCCCTGTTTTGGAGGAAAAGAAAGAATAATTTTCAGTCTTGATCTTGACAACCCGTGTCCCAATTTTTGTAAAAATCTGTCTATAGCAATGTGCTGTATGAGCTGATATTTTTGTGGTGGGTTTATTTTTTCGCGAATCACCTATCAAGAATTTAACAACACGCAAAAAAAAAATCGAAAAACAAATCCTCCGGATCAGCCAATATGACTTTTTCATGTACAAATAAGCTTACTGTCAGTCCCATCTTGCTGCTGCTCTTGCGCTTGCGAAATCAACGACTCGCGAAAATGTCTGTGAGCCTGTGATTCGCGAAAAATATTTGCACACAAAAGTATTGGCTTATACATTATAGGAAATTCAGAAATGTCCTTATTTGGGGGCATTTTCTTAATCATTTATCCCTATTCCTTGACTTGCAAAGTTGGACGGTGTGGAACATGTAGACAGGATATGAAGCAACAGTTTTTTTGTTTGTTTGTTTGTTTTGGTTGGGTCTTTATTTTCCCTTTTGCTTTTTTGCACTCGTTGCGCCCGTTGCTTGTGCCAACCTCACCTCCCCCTAGATACACCTCTGGGTAGATCAAACTTACATATATGTTCATCTTTCCTTCTTTCTCTTTTCTCTTTTGATATACAGACGAAGAGGTAACAAGTACGGTGTTGGCTCTGCCTGCATTGGTGGAGGCCAAGGCATTGCCATTGTCCTGGAAAGCTTACAATAAGCAACCAACAGTGCTGACATGTACCTGGGTTTCTTTGTCAGTGAGGAATTGTAGCGAAATTTAGTAGCGTGTAAGTTAGCAAAAAAGGGGTGGTGTGAAAAGATGCAGAAGGAACGCAATATTGCTGTCTGCATTGTTTGCGTTCAAGTTGCCCAGTCTTGGTGTACAGATGGCACTTCACGCAATGCTTGCTAATATGTGCAGTGCCATGGCCATTTCTGAGAATCGGAGGTGGTCTTTGGTCTGATCGAAGAGTTTGGGGGTACATAGCACATGGCTCGCTCGCACTCACTCTCTTGTGTGAGGTAATGCGTAATGCATAACACACACGCACACGCACACAAACCTTACCTGTCACAGTGTAGTGTCAGAACGAATGTAGCGAGGCCAGTCCGGCCAGTGCACGTGCATTGTCAGCATATGTTTGCATATTCGCAACGAGGCTGATTCATACCGATGCTGCATCTCAATAAACAGAGATAAACGTATACCTCACACAGTGGTATATTTGCAAGCTTTGCATGAAGCACTATCTATACACCAACTCTGGCTCATTTATCACACAACTCTATTTGGCTAAGCTGCCTTAAACCACAGGTTTATTTAACCCATTCGTGACAGAGGTCCACATTTTGTGATTTGGCCTAATACCTTTTGATGCAAAGCCCTAAAAATCATACCAAATACATGAGCAGAAAGAGCAAAAAAAATCTACACAAACTGTGCCCATTTTGGTTCCGTCAATATTCGTTGTTTGATGCTGAAAATTTTTTCAAGGAAAATAAGCATTAAAATCCTTAAATTGGCAATGTGATAGAAAGTTTGAAATTACCATTTTTCCCTGCAAATTGGCAACTTTTTGACTTCTCATCATTATTTCTGTCAATTTATATTCATTTCAGATACATGACATTTTATAAGAAAAATGTAGCAATAAAATAAAAATGTTGGTGTTGCCAATTTGAAGAATAAAAGCTGATCAAATTAGGCTTTAAATGATTCCTATCACGAATGGGTTAATGATTGGATGCCTCTGTATTCATTTCTTCCCTTGTCTATGATTTAATAACTAGGTTGGTTCAACCGGGATTTGTGAAGGGACAAGACATTGCTATTGTTTTTTAGAATTTGCAGTAAAGTGGTAAATTGCTTTAGCAGTCACCTTGGTGATTGAGAAAATTACCTTGTTTTATCACAAATCTCCTCATAACAGGGTTAACCCATTCGTGACAGGAATTATTTAAAGCTTAATTTGATCATCTTTTATTCTTCAAATTGGCAACACCAACATTTTTATTTTATTGCTACATTTTTTCTTATAAAATGTCATGTATCTGAAATGAATATAAATTGACAGAAATTATGATGATAAGTCAAAAAGTTGCCAATTTGCAGGGGAAAACGTGATTTTAATTTTTCTATCACATTGCCAATTTAAGGATTTTAATGCTTATTTTCCTTTAAAAAAATTTCGGCATCAAACAATGAATATTGATCCAACCAAAGTGGGCACATTTTTTGTAGAATTTTTGGCTCTTTCTGCTCATGTATTTGGTATGATTTTAGGGCTTCGCATTAAAAGATATTAGGCCAAACCACAAAATGTGGACCTCTGTCACGAATGGGTTAAAAGAAAAAAAAAACACAGTAACCTAAAACTAGCCAAATTACCTTGATATATCAGGAATCTTGTTAAATCAGAGCTCTTTATAATAATGAGTTCCAACTGTATTGCCCAATAGTGCTATCACTGTGTACAAATTTCTTTGACATGTCAGGTCAGATTTTCATGATTAATAGTTGAATATTACTTGGCATCAATTGAATCTTTGCTAACATGTTGTCTCCCTATGAAATAAATATTTTTTGACAAACTTGTTGAAAGAAGGATTGTCAACTACAGCACTACCGTCCAAGAACAACTGTAAGGGGATTATTAGTATACCAACATATCTACCTGTCTGCTAATAATCCTCAGTATACTGTATTACTATCATGGCAAAAGCTTAAAGGCAATGGCTAACTTTGTGAGTAGCTGATTCAAAAAATTCTCAAACTAAGATGAAACATGTGTATGAGTACTAGTATTTGTACTCAAAAACACTGAAACCAATCATAAAATGGAATGAAAAAGTGTAAGTTAGACACAAACTGCGATTTTATTATCCTTTGTCTCACGAGACAATTACTAAAAGGACCAAAAAAGGACCTAAAAGGACTTTGCATGAATTTGAAAGTGCCGTTATGTGCCTCCCGCAGCGTGATACTCCAATACACACAGTACGGTAAGGTGAGTCATACGCACTTGGGCACTCCTTATGTCTATTCTGTGCAGCCAACCCTCATATATTTTTCAAACATTGGTTCACATTTTTGATATTTAAAAATACTTCCTGTGGATATTATACTTTGAAACTTTCAGATTGGTATTTTTACACAATGACCCTTGTGTTTATCCCATTTTCAAGTAACAAAACAAACTTTTTTTTAATCATAACAATGTTAACCAATGTCTTTAAGACCTCCTGGGAATTTGTTGGTATTTCAATAATTTGGAATGCATTCTTTTGTCTCTTGAATGATTACATAACATGTTTACTACAGCAGTCAGTAGCACAAAGAGTAATGGTATAGGCCCATATGACTGCGTTGAAAATAAATGTATGTTTGAAAAATAAGTAACTTTGTTATTTCTTGAGTTATTGAATTTTGAAAGGGTGGACTTATACTTCTGCAAATGATGGTAATATACGATAAATGGGTTAAAAACTCTTCGCTACCTTAGGAACTGGTTGTCCCATGTGTCAAACCTTTAGGAATAGGAGAATTCTGTAGTTATGAGGTTAACGTTTACAATACTGTTTGACATTCCTAGGGTTTTGTTGAGTGTTTAAATGGTCAATAGTAGAATTACATGGGAGGGCGCACTTTGATTCCATGAGTATTCCTATTATTTATTTCATTGTACCTCACTGACAAATTTGTATTCTTTTCACTTTTGAAGCAATTGTATGTATGATTTGTCAGATCTGCAGTAATCTGCTGAATGTATTTTGCAACAAGATGTATATTTTGCCATGTATGACATGTGCATGAAATGAATAAAAGAAATTCATATGATGGGATGATAAATATGAATTTAGCAGTGTACTTCATATGTTTGTGCAAACTTGAAAACATTGCTAGGTATTGTGGAGTTATGCGGGTAATCATATTCACATCTTATATATCATTTTACACTGTGAACTGTTCTAAACGTGAACCTTGGGACTCTATTTAATTTACCGTCTTATGTAAGGATGAAAATAAGAACGAATATATGTAAAAGCCAGGATCAGCAAATTTACCCTGTTTAATATCTTGCTCTATCAAAGCTCATTAAAATCGATTTCCACTGTAGTTCATCTTCAGGGGCGTCGCTAGACTTTTTTGAATGGGTGGATGTAGAGGTTGCCGACAAACAATGCCACTGATTGCCAACGACCAACATGATAAATGCAACCGTATAAAGCCCATAGGGCATGTTCAATTGTGTGCCTCTATCATATTTTCCTTTTTAATTATATATTTGTTCACCTCACTTGCCGAATGTGTTTGTTTTCATCCTGTATCCTGTATCTAAATATAATACGAGCGAGCGAGGAAAAATATACACTCTCTTTCGTACAAGTGATAGTTCTTCATCAAACTACATGATGGGCTTAAAGATATCTCAATTATATATATGGTCACCTCTCTGGCCTGATTCATTCGTTTGCAAAGACCATACTAAATCTTAATATTATACAAGCGAGCGCATTGAGCATGGAAAACATCTACTTTTCATGGTAGAAATGATAATTCTTTATCCAAATACACAATGGTATTAACTATGAGACATCTTACTTATGCAGCTACATTTGGTCACCTCACTTGCCGAATTCATTTGCATTCCCAAATCCATCTTGTATCTGAATATTGCACGACAGAGCGTAACGAGCGAGGAAAAATACATATGTACTCCTTTCCATGATAAAAAGTGAAAGTTCTTCATCAAAATACATGATAATCTTTAATTTAAGATATTTTGATATATTTGGTCACCTCTCTTACCTAATTTATTGCTTTCAAAGACCATCCTGTATCTAAATATTATAAGAGCGAGGAAAAATATTTATGCTCTTTTTATGGTAAGTGATAATTCTTCATCAAAATACATGATGGGCCTCGCTTAACGAATTTGTTTGCTTCCCCAAATCCATGTTGTATCTCAATGTTATACGAACGAGTGTAGCGAGTGAGGAAAAATACGCATATACTCCTTTCCATGATAGAAGTGAAATTACTTCATCAAAATACACGATGGGCCTTTAAGGTACCTATTTTGATATATTTGGTCACCTCTCCCACTTAATTTATTTGCTTTTAAAGACCGTCCTATATCTAAATATAATACGAACGAGCGCAGCGAGCGAGGAAAACTATACATACTCCTTTTTGTCGTAGAGGTGATAGTTCTTCATCAAAATACATGATGAGCCTAAAGATATCTAAATTACATATTTGTGTTCATCTCATTTGCTGAATGTGTTTGCTTTCCGAAAACATCCTGTATCTGAATATAATACGAGCGAACGCAGGGAGCGAGGAAAAACATACTCTCTTTTGTTCTACCAGCGTTATTTCGTTGTCAAAATGCACAAGCAAATAAGCCGAATATGACTCTATTTGGGCACCTTACTCCTCTTTTTTTTTCCTCCTTCCTCTTCCCTCTCCTTCCTTTCTCGCTCTCTCTCCCTCTCTTTTTTTTTCTTTTTTTGCCGACAACGATCGTGAATTTGCCGACAAGAATTTTGAAGGGGGGGGGGGGGGGGGGGGGGGGGGGTCCCCCCCCCCCGCCCCCCCCCCTCTAGCGACGCCCCTGTTCATCTTTCATGAAGTTCCCAGCTATGTTTTTATCATGCAGTCATAAGAAATACTACCTACCGTGCGCTAGATGTTGGAAACATATGGGACAAAATTCTGCCCTTTTTTCGGCAGAGTAAGGAAGTGAGAACAAGTGCAAGTGCCACAGAGCAAGAAAAGAAAAAAGACATTTTGGACCAGTCCCTACAACAAAAATTTTTTATTTTAAAAAAATGTCGTTTTCAATCTCGCTGAGAGGTACTTCAGCGACCGATCGCGACCGATGCAAGCTTGATGTGAAGGCACATCGTACTCGGCGACCGATCGAAATGCAGTGACCCCCCATACATGCCCACGCGCTATCTACAGTGACCGATCGCTGTGGGCCTGACCAAATTTTGACGGCGGTGTGAAAGCACGTCGCAGAGACCGTACCCAGCGACCGTACCTTGGTGTGAAAGCGGTAAAAGAAACACATACGCAAAAGAGCAGGGGAGAGATTCGGAAGGGAAAGCAAAGTAACCGAAACAATGAATGAAAAATCAAAGAATGTACATTAAAGAAATACAGTAACAGAAGAGGAAAGAGAAAATATTGAAATAAACAAGGAAATAGAAAGAGCAAGGTATGGTAGAAAGAGAAGAGGAGCGAAGGGGAAAGAAATTCACAGAAAGATGCTCCTTGCTAGTGACACTCTGACACGCTGATCTGTTTCACACAATGCATACAGACAGCAACAATATCCCCCCCCCCCCCCCAGTTGAAGAAGTCACACAAATTGGAGCCAGTGTGATCAAGGAAACAGGTGTGCCAGAAATGTATTTTCAGTCATCACAGGGCCTGTATGAATGGATACAGGTTTAAAGCTTACCAAAAATTATTGATATAGAATATTTCAACTTTCTGGTTCACATATATATATATATATACATGTATGTATATATATATATATATATATATATATATATATATATATATATATATATATATATGTGTGTGTGTGTGTATGTGTGTGTGGGTGTGTGTGTGTGTGTGTGACAAAGAATTCATCATGGGTTCTCTTTGTAGAACCAGATGACCTAGCTGTTGATTGGAAATTGCAGTCACGCATCGTATTTTAACCAGAACGTGACAAATGACATTTTTTATTTTAATTAGAACATGTGATTAGAACATAACTAGAACATGACAAATCAACCATTCTTTTTCTCCAATAGAGCAATAGAATACAATAGCAGAGTATTGGTGGCCATTTGTGGAAGACGTATTTGTTTAAAAAATTGTCATTGATAATTACTCTCAGTTATAATTTTAGTAGAAAAAAGTCATTTTCTCTAATAGAGCAATATAATCTAATACAAAAGCAGCAGTATTTGTAGCCATTTGTGGAAAATGTATTTGTTTAAAAATGTATAATTGATAATTACTCTCAGTTACAATTTTAGAAGAAAAAAAACATTGGGGGCGGTATAGTGATGAGCATGCGAAGCGTGCGAATTACATATTGTGCACCAAGTGCGTTCCCTGGGTGGGAATATACAGGTCAGTGCATGGGGAGGATGCAAAGGTTTTTGTCGCCGTTTTTTTTTAATCTCTTTTCTTACCTTCTTTTACCCTTTTTTCTTGCTCACATTCTTTTTTCCCCTTTTGCGTATTTGGATGGGAGTGATCGCTCCCGTTGCCCCTTCCTTTTTGGCTAAACGTACGTAGGTTCATTTACCGTGAGCCTGCCATAGATTTTAATATTATTATTTTACTATTATATTATATGATTTCGGAACGATTCTCTCTTGCAACATAGTTATTATGATCATACGGATATTGGATTTTTTCATGGTTAGTAGAGTGTATTTGCATCCGTTCTGATTTGTTATTATCATCAGTATTTTTCATCACATTACAAACATAAACAATCACACAATCACACAAAAATTATTCATTAAGAAACTTTTTTCTTTCACTTTATATTATTGATATAATCAGCAGTTGTTTTAATTGAAACCAAGAAGTAAATCACATAATATCCTACATGTAGAAAGTTACTGCTATATACACCTTATATATTGGACTACATTATTTATACGGTTTTGTTTAAATTCGCCAGTCTCAGTCATTAATGATTTTTTTTTTTCAAATATCAAAATATTTGGGTTAATATGTGAAATAATTTTTACAACCACAACAATTATTACTTGGTATGCATGGAATGAAATGGTGTAAAATGTAATGGTGACAGAATAAAGTGAAGATAACTGACATTTTATTTGAAGAGTTTTATAGTTCAATACTGGAGTTATTTGACAGGAGTGCAATTACAAACATAAATATGTATTATGTTTACATATTGATACAATTCAATGTTAAGCAGTTCTATCTTTCTATGTCTTTCTTGTTTCTTGTTTGCCTCTAGTCCACCTTCTTTCATCTTGTCTTCTGTCCTTCCCTTTAATCATGAAAATATTTCTTTCCTTTTTTTCCTTCCATCACGTCTTTCCTTGTTTCTATTCGATTTAGCTTTATCTTTCCATTTCACTTTTGTATTATTCTTGTTTATTCTCATTTAACCTTTTTTTTCCAATCCATTCTTCCATCTTCATCTTTTAAACGTGATTCAAATCCTGTTGCTTTCAAGCAATGATACTGGCAGAATAAACATTCTTTAGTTTAATCAGAACATGTGAGTAGAACATTAATCAGAACATATGACAAATCAAACATTCCTTGTTTTCTCCAATAATACAATGCTGTATATGGTTCCAGAATCCTCGAATATCCATAGAGTTTGAAAGGATAATGCTGTTTGGGACATTGGGAATTGAACTGTTAAGAAACGTTAAAGCAGTAAAATGTTCAGATTGTTTACATGCTTATTCTGAATTCACCAATGCATCACTTTACTATACCGTTGAGTGCCTTAAAAACTTGCATGCCAAATAACAATAACAATAATGATGATAATAATGGTAATAAATATTTTTAAAAAAATTTTAAAAAAAAGAAATAATAAACTGGCAGCTTGCTTAGATCGACCAGAAACTCGATGTCTATAGCGGCTGATCTAGGTATACGTGAAAAAAAAAAAAGATTCTGGAACCATATAATGCTCTATATTCCTCTTAGACGTAATTGATAGCGCCTTGTATCCTCTGGCAAAGGCGCTTTATAAATCCAGTTATTATTATTATTCTTATTTTCTATTAAAATTGAAAAAAAAAACCCGAGAATGTTCGATTTGTCACAGCACGTTCTGATTATAGGGTACGATGCGTGACTGCAATTTCTAGTCAACAGGTCCCCTTCTCTCCTCTTCTCCTTGTACTTCTCTTTCTATTTTCCTTGTTTATTTCAGTCTTTTCTCTTTGTGTGACTCCAGTGAGTTTGAGTGTGTATGGAGGGGGTGGGGGGGGGGGGTATACTTGTTGCCGTCTGTGTACATTCGGAAATAGATAAAAGTATCATGGTAGCAAAGTGCATCAATTTCAACGCCTTAATTTAGGTTTTCTGTGAATTTCCATCAATCTCTCTCAGTATTCTCCTTCTATCATACCTTCTGTTCTCTTTCTAAAAGTTCCTTGTTTGTTTCAATTTTTCTCTTTCCTCTTCTCTTACTGCATTTCCTTATGTATATTCTTTGATTTCTATTCCTCTATCTATGTATATTGTTATCTATTAACATTTTTGTTTATTTTGCTCTTTCCTTATGTATTTCTTTGTTTTCCTTGATTTCAGTCTCTCCCTTGCCTTTTCCCTTACGTTTTCATTTGTTTTACCATTGATCGATCACCTCCCTAATAAGGAGGTGATAGATCAATGGTAAAACAAAATACATAATATGTATTTTGTTTTCCCTTCATTCTCTCCCCTGCTCTTTTCCTTGTGTATTTCTTTGCTTTCCCTTCAATCTGTGATCCTTTCTCTTTTCCATTATTTTCTTGCTTCCCTTGACTTTGTCGCGTAAGCCCACGCGCAGTTGTACATGTATAATCTCTTCTCACCTCCCTGTTCATACCGTATTTGTTGCTACATTGTGTGGTTGTGCTTAGAGTTAGCCTCATTTACCACCGGTTTTTCTGAATTTTATCGCGAATATGGCAGAACTCTAGCGTATAAAAAATGGGAATATTGAACTTGAAAAATCAGGTATTTTCCGTATAGATCAGAGGTCGAAACAACTTGTACTACACCATGTATATAAAATATTCTACTCAGATGTATATTTTTGTATTACTAACAATTTTATTCGTTCATCTAGTGTCCATGGGTATGATACAAGAAATAGTCTGTTGTATTTTGTTGTACTAAACGAAAGGGACAAAGTGGAATCTCTTTTTATTTTAACAGTTTATTTTGGAATTCTCTCCCTAAACATGCCAAAAAAGTAAAAACAAACAAAACAACAATAACATTTTAAAAGATTACAAGAACATCATCTGAAAACTGAGTCCCTTCTATAATGTTAATTATTCTCATTGCTATAAAATATTGTTTCGTTCATTACACAAGTTGTGGTCTAACGTTTTATGTATCTTTATCTTTTTTAAAGTTTTATCAGTTATTCTGCTTATATTTTTATGTTCTGTATCGATATTGTTTAACGTAGTGTGTAGTTTTGTATCTCTGATATTTGGTTACTTTTATCAGTTCAGTGTATAGGACCCCATTGGAAATAAGCCTATCTTTGTTTTCATGAGCTATCCTGTCAAGGTATTTGATGTTTCATACCTGTGTTTGTATTTCATGTGTTTTACCTGACGAATAAAATCAATCAATCAAAACACAGACCACGCACAAATCTGGCATGAATGTTCGACTTGACATGCTAGAAGTCTTCAGTTATTTCGTGTTATTTTTTTTTTAATGGGGAGTCCGACATTTTATCTATGATATTCTTTCTTAGTGACATGGAAAGAATGAAAAAAACTCACAAATTATTTCTCACCTTTCTCAGAACTCCAGCTTCTCTTCAATCTAAGCCAGAAATAGCTTTGACTGGAATCTGAGAAAAATGGTGTGTTATAAATCACACTCAGCGGGTGTATGAAAAAACATGAAATAGGCAGGGTGTACTCATAGGCCTATTGTTTTGAGCATCAGACATAATGCGCGTTGCTTGTTTGGGGTATCTAAAACAGGAAAAAATCAAGAAAAGAACACCAAATTCAGATAGAGGTAATGATACCATGCAAAATATAAAATCCCCGTTAATTAAGAGTGAAAATGTCGGAGATATGTTAGATGGGTATTAAACCACCGTTCCTGTTGCAATCCACGTTTAGGGTGCTTTTCAGATAGAAAGTGATGTGCGTAGCTAATATGATAACAGGCCTCAATGGGATACCCCCCCCCCCCTCCCAATATATGGCTACCACGTCATGCGGTTCAGCTCCTGGGATTCCCCGTCGGAAGTCTCCAAACCATCCACATAATTCGCAGTGTATACATGTACTTGTACAACACACGGAAGGACTAATCTGGGATCTGTATTTATCATTCCACCGTCGACACGGATTTATTATCAGTGGAGATATTTTTTCTACGAACCTGGAAATTTGGATTACCAAGTACAAAGTAAGTCAAACAGACAAACAAGAAAATAAACAAACGTTAGTTAGCTGTGTTTATTTGTCTGATGTATATAAAAGAATACTACTGAACTTGAAATGAATTTATTGGCAGGAAAATGGCGCCCGGTGGGTGACTGTATCGGGAGATGTAACTTAGTAAAAGTGTAACTTAGTACAAGTGGCACTGGTCGGGTATATCTGTGTGCTTGCATTAGGGTGTGTGGGTGGGTGTTTGAGGAAGGGGAAACACATAAGAGTTATTCATTGGTATCTGTGCTTGTTCATCAAGCAAATTACTTTTCTAACCTTCACATCCCAAATTTTATTTCATTGCATGGTCCATAATAATATAGTTATTAGTTGACTTTACTTTTATGTTTTAATTCAAATGCAAATTAGGATTAACATGATTGATAAGGATTTTTTTTTTCTTCTTCATAAAAGCCTTCAATAATTGAACCCTATTCCTATAGACTACACCGGATACTCTGTGGAAATGGGGAGGGTACGTGTTGACGGTGAATGAATGGGGGAGAACATGGCAATAAATTCTTTTTGTTGGGGGGGGGGGAGGGGATAGGGGCTATATCATATTCATGGGAATGGGACAACTCAGTATAATAGTCCGCGTGTTAATAACTTTGAATTTGAATCTGAATTCCTTACCCCTTGCTTAATTTTCTCAGGTACTTTAATCTCTAATATTTCGCATCACTAGTACCTATATATTTATTTTTTCGATTTTTCCTTTGATTCAGAGAAATCGCCAATTCACTTTCGCAAAACAGAAATAGATAACAAAATATTAATGAATTCATAAACCAAATTTCAAGAAACTGATTCCACTATTGATCCTGTGGGAAGAGTTACGCTGGTCTATAATTTTGTTTGTTTGTTTGTTTTTTGTTCAAGGACCATAATCATAAAACGTAATAAAAACCTAAAGTATAATGATAGTCTTTAGAATTGCGCAGGAAGGAATGGCCTCTATACAAAGAAATGTATGAATAATCCAACTCTGTAGGATGTATACAAAAAAGATAATTAGAGATACAAATACCGTCAAAATAACCAAAAAACTTCAGTTTGATGAGAAGAAACATTAATGGAAATTGAAAAATAATAAACAATAAATTTAATAAGCATACTATGGTAAAGACAGAATATCAAAATAACTTAACGTCTGATGGAAAAATATAGCAGATGGAAAATTAATGTTAATGATAATTCGTTTACTTCCTATCCAAGGGAGCCAAATTCAAAAACAATGTTCCTTATCCCATTACGGAATAAGAAATTATTGACATTTGTTTTGTCTTTTTTAGAATGGTAAATCACCATGACTCAGACTCTACTGATAATGGTCATGATGGTAGTATTAAGATTATTATTTATTTATTATGCAAACCCTTGTGCAATATATTTAATCTGTGTTTTCAAAGGAATAGTATAAGGTGATTGTAAATCATCTCAAAGTAATTCCCATTCATAAGAAAGTGGTCCAAAAGATGAATTTTCCATCTATAGACCAATTTCTTTACTTAGGCGTATCTCTAAAGATTCTAGAAAAATGATTAAATTTCAATTTCAATTTCAATTTCAATTTCAATTTTGATTCGTATATATTTAATTTCCAACAGAAAGAAAAACAATGGCACTACAATATTTTTACAGAGAATATATTTACGCATTCATTTGTTTTCTTGTTAAGTGTATAAGTGTATATGCTCGTCTTTCAAATAGTTTTTACGAAATATAATGTTTCCTTTGGATATTTCTACTACTGGCTGTTACATATTTTGTTATTAATCTATAAATGAAGATTTAGAAGGGAAAAATACAATTCTTGGTGTGTTTCTAAGATCTGAAAAAAAGCTTTTGATTCCACTGACCATGGTATCTCACAAACTTCACTTTCATGGCATAAGAGGTACCCCACTTGAATTACTTAGGAACTATATTTCTGATAGGAAACAATATACAGCTCTTAATTCTTTTAAGTGTAACATACATTCAATTACACACGGCGTCCAAAAAGATCAATCTTAATTCCCATTTTATTGGAATTTTTAATTCCCATTTTATTGGAACATGGATGCACACATCGCTGCCATCTGTAAAAGTGCAAACTATTATTTTTGGAATGTTGCCAGGGTACGGAAGTATCTCTCTCATGCGGATGCTAGGAAAATCATCCATGCCTTAGTAACATCACGTGTGGACTGGTGCAATGCCGTACTTGCTGGCCTATCGCGTTCTTTAATTTTAAGACTCCAGAGAGTCTTAAACAGCGCTGCCAGAGTTCTTGTCCGAGTAAGGAAGCATGAACACGTTACCCGAACATTAAAGGAACTTCACTGACTTCCTGTGTTAAAGAGAATTGAATACAAGGTCCTATATTTATGAAACATAAAGACCCCGAGTTTTTAATTCAAACCTTAAAGCTACATGTCCACCCATGTAATAAAAAAATGAATACTATTTTCCACTTACTATGTACGGTGAACCTCTTTTTCATACACATTAGCTCAAAATATATTAAAAGGACCCATACTATGGGACAATTTTACCACCTGAAATCAGACAGTGCAAATCGCTGTAAACCTTTAGATACAAACTGGAAACCCACCTTCTCAATAATTTGTAATTCTTTAATATTCATCATATTTGTCTGCATAAAATATGATAAACATGATAAACTTGTTGCATGTTTTTGTCGTGTCTTATTTCCATGGGCTATTATGTACTTCATTTTAATTAATTTCATGTACTATACAATGTTGAATAGTGGGGTTATTCTTTGAGGTTTTCGATTAAGTTCTTTTGATATCACAACATTTTTAAAATGCATCATTGTCAGTCTTTGAGGTTTTCGATTAAGTTCTTTTGATATCACAACAATTTTTAGAATGTATCATTGTCAGTCTTTCAGGTTTTCGATTAAGTTCTTTTGATATCACCACATTTTTAGAATGTATCATTGTCAGTCTTTCAGGTTTTCGATTAAGATCTTTTTATATCACAACATTTTTAGAATGTATCATTGTCAGTCTTTCAGGTTTTCGATTAAGTTCTTTTGATATCACAACAATTTTAGAATGTATCATTGTCAGTCTTTCAAGTTTTCGATTAAGTTCTTTTGATATCACAACATTTTTAGAATGTATCATTGTCAGTCTTTCAGGTTTTCGATTAAGTTCTTTTGATATCACAACATTTTTAGAATGTATCATTGTCAGTCTTTCAGGTTTTCGATTAAGTTCTTTTGATCTCACCACAGTTTTAGAATGTATCATTGTTTCTTTTTCACCTCACTCTCTTCGATTGTTCTTTTTTCTATTATCTTTTAAAAGGTTTTTGTAGTTTACATAAAGAATTTTTATGATTTTTTGGATGTTTTTCTTGTTTCAGATAATATCCAAAAAATATAATATACATAATGTATATTATGTTTATTATGGAAATGTAGAAAAAAAAGTTGGTCTTTGAACTTACAATAATCCATATTTTTGGAGATTTTTTTCTTTATACGTTGTTTTAAAATCACACCGGACCATTTGATTTTAAGCAATTTTCTGTTGCCAATTAAGAATTTAATCTAAATGACATCCATGATTTTGGTAGTGAAGATGAAAACTCACGTGCCACCTTGATAATTCAGTTATTAATGTAGTGAGAACTAATTAGACCTTAATTACCAGGATTGGGCCTACTGATTTGTTAATGAAAGCAAAGTTGATGACATTACCCTTTAAAGCATACTGGAACCGGGGTCCCTTTACAAAACTTATGTGAATCTCTTGAGTACTTATTGTCTAGACTTGGATAAACGCGTATAGTAATACATTTCAATTGTTAAACGGCATTGCATTGTTCTTTTGTTTTGGTTTAGTGGCACGAATATTCCGTTGAAAAGAAATTGTTTTCTGTTCAGGGGAATGCTGTCTCTCACAGATTGTGAACATTTCGATTAAAATCAAATAAAGTACAAATCAAAATTCAAATTCAACTTTTATTGATTTGTAATCCATACAAATTGGATTATTCTCAATTTTTTTTTCACAAACATCAACAAAAATTTTATAAAATAAAATATAACATAAAAAGAACAAAGTATAACATAAATAGCAAAGTATACCAAGATTTTCACAAAAACATAACAGAATATAACAAAATGTAACAGAATATGATAGATATATACTAGAATATGCCACAATATATTCGATTTTAACAACTTTTAAGTATATAACAAAACAAAAAACAAAACAAAAAGCAGCCAAAGTACAGTGC
The DNA here is from genome assembly GCA_029962745.1 of Echinometra lucunter. Classification (NCBI taxonomy): domain Eukaryota; kingdom Metazoa; phylum Echinodermata; class Echinoidea; order Camarodonta; family Echinometridae; genus Echinometra; species Echinometra lucunter. The sequence goes on along the minus strand of CM057168.1, from coordinate 4,672,126 downwards.
AGTACAGTGCATGGGCGTCAACAGGCGGGGGACGGGGGACGGGGGACGGGGACATGTCTCCCCCCCCCCCACTTTTCAAAGTGGGGGACATCATATTCATTTGTCCCCCCCCCCCCCCCTCCACACACACACACACACTTTTTTGGGATCAGAACTTAGTAAAAGAGGCTTTTGAAGTAGACAAAAGACCCTGTAAATATGCACCAAATTGCATTATTTCAAACAAGAAATGAAAATAGCTCCCTACCGTCATGACCGTGCGAAGTGGGCACGCCCACCCACACCCCCCCCCCCCCCCCCCCCTCACTCGCTTCTTGAGCTCGGGCTCGGTCACTTCGTTCCCTCACTAATGGACCCCCACTTCTCAGAACCGGCTGAAGTCCTTGGTACAGTGGATACTCGGTATAAAGAGATCTGATATAATAATATTCCTGTTATAACATGGTAATATTTCGGTCCCAGCTCTTTATATTATTTTTCAACCCTGATATGACGAGATTCCTGCTATAACAAAGTAATGTTGATGGTCCCAAGGACCTCGTTATACTGAGTTTCCACCTGTACAAAATTGTTCGGGGAAATGTGTATGTGTATTCATTTAAACATCAAGACATACAGTTAGGGTATGTGGTGATATCTTCGAACTCCAGGTCAGAAGACATGAAAGAAGGGGTTGTGTGAGTTGTAGGTAGTACGTCGCAGACATTTCTTATCAATTTTCATCTTTTGTAATGTAATTCACCTAGGCCTACTGCAAATGGGTGATTGCAATGCGAGGGCAGTACGATAGATATGGGAGAACTATTCTAAAAAGGGCTTTCTCTCCCATCCCTCTTAAAATACAGATCTAATTCAATGATTTTGTCTGATGGTGATACTACTAGCCCTTTTAAAAGATCAGTGCCTTAGTATATATTACAAACATTTACAAGACAAATTTTGATTTCGTATTCAAATGATTGTTTGGCATTAATGTACACATTTTTTTTTTTTTTTTTTTTTTACTTTCATTTCTTCCATTTTTTTCCAAAACAATATATTTCACAAACAATCAAAGTAACAAGACATATATAAGTATAATCACATGCCAGAATCATATTTAGAAAAAAACATTACATTTTAATACACTGAAATAAACTATTAACAACTGTAACTTTATACACGCATGGTCATACTCATAGTATAATTGAATGGAAGTTTAAACACAGGCAAGTTTAAATCGGTAGTATCTTGACGTAAATATTATACGAACAAAATGACGCGGGGAATTCCAGAGTTAGTCTAAATGTAGCATTAAGGGATGCATCATTCAAGCAAAACAGAAGGAACCCCCCTTAAAAAGCAACAACGGAGCTCCCCCCCCCCCGGAATGTTATGGTGTTACGTGTTGGGGGGGGGGGGGGTATTGGATTGCATACGATCACTTTATTTAATAGTTGAACCAAATTAGACAAAGCAAATTCATTGTTTACTGTTACCCCCTTAAAACCAATTGAACAGTAGAAGGATTTTGAACACGGGAAGTAGGCCTACCACCTTTTTTTCCTTCCTCCATCATTTCTATATCCCCAGTAAATCACGTTTAAAAATAATCGAGGAAAGATTCAAATTAGTTTGGGACTTACAGGTCCTCATACCTTGGGGGATGATTGACCCATTGCTTCATATTTTTGTACACACGTATATGAGTCCACTTCAATTTTTTTTTTTTTTGGGGGGGGGGAAGCATCCCCCATCCCCCCCCCCCGCCCCCGCTGTCTACGCCCATGGACTTTAGACACGAAGCACGTCGCTTGATGCTGGACCCGTTGTAGAGTATTTACTGAATGGGCTTTGTCACAGAACTGTAGTTTAAATGGCGATACACAATGATGAAACATTCAGAGAGTTAAAGCAAAATATCAAAGTATGAATTTAATCCAGTGGTCAATCATTCATTTACAAACTGCTTTTTGATTTCACACAGAATGATATACAGAAAATCGGCAGTCATATCCAGTTACTTGTTGATATATAAGAGGGTTGTATCGCTGCATATAATCTTAAGAATATCAAATATTATCAATCTATATATGTCTCGAAATATATGCACCTGTGCAAAGACGTTATATATAGTATAATCTATGAAAGTGTATTAATGTAACCGACCAAGGAAATTATCAGCTGAGTAGATGTCATCTCTCGTATGCATTAAAGGCCATGAAGTACGAAGTGGCAAAGTTCATGAAGTGTGCACAAAACTTCATCGTGGCTTAGAAACGAAGACTAGTTGGAGGGTGTAGAAGAAAAGCCCTACTAATGCTGCCCAGTTGAGATGTTGAACCGTGGTTGAAAAACCACCCTAAATTGATTATTATTTTACTATAGTCCAAATTCTCCATGTATATCATCTGAAATACAAAATATCTTTAGGGTATTTCATCATTTGAAAGAAATCGAGAATATATAAGTCTGACATCATAATAATCAAAAGCTCATTTCTTGAAAGCATCTAAGTTTCAGCCATTTAATAACATTCAAGTGTTTTCTCTCTTATCATGCTTATGGGGGGAAAAAACTACTTAAAACTGTTTGTATCGAAAAATCAAAATGGCTACCCGCCAAGCACAATATTAAAAATGGCTGACAATCACAATGGCTGACATTAAAAAATGGCCGACATTCAAAATGGCCGATAATTAAGATTGTTGAGATTCTATTCAGCCAGAGAAGTACAGTGTATTTGACAAAATAATATATAGAATTTGTACTTTTCAATTAGCGACACAACTAAAACAAAAAATACTTTCCAGTTAGAGAAACTAAATGACCCCCAAAATAAATTAAGAAATAAATAAGGTCCTAAAGTTTTGGAAATAACCTTTTACGATATAGACATAAAGATATGGTATAATTTTGTGTTTAAAATATGTAGCCACAAAAAAAGATTAAGACGTACAGTTATTTTGATGATTGAAGACCCCGTTGCCTACCTCCCGGAGGGATCGTGTCCAAAGACGACGTCTGCCTTTTGCAGAACCAGAAAGTAGAGGGGCTAACACACTCACTCTCAGAAACGAGCTGAAACTCTCAATTCCCTCACTCTCCATTGTCAGTGGGAGTCCGTCCCCAAGGGTGACTCGGCAGGCCTTCCTCCGATCACGGCGAGAATTGATTCTGCCCACTCTAGCTCTCTCAAACTCTCAGGCCTTGCCTACAATAACAAAATTGACCATTCACACTTTCCCATACCTAATACGTTATAACCACGCTTCGCTTTCCTTAATTAGCCCTAACGTAGCAACAAAGGAAAGGTTAGAGTGAAAGGAAGAAAATTTGTATCATCTGAGTTAAAAGAGCCTAACATAGCACCGGGCGTAAAACTATAAAAATGCAAAAGGCTAGAATGCGATTCATCCTAATTAAACTCAGTGCCGTCCGAAATGCGTGCGATTCTAAAGAAAATCTTTAGGCTTCGGTTAAAAGAGGGCAAAACGAGGTGAATGCAAAAAAACTTTCAGCCTCAAGAAAATATATTACTTAATTCAGTTTGCTTTTGACAGGCCTTAATGAAAGACTGATTTTGGGATTCCCAAATTTCCTTTTATTAGCGTGCGTATTGTCGAATATAACAATAAGTTCACCCCAAGGTCACGACTAGTATGGTACTGGTATGATGAATGCCTGATATTCAGAACAGCTGGAAATGGCAACTTCTCATTTTTTTCTCAGTCACTAGAAAAAGAAATCATTCCACCCCCCCCCCCCCGATAATGCCGGAAGATTTGTAATCCAAAATCATAGAGTCATATCATGAAAGCCTTATTTCATCCGTTAGTTGACTTTTTACAAGATAAATTCATGGCATTTAAATAATTCTTCTTTTTCGGATTTGACGAGTTTCAACTTTTACCTTTGCATTTAGGTTGTTAAAAGGAAAAGAAATAACTCGGGGGGGGGACGCTCCGGATCATTATTGTTTTTATTATTATTATTATTATTATTATTATTATTATTATTATTACTACTACTACTACTACTACTACTACTACTACTACTACTATTACTATTACTATTATTATTATTACTATATCATTTTAATCGGCAATTCATCCAAATACAAAGGAAATCAAGAAGTAATACAAGAAAAATGAATAGATGATGCTGACCATACAGGCCCGGGTTACGTGGGAAAGGAAACGTAAAATTAATTACTGAAGCCCACATTCTTTCCGCCCCGACTCGGACATGAATGACAGCATCCATAAGAACAATTATTATCAAATTATATTACATAATATAACGTTAAATAAGAAAACATAACATAAGGAAAATCATAAAATTGTGATGCTTCCTATAAAACAGAGTAATATAACTGTGATCGGATATTTGATTTGCATAAAAGACAAATTAATGGTAAATACGCGCAGAGGTAACACAATAAAAAGTAAACTACGTCCAAAAATTACGGGTATAATACAAAATTGTGTTTTAAAGATATGAAAATTAACCAAGCTACTATTACTGAAGCATATTCATTATTATTAAGATTGTTACTATAAAAATCAGTCACGGTCTAGCTCCATCCTATCTTCAAGATCTCATTTCTCTCCGTTCATCATCATCTTCAGCAACTCAACGTCTCCGTTCTGCTTCTATTGCCCACCTGCAACTATCTCCTGGACCCCATACCATAACCTGTTATGGCGATAGTGCCTTTTCTTCCCTTGCCCCAAACCTATGGAACAATCTTCCCATCTACATTCGCGAGGCCTCCACTATTGACTCATTCAGAATGCTTCTTCAAACTTATCTTATTAAGCAATCCTCTACTTAGTCAATGTCAATTATTTTATATCTTTTCGTCCATTTTTCGCTCTTTTTTTCTTTCTTTGTTAATCCTTACATGCACTTAAAAACATTGTTTAAGCGCAATATAAAGTTTACATATTATTCTTCTTATTATTATTATCATCATCATCATCATCATCATCATCGTCATTATTATTATTATTATCATCATCATTATCATCATTATCGCCATTGTTAATACTTCTAATAAATAAATAAAAATGACTTAAAGAAGCAAGGTCGTGGGCTTTCATTGGGAGCGAATCATAATTTGCTGACACCAGACTTTGTGAAAAGTACTGGAAATACCTGTAATAGAGCTACATTTCTGGAGCACAGCAAAACAAGCTGTCGCACCATTAACATTCTCCGGCTTGCTTCGGGCATTCTCGGGCCAGGAAAAGTGAGAAAGACCTAATGACTTTTCCATGCGGGGCAAAGGGTAGATATACAGAGCATTACATAAGGTCTGTTGGTCATAAAACTCATAGTGATGGACAACACCTGTTACTAGGTAAGCACCCATGGTGTCAAATTCCCCATGAAAGCCCACGACCTTGAGTCTTTAGCAGCAACACTACACATTAAAAGCAAATGCTGCAAATAAACCATAGATAGGTACAATCATAGGTTTTCCCGGCCAAATTCGTCAAAACAGCATTCAATTTCATGATCAAGCATTCACATTCAAGAAAATGTTTATTCCATAGGGTTTCCAGTGCGTAAATTTAAAACTTTTTGCTTTCAATTCTTTTTTTAAACATTGAAATTAGTAATATTATCATTCAAATTAAATGTAATTCGATTCAATTCGGTAATGAATAACCGTCATTCGATTTCGCCAAGTCTGAGAGGAAGAAGAAATTCCTTGCTGAATTGCGGTTTCATTTTCATCTTTAGGCAATCACTTCCACACTTATGCCATTCAGTTAGAACAACGTAAGTGGTTTTTTGATTTTCATTTTTATTCTCTTTAATTCTTTGTTTCTTTTCTGTCATTATATATTTGACATTCACATTTCTTTCTTTTTTTCAGGTTATGTGTCATTATTCTTTTATTCGGTGGTCTTATTCTTTATCTATGCATACAATTCAGTATAAAATGCATGTCAACACTGGAGTACCTAAGGAAGGGCACAAGGGGGCCATGCCCCCCCCCCCCTCCCGTTGATTGGCGAGCAAAAAAAAAAAATCTAAAAAAAAATAATAAAATAAAACAAAAATTTCATCGAGTCCACTTCACATAACTTACCGTACCCCTACCCAGCAAAATGAAAGTAAAACACAGATATGCCACTTCTCATAGGTTACCATAATGCTGAATTTTAGTGTGCAGAAAATGTTCCCCCCCCCCTACACACACATACACACAACCCCCTCGCCTTGGCCCCCTATATGCCACTTCTCATATAAGTTACCCCTAATACTGATTCTAGTGTGCAGAAAATGCCATTTCCATGCACAAATTTTCAAATATCTCCCTACCGTGGGAGGGGGGATACCACAACTTCCCCCTGCTCGGTCGCTTCGCTCCCTTGCCTTGCCCCGCCCCCCCCCCATATGCCACTTCTCACATGAATTACTCCTAAAAATGAATTTTAGTGTACAAAAGTTATTTTCTTCCACGAATGTTCAAAAATCTCCCTACCGACCCCCCCCCCCCTTACACACCCTCTCCAGTTCGATTGCTTCCTTCCCTCGCCTTGCCCCCCCCCCCCCATATGCCACTTTTCATGTAAGCATGTAAGTTACCCCTAATACTGAATACTGGTGTACAAAAAATCTCATTTTCATGCTCGAATGTTCAAATATCTCCCTACCGTGGGAGGGGGATATCCCCCTCCCCCACCTTCTCTCCCCCCCCCCCCCGCTCTTTCGCTTCAATCCCTCGCCCTGCTCCCCCCCCCCCCCCCCTCCCCTGTTGAAAATATCTGGCTATGCCAGTGCCTGTCAAACGTGGTCATGGTTTATTTTGTTGTGATCTTTATTTGCATATTTGTGAATAGGTTTCTAATCGCTAATGAATCTTTGTTCTTTTCTACATTCATCAGCAGAAACGCACACTGACTCATTACCATATTAGATAAAAAAAAAAAAAAAAAAAAAAACACTGCACAAATGTCAAAACTGCATGCCTATTCATGAAATTGTATGGCAAGATTCTTCCCGCTTCATGTCCTGCGCTAATTGGAATGCTGTTTACACGAATTTGAATGTTGTTTACACAGATAATTAAAGTGAATTATCTTCCTGTACTTTTCCATTCTAACAATAGTAAATCGCATGCTAAGAAAATCAAATTGAACGATAATATTTGCTTTTTAAATGTTGATCCACACTGTCAATCAATTTTGCGTGGAAATGAACGAAAATATCGTTGATTCCGATGATAAGGTTACGAAGATGGGCGGGAAAACCTATATTGTTTTTGCGAACAATTAAACAAAAGGAAATAGCATCGAGCATTAAAACCCTGGATTTTCACGTGGGCTTCGTGAGGAAGTGAGATCACAGACTTTAAGTAGGAACTGCAATTTAAGAATGGTAAAGCGACTAAAATAAGTGTATAAAAATGATAACAACACAACTGGGTAGTAAACAGCTGGACAGAGTAGTGAACGGGGCCCTGAGCTGGAAATCCAACACATCCGTTAGTTTCATAGTCGGCATAATAATTGTTGTTATTATCCATTGAACACATAAACGATCCGGATCAAACATGTCAAGGAATGATACAGATTCTAAAGTCGTTTAAACAAATTATTTCACATATAGGCCTAATTAAAAAATAATTATCTCCCTTTCCCCCATTTATTCTCAGGTGTTGTAGATCATCTTTCTCCTTGATGTGTGTATGACTTGCCACTAGCAATGTCGAAATGGAGGTAAGTGTTCTTGTTCTTGAAAGTATTTCATGAACGAATCTCTTATGAATATAATTACGTATAATGATGAAAAGTTTCTATTTAACTAAATTTTTAGTATTGAGGGCGTTTTTTAAGCGTGTGCTAACTTTTTGTGTTCAATATGAAGGCAATGACGCTTCAGAAAATTGTGCTTAAAATGTCTGGCATTCATATACGTTCATGTTATAAAAAACCGCCCCCCCCCCCCGAAACCCCCACGGTTATCCCTGTCATATTTGAACGCCCGGTGTTATCACTCTCTATTGACTTCATGTACGCATGATCGTTCGAAATTTCGCGTAAAAGGGGTCTTTTTGTACTCGAAAAAAGCTGTACTGGAAGCAGAAAAAAAGATGTTTTTGTGCTTGTAGACCTCTACTCGAAATTGAAAAAAGGGTGTGTTTTCTTCTGGTCCTTTTTTGCAATTTTCTGTTTTTGACTCGGATTTGAATTGAATTTGAAAGGGGTGGTTTAGTAAAAGTGTACTTGGAATCTGAAAAATAGGGGTGTTTATTAAAAGCCACTTTGTACCCGTTTTGTGCCAAATAGGGGTAAAGATAGCTGAAAATGTACTTGAAACACCGCGAAATAGGGGTCAAATTCTGCGTTGCCGGAAGATCATGGTTACACCTTTGACTATAGAGTGACAACTCAGCGTTCGAAGGGGCTTTACATCTTTCGGGGTAGCTTTTATGTCTGGTTTAACATGCAGATTTTCCATGGGAGCAATTATCGACGAAGCAAATGTCATGGAACCCAGGATTTTATACAAGATTTTGATAACGGCAAGAAGAGAACAGAAGAGAAATACTCTAAGTCCAGAAATAAGGATATTAATTTCGCTGAGCAGTATGATAAGTTATTCTTTATATATACATGTATATATATATATATATATATATATATATATATATATATTTAGACAAATCAACGAGAATAATACTATTTAATGATTTGCATGATTAAAATAACAAAATCACTGAATTGTTGAAACAAAAAAACAAAAAATGTTTTCCAGTAACATAAGTATATCAGAAGTGGATAACATAATACTGCAACCGAGAGAACACAATCTGAGCTTGGCGCTGACTCGACTTGGGGTTCCACGCAAATTGGTATATCAGTACCTGGAAACAAAAGACCTCAGTTTCCTCTTGCAACATTCACGAAAGCCAGAGTTTCTGAAGGAGGTATTCGCATTGACGGATTCCTCAAAGCGCCGTTCCCAGTCAACAGGGTCAACAATGCCAGGTAGGGTATAATACTCATCTTTTTTTTTTTTCTTCTTTTTCTTGTTCTTCTTCTTTTTTCTTCTTCTTCTTCTTCTTCTTCTTCTTCTTCTTCTTCTTCTTCACCTTCTTCTTCTTCTTCATTTTCTTCATCTTCTTCTTTAGTCATCGTAACACTCGAGTCGGACAAATAGCTCCTGTCCGAGAATCAGTAAAGAAATATATTTATATATGTGTGTGTATATGTATGTATGGGTGTATGCATGTATGTATATAATTATATATATATATATGCACACACAAACACTCACAGAGTTTAATTATTCGCGTGATTTAAATATAAATCTATATGTCACTTCGAAGTTTAGAATGTGTTAAGAATGTTATTTGCTTCTCATTGCAAAAGAAGAAAAAAAAATGTTTTAGCCCAGCCCATTCTTGTTATAGTGACCTAACCACAAATTTGATATGAAAACGGGTAAATATTTGCAGGTTACATTTCGTGCGACCTATCCAGCACTTTTGAATATGTATGCACCATTAGGTTCATTTATTTAACAAATGTGTTTCATAATTGTAAAGTTGGTGCTGTGACATTATTTTCATTTTTTCTCAATGCAGGTACTGTTGCAAAACATCGTGATTCGAATGCTCCTATTGCCATGGAAAGAGCAAACGAGTGAGTTACTCTGACCAATTTCTGTATATTTCTCCCTTTAACCATTCTTCAAATACATGACCATTTTTCTCCATCCATTCCTCTTTCCTTTTCTCCCCTATCCAGCTCATCCTCAATGGGGACGATCAAATTTTAGGAATTTAATTTGATTCGATTTATTTTCTTCTGCATACATATTAACATTTTGGTAACATAATATACAAAAAAGATACTTTTGACAATAAATCACAAATATACAAGTATTTATATGCAATCATTTTTCTAAAAAATATAAATGAAAAATTGTCAAATTATTGTAATTCATTAAGCATAAAATCATTTGCGGAAGAAGGATTGCCATTATTAGCAATATGCTTGAAAATATGGCAACCCCAAATAAATAGTAAATAGATAAACATATCAGATCAGCAGAATGGATGAAAAAATATTTGAAATCCAAACTTGAAAGGATAGTGAAAATGATGATGATGATGTGGATGATGACGAAGATGATGTTGATGTTGTTGATGATGATGATGATGATGATGATGATGATGAAATGAAGATGATGATAGAAGATGATGATAAGGATGACATTGGTAATGATTTGAATGGTATAAAGGATGGCGTCGTGAAAGACTGAAGAGTTGACACAGAATTTTTTTCCTTGGATATTCTGATAGTAACATGGTCTTAACTTTGGCCTTAAATGAATAGAGGGAACAACTGGATTTACTGGATTTAATTGATTCTGGGAGAGGATTCCAAAGGTCTGGACCATGGTGTCTTATGGATCTGTGAGGGGTGGGGGGGGGGGGGGGGGAGGAGGCAAGACCACCGTGCAGAGATGAACTCGCGACTCCGATCTGCAGTGGAAATTTTACGAACAAATACAGCATATGCCTTAATGTAAGGTTACCAAATACGAGCCACAAAGGAATTTTTATAATGATATAATACGGTTCAGCATTCGGTTAGTGTACAAAATCGATTACTTTGTCATTACGTATACGAGATTACTGAATATATATACATTTGATTTGTATTGCGTTTATTGTGAAACGGAAAATAAATCAAATCAAATTAAATCAAATCAAATCAAACCATTGACCAAACTATACCAAGCAGTAACCCTGTGAACCCTGTTGCAAGCTTGAGCCGAACCGTGTGTGTTTTACGAAATAAAGCCCAGAACGATAACTGTCGCTGGAGAATATGCCCGGTGACCTAATGTCATAACCCCCCTTTTTTGGGGGGGGGGGAAGGGGGGGGGGGGGAGGTTGGCATGATGTTCATACTGGAGGAAGGAGTATGTGTTGTGAAATTAGTTTTGATTAAAAACAGTTATAGGTTAAATCAATGAAGTCGATATGCAGGGGAAAGAGGTCAATAAGCATGATAAGCAGAGCAGTCGAATAA
>CM057168.1:4648584-4660584 GCA_029962745.1 Echinometra lucunter | reverse complement strand
TCCTGGTAATTAAGGTCTAATTAGTTCTCACTACATTAACAACTGAATTATCAAGGTGGCACGTGAGTTTTCATCTTCACTACCAAAATCATGGATGTCATTTAGATTAAATTCTTAATTGGCAACAGAAAATTGTTTAAAATCAAATGGTCCGGTGTGATTTTAAAACAACGTATGAAGAAAAAAAAAAACCTCCAAAAATGTGGATTATTGTAAGTTCAGAGACCAACTTTTTTCTACATTTCCATAATAAGCATAATATACATTATGTATATTATATTTTTAGGATATTATCTGAAGCAAGAAAAACATCCAAAAGATCATAAAAATTCTTTAAGTAAACTACAAAAACTTTTAAAAGATAATAGAAAAAAGAACAATCGAAGAGAGTGAGGTGAAAAAAAAACCAATGATACATTCTAAAAATGTGGTGATACCAAAAGAACTTAATCGAAAACCTGAAAGACTGACAATGATACATTCTAAAAATGTGGTGATATCAAAAGAACTTAATCGAAAACCTGAGAGACTGACAATGATACATTCTAAAAATGTTGTGATATCAAAAGAACTTAATCGAAAACCTGAAAGACTGACAATGATAGATTCTAAAAATGTTGTGAGATCAAAAGAACTTAATCGAAAACCTGAAAGACTGACAATGATACATTCTAAAAATGCTGTGATATCAAAAGAACTTAATCGAAAACCTGAAAGACTGACAATGATACATTCTAAAAATGTGGTGATATCAAAAGAACTTAATCGAAAACCTGAAAGACTGACAATGATACATTCTAAAAATGTTGTGATATCAAAAAAACTTAGTCGAAAACCTGAAAGACTGACAATGATACATTCTAAAAATGTGGTGATATCAAAAGAACTTAATCGAAAACCTGAAAGACTGACAATGATACATTCTAAAAATGTGGTGATATCAAAAGAACTTAATCGAAAACCTGAAAGACTGACAATGATACATTCTAAAAATGTGGTGATATCAAAAGAACTTAATCGAAAACCTGAGAGACTGACAATGATACATTCTAAAAATGTTGTGACATCAAAAGAACTTAGTCGAAAACCTGAAAGACTGACAATGATACATTCTAAAAATGTTGTGATATCAAAAGAACTTAATCGAAAACCTGAAAGACTGACAATGATACATTCTAAAAATGTGGTGATATCAAAAGATCTTAATCGAAAACCTGAAAGACTGACAATGATACATTCTAAAAATGTGGTGATATCAAAAGAACTTAATCGAAAACCTGAAAGACTGACCCCAGTTCAACATTGTATAATACATGAAATTAATTAAAATGAAGTACATAATAGCCCATGCAAATAAGACAAGACAAAAACATGCAACAAGTTTATCATGTTTATCATGTTTTATGTAGACAAATATGATGAATATTAAAGAATTACAAATTATTGAGAAGGTGCGTTTCCAGTTTGTATCTAAAGGTTTACAGCGATTTGCACTGTCTGATTTCAGGTGGTAAAATTGTTTTGAGTGTATGAAAAGAGGTTCACCATACATAGTAAATGGAAAATAGTATTCATTTTTGTATTACATCGGTGGACATGTAGCTTTAAGGTTTGAATTAAAAACTCGGGGTCTTTATGTGTCATAAATATACTCAGCAAAATAATAAAATGCAGAAGAAATGAACAAGTAGGCATATCATTTATAGATAGTAACAATAAAATGGGAATTAAGATTGATCTTTGTTGGATGCCGTGTGTAATTGACTGTATGTTACACTTAAAAGAATTAAGAGCTGTATATTGTTTCCTATGAGAAATATAGTTCCTAAGTAATTCAAGTGGGGTTACCTCTTATGCCATGGAAGTGAAATTTGTGAAATATCATGGTCAGTGGAATCAAAAGTTGTTTTTTGTCCAGATCTTTGAAACACACCAAGAATTGTATTTTTCCCTTCTAAATTTTCATTTATAGATTAATAACAGAATCTGTAACAGCCAGTGGTAGAAATATCCAAAAGAAACATTATATTAATTTCGTAAAAACAAATTGAAAGACGAGCATACACACTTACATACTTAACAGGTATTTCTCTAATGAAATAAATACGAATCAAAATTTAAATTGAAATTGAAATTTAATCATTTTTTTATAGAATCTTTAGAGATACGCCTAAGTAAACAAATTGTTCTACAGTTGGAAAATTCATCTTTCCCCCCCCCCCTTCCACCTCTTAAGCTCATGACGAAAGAAAGAATTTAGAGGGAAGAAAAAACAGGGAAAGGAGTAAGGAATTCTGATTTAAATTCAAAGTTATTAACACGCGGACTATTATACTGAGTTGTCCCATTCCAATGAATTTGATACAGCCCTTATCCCCCCCCCCAAAAAAAATGTATTGCCATTTCTCCCCCATTCATTCACCGTCAACACGTACCCTCCCCATTTCCACACAGTATCCGGTGTAGTCTATAGGAATAGGGTTCAATTATTGAAGGCTTTTATTAAGAAGAAAAAAATCCTTATTAATCATGTCAATCCTAATTTGCGTTTGAATTAAAACATAAAAGTAAAGTCAACTAATAACTATATTATTATGGACCATGCAATGAAATAAATTTGGGATGTGAAGGTTAGAAAAGTAATTTGCTTGATGAACAAGCACAGATACCAATGAATGACTCCTATGTGTTTCCCCTTCCTCAAACACCCACTCCACACACCCCAATGCACGCACACAGATATACCCGACCAGTGCCACTTGCACTAAGCTACACATCTCCCGATACCATTCACCCACCGGGCGCCATTTTCCTACCAATAACCTCATTTCAAAATTCAGTAGTATTCTTTTAAAATATATGCATCAGACAAACAAACACAGCTAACTAACGTTTGTTTATTTTCTTGTTTGTTTGTTTGACTTACTTTGTAGTTGGTAATCCAAATTTCCAGGTTCGTAGAAGAAATATCTCCACTGATAATGAATCCGTGTCGACGGTGGAATACAGATCCAAGATAAGTCCTCCCGTATGTTGTACAAGTAGGTGAGGTGTAAGTACATGTATACACTGCGAATTATGTGGATGGTTTGGCGACCGGTGGGTATTTCCAACGGGGAATCCCAGGGGAGCGTTTCATGAAATAACTTGTCGGATGTTTTATCCGACAAAGTCTGTTTTATCCGACAGTTGCCATAGTAACGATGCTTCTCAGCCAATCAAAATGAAGGAAAGATGTCAGATCTGACAACTTGTCAGACAACAAATGTTGATGAAACGCTCCCCAGGAGCTGAACCGCATGCCGTGGTAGCCATATATGAGGGGGGGGGGGGCGTTATCATATTAGCTACGTACATCGCTTTCTATCTGAAAAGCACCCTAAACGTGGATTGCAGTAGGAACGGTGGTTTAATACCCGTCTAACATATCTCCGACATTTTCACTCTTAATTAACGAGGATTTTATATTTTGCATGGTATCATCACCTCTATCTGAATTTGATCTTCTTTTCTTGATTTTTTTTTCCTGTTTTAGATACCCTAAACAAGCAACGCGCATTATGTCTAATGCTCAAAACAATAGGCCTATGAGTACACCCTGCCTGTTTCATGTTTTTTCATACACCCGCTGAGTGTGATTTATAACACACCATTTTTCTCAGATTCCAGTCAAAGCTATTTCTGGCTTAGATTGAAGAGAAGCTGGAGTTCTGAGAAAGAATAGAGATATTTTGTGAGTTTTTTTCATTCTTTCCATGTCACTAAGAAAGAATATCATAGCCAAAAAGTCGGACTCCCCATTAAAAAAAAAATAACACGAAATAACTGAAGACTTCTAGCATGTCAAGTCGAACATTCATGCCAGCCTTTGTGTGTGGTCTGTGGTTTGATTGTTTGATTTTATTCTTCAGGTAAAACACAGGAAATACAAACACAGGTATGAAACATCAAATACCTTGACAGGATAGCTCATGAAAACAAAGATAGGCTTATTTCCGATGGGGTCCTATACATTGAACTGATAAAAGTAACCAAATATCAGAGATACAAAACTACACACTACGTTAAACAATATCGATACAGAACATAAAAATATAAGCAGAATAACTGAT
The DNA here is from genome assembly GCA_029962745.1 of Echinometra lucunter. Classification (NCBI taxonomy): domain Eukaryota; kingdom Metazoa; phylum Echinodermata; class Echinoidea; order Camarodonta; family Echinometridae; genus Echinometra; species Echinometra lucunter. The sequence continues at coordinate 4,656,472 of CM057168.1, read as the reverse complement.
AAAACTTAAAAAAAGATAAAGATACATAAAACGTTAGTCCACAACTTGTGTAATGAACGAAACAATATTTTATAGCAATGAGAATAATTAACATTATAGAAGGGACTCAGTTTTCAGATGATGTTCTTGTAATCTTTTAAAATGTTATTGTTGTTTTGTTTGTTTGTTTTTACTTTTTTGGCATGTTTAGGGAGAGAATTCCAAAATAGACTGTTAAAATAAAAAGAGATTCAACTTTGTCCCTTTCGTTTGGTACAACAAAATACAACAGACTATTTCTTGTATCATACCCATGGACATAGATGAACGAATAAAATTGTTAGTAATACAAAAATATACATCTGAGGAGAATATTTTATATACATGGTGTAGTACAAGTTGTTACGGCCTTGGGTCTATACGGAGAATACCTCATTTTTCAAGTTCAATATTCCCAACGTGTGTCCTTGGGGGTAAGCAATTAATAAACCTTACAATCTTATTCCAAATTATTCTTAACTTTTTTGTGATCCGTCTTGCCTAGACTGCTGTACCATGGTAGCATTCGCAAAATCAAATAAACATTGTATAAAGGCGAAACATAAGATACGCAGAGGCGTCGATCCATTTTTCGGATTGGGGGGGGGGGGGCAAGGCGACCAAGCGGAGATGAACCCATGGCTACTATTTTTACACACACACACATACACACACACACCCTCACACACACACACACACATATATATATATATATATATATATATATATATATATAGGCCTATATCAACGTGGAGCATTTTCAAATTGGGGAAATTAAGCAACTTGCTATGTGAATCATCCTGCTTTTTTTTTTAATTTTGCGAGCGAGCGAAGCGAGCCTGCAAAAAATAACAAATTTCTTGTTATGAGAGAAGAGTTTATTTATCATATAGGCATAAATGATAGCTGATATATATATATGTATATGGTTACTTCGCTGCCAAATATGAACTTTATTTTGTCACATCGCTGGTCCATTGTTGCTGCCCCCAAACCACTCTCTTTATAATATTACGATCGAGCGAAGCGAGCGAGGAAGCACACACTGTTTTTCATGGTAGATGTAGTACACCCTTCGGCAAATTACGCTGTGACCCAATGAAACATCCACATTATCTATTTGGTCTCATCTCACCGAATTCATTTGCTTTTCAAAACCATTAATATGAAACGAGCGAGCGCAGCGAGCGAGGGAAAATATACCCCTTTTCCGTATGATAGAAGTGTTATTTCGTCATCATAAAAATGTGATATGCGCTATACAAGAACGGAATATTGTTACTATCATTATCATCAGAATACACTTTAAACCTGTCATGCCTGTATGATATCTAAATAATGCATCCGATCACCTGTGTGCCGAATATGACACTGTTTTAGCTACCTCGCTTGCAGTCCGAATCCATTCTGTTTCTACTATAGCGAGCAAAGTCAACGACTGATCCCGGCAAAATTATATGGATTCGTCCCAAAATCTTTGTCAACCACCTTGCTGCCCAAATACAATAATACTTTGGAATCTCGCAGCTATAATAATCTACTTGCAGCCCGAAATCATCTTGTATCTAGCTTTTACCAGCGATAATGCAGTGGAGTAGCGAGCGAGTTAACGAAAAATATGTTTTTGTTTCGCGTTTTTTTAATCCAGGCCGTTATCTCCTGAAATTGTATCTATTTTTTGGTCAACTGGCCGTTCGATTTCTAGGAGTGATATCTTGCTTGGTTATATTACTTCCTATGAGTAGAAGAATAGTATAACATTAGATAGAAACACAAGACGCAAACCGATTTCCTTTCATAAGAATAGTAATTATCATCGGCATTGGCTAAGAAACAATAAATGCGAGCGAGCGAAGCGAGCGAGCGCTTCCCAGTGTCCCATTTTCTTTCTTTTTTCTTGTTTTACGCCTTCATTTCAGTTCCTTCCTTCCTTCCTTTTCCTTTCTTTTCTCTCTCTTTTTTTTTTCTTGGTTAGGAAATTATTGGGGGGGGGGGGGAAATGATATCTTTGCCCCCCGAAATTTTCTTGGGGGGGGGGGGGCAACTGCCCCCCTGCCCCCCCCCCCCCCCCAGGATCGATGCCTTTGAAGATACGTCTCGACTTCATGTTCATGGAATTTGATATCGATACAAAAATTTCAGACGAGCATTAGCCTTTTTGACCATAATAGTCTACCAAACCTGTCCAGGAAAGATCACTCGTTAAATTCAACCCTTAATATTTGACTGATTCCTGTTTCTTAATCACTTGATTGTGTGCAGTGCAGGTACCTGAAGGGAAAGGTTAGTGAATGTCTTATCACAATGGACACCTAATCTAGCTTTGCCAAATGATTTAGAACATATTATTTCACATTATAATTGCTTGACCTGTTTCCCGCTCCATAAAACTTACTATTTTGGTAACTTTGCCATCAATGGTAATACCATGGAAACCTTGAATTTGATTGGCTGCTGAGCACTATTACCATAGTAGGTACCATTATGGCAAAGTTACCATGATAGTAAGTTTTATGCAACAGGACCCAGAACTACACTTTGTCTTTAAAATACACATTTATATATATACTAATAATCCATGATTTATGCTAAATTTCATGTTCAGTATTTGTTAGCAGGACATTGATGAAAAACAGTACGTTTCGTTGCTGATCTTTTACACCTGCATAAATATATTCAATAAAATCAAACTCAAAATAAAATAAAATATACAGTAACAAAATGTTGCACATGATTATGCATCTAAAGATCAACATATCCAACAAATTCCTAGGAGTGTGAAACAAATAATTCTTAAAGTTAAGCTAGATGAGGTTTAAGGTTCACCATGTGGTTAAGTCCTGAAAAGGGACTGTTAAGGTAGATAGAGAAGAAAAAGTTGAGGAGGGGGGGGGGGGGGCAGGGAGAAATGAGATATACAGAGTAAGAGAGAAAAATACTCCCACCCTCTCTTACTCATCTCGCCTATTCGTTTCTCCTCCTCCTCCTCCTCAAGTTTTTCTATTCTGCCTACCTTAACAGTCCTTTCCAGGACTTACCACATGCTGAACCTTAAACTTCATCTACGTTATCACTACCACCATGCAAACCTCCACCTTCAAAGATCAAAAGTTAACAGTGACCGGGGTGAACTGGAGAGCCTACATTGGAGAGCCCCCCCCCCCCCCCCCCCCGGCCAAAAGTCATGAAATTCGGGCTGATTTCACCAAGGAGTTATGACAGGTCTGAGATGACTCCTTAATTTCACTAAATCTAACATAATTATGCACATTATGTACTGAACTTTGTTAGAAGGAAGTTGTATGAAAATACATTATCAGAGCACAAAAACTGACGAAATTCTCCGTCGAGATGGGTTGTCAGAGGGCCCCTAAATTTGGAGCAAAAATGCTAAGTATTTTTGCCAAACGCCATGATATTTGCAGTATATTTCGAGTGGCCTATAATGATAAAATCTACTGGAAATTCATTTTATGGGTGTTCCATAATTATTATATGGATTACAAATCAATAAAAGTTGAATTTGATTTGTACTTTATTTGAATTTAATCGAAATGTTCACAATCTGTGAGAGACAGCATCCCCCCCTGAACAGAGAGCAATTTCTTTCAACGGAATATTCGTGCCACTAAACCAAAACTCTGGAACAATGCAATGCCGTTTAACAATGTATTACTATATGCGTTTATCCAAGTCCAGACAATAAGTACTCAAGAGATATCGCCCTCCCCCCGGTCCAACGAGCTTTTATTCGAAACAAGCCGGGCTGTGGAAGCTTCCCATTTCCTTTTCATTTTTCTTCGTGTTTTCATCTGAGTAGCATATTTGACTTGCTTGTTTCTACCAAGTTTTTCTCCAAAATGATGCACACATTTTAAAGACGGAGTTATACAAATATTATAATTTTGATACAATCAGCAGATAGAAGTGAGAAGCCATTCCTCTCCGCGTATTTCATTTTGTGGGCATTATGGGTGACTGCACGTACAGAGATTAATTCATGTGATGCCTATTCTTGAAGATATCATGAATGCGGTAGGTCTACAACTGAAAATTGGTGGTAAACAGGGCCTAAAGTTATACACCCCATCACTGAGAAAGTGTTAATAAAACTGTTGATATTGAAATCATGCCATTATTATTATGATTCTTTAAAATTTCACTCAACCAATAACACTGAATAAGGAAACAAATAAAAACAAGAAACAAGATGTGTATGGTTATGATAACAATCTACCTTTTAAGGGAAGGTCTTGACAAAAGACTAATTCTGGGATTCCCAGATTTTGTTATGCTCGCATAACTGTTCATAATATACCATTGTCCATGATTGTACGCAGGAATCACATTTTACAGTAAACACAAGTTCAGACATATAATATTGGTTCTGGCAGAGTTTTTTTCCCCCAGAGCCGGAGGGTTGGGCTGACAATGGAGACTGATAATGAAAAAAATTGGCTATTAAAGGGAGGGACTGGCTGCCCCCCCCCCCCCCCCCCAAACACAAAACGTTGCTTTACCCCGGCCCACTTGGAATCATCATGACAAGATCGCGTAGTATATGGCCATGTGTTTTGAACTTGGCCAGTAGAAAGATCGATTTGTTACATATATGCGCCATAGTTTTGTACCTAATCTTGTATATTTATCAATAAGTACTTCAAATATTTATCTAATTTTTTACATTACATCAGTGCTTTTGTATGTGATTTTCTTTGGACATTTATTTACATTAAAATAAATATTTTTATCAATCCTGTTAGTCTACCTCTGATAAACGAGCTATATGTGTGGTGGAGGATAAACAGACGTAGCAAAATTTCTAAACATCCTGAGAAGTTGCTTTCAAAATATTATGTAACAACGTTGGCCGTCATCAGGTCATGGTCAGGGCTTATATCAATTAAACAACCCTCTTGACTCCTGAATTTTCTTATTCACACGAGTTTTGTAAAGGGACCCCGGTTCCAGTATGCTTTAAAGAGTAATGTTATCAACTTTGCTTTCATTAACAAATCAGTAGGCCTAATCCTGGTAATTAAGGTCTAATTAGTTCTCACTACATTAATAACTGAATTATCAAGGTGGCACGTGAGTTTTCATCTTCACTACAAAAATCATGGATGTCATTTAGATTAAATTCTTATTTGGAAACAGAAAATTGTCTAAAATCAAATGATCCGGTGTGATTTTAAAACAAAAGTACTTAATCAAAAACCTGATAGACTGACCCCAGTCACAACATTGTATAGTACATGAAATTAATTAAAATGAAGTACATAATAGCCCATGCAAATAAGACAAGACAAAAACATGCAACAAGTTTATCATGTTTATCATGTTTTGTGCAGACAAATATGATGCATATTAAAGAAATACAAATTATTGAGAAGGTGCGTTTCCAGTTTGTATCTAAAGGTTTACAGCGATTTGCACTGTCTGATTTCAGGTGGTAGAATTGTTCCATAGCGCGGGTCCTTTTAATATATTTTGAGCTAATGTGTATGAAAAAGAGGTGTACCATACATAGTAGATGGAAAATAGTATTCATTTTTATATTACATCGGTGGACATGTAGCTTTAAGGTTTGAATAAAAAACTCGGGGTCTTTATGTTTCATAAATATACTCAGCGAAATAATAAAATGCAGAAGAAATGAACAAGTAGGCATATCACTTACAGATAGTAACGATGAAATTAAGATTGATCTTTGTTGGACGCCGTGTGTAATTGACTGTATGTTACACTTAAAAGAATTAAGAGCTGTATATTGTTTCCTATCAGAAATATAGTTCCTAAGTAATTCAAGCGGGGATACCTCTTATGCCATGAAAGTGAGGTTTGTGAGATACCATGGTCAGTGGAATCAAAAGCTTTTTTTCAGATCTTAGAAACACACCAAGAATTGTATTTTTCCCTTCTAAATCTTCATTTATAGATTTAAAACAAAATCAGTAACAGCCAGTAGTAGAAATATCCAAAGGAAACATCATTTTTCGTAAAAAAAAACAACAAACATATACACTTATATACTTAACAAGAAAAAAATGAATGCCTACATAGTTATATTCTCTGTAAAAATTATGTAATGCCATTTTTTCTGTTGGAAATGAAATAAATACGAATCAAAAATGAAATTGAAATTGAAATTTAATCATTTTTCTCGAATCTTTAGACTGAGAAATACGCCGAAGTAACGAAAGTGGTGTATAGTTGGAAAATTCATCTTTTGGACCACTTTCTTATGGGAATTACCTTTAGATGATTTACAATCACCTTAACTATTCCTTTGAAATAAAAAATTAAATACATTGCACAAGGGTTTGCATAATAAATAAATAATAATCTTAATACTAACATTATCAATAGAGTTTAAGTCGTATCCTGGTGATTTACCATTTTAACTCGTTAAAAGAATTACACGCATTTAATAATACAGTTCAATAAAACAATACTCAAACTCGTTTCCAAACAGATTGAGATCTTGACGAAGAGTAGAATAATTATGATTACTTTGAATATACAGTCCTACTCCTACTGCCGTTCTATCATCACGTTGATCAACCCCCCCCCCCAAAAAAAAGGGTCATCTTCAAAACACAGGTAGGAAAATTACAGTCATCCAGCCACGTTTCGTAAAGGCTAACATACTAAGATTACATTGCAAGAAATACCGTCACGCATCACTGTATTTACAGCTAGTAATTTAATTTATCAAATGGTTGATGGTTTAGACAAAAATGTTCTCATTTTCTTAAAGATCATAAGTATAACTTAATCACTACAACATAATTAGCCTACCTTGGTGTCAGCTTATGGTCACAGTTATGTAGAACAATGGAAACGTACATGCGCATGGGTGTATACTAGTATTGGCAAATTAAAAGACTAATAGCATTTTTAGCCAAGAAGGTTCCCCCCCCCCCCTCCCCTTCCACCTCTTAAGCTCATGACGAAAGAAAGAATTTAGAGGGGAGAAAAAAACAGGGAAAGGGGTAAGGAATTCAGATTCAAATTCAAAGTTATTAACACGCGGAATATTATACTGAGTTGTCCCATTCCCATGAATTTGATACAGCCCCTCTTCCCCCAAAACGTATTGCCATGTTCTCCCCAATTCATTCACCGCCAACACGTACCCTCCCCATTTCCACACAGTATCCGGTGTAGTTTATAGGAATAGGGTTCAATTATTGAAGACTTTTATGAAGAAGAAGAAGAAAATCCTTATTAATCATGTTAATCCTAATTTGCATTTGAATTAAAACATAAAAAGTAAAGTCAATTAATAACTATATTATTACGGACCATGCAATGAAATAAAATTTAGGATGTGAAAGTTAGAAAAGTAATTTGCTTGATGAACAAGCACAGATACCAATGAATGACTCTTATGCGTGTCCCCTTCCTCACACACCATAATGCACGCACACAGATATCTCCCGATACCATTCACCCACCGGGCGCCATTTTCCTGCCAATAAACTCATTTCAAATTCAATGGTATTCTTTTAAAATACATGCATCAGACAAATAAATACAGCTAACTAACGTTTGTTTATTTACTTGTTTGTTTGTTTGACTTACTTTGTACTTGGTAATACAAATTTCCAGGTTCGTAGAAGAAATATATCCACTGATAATGAATCCGTGTCGACGGTGGAATGATAAATACAGATCCCAGATTAGTCCTCCCGTGTGTTGTACAAGTAGGTGAGGTGTAAGTATATACTGCGAATTATGTGGATGGTTTGGCGACTTCCGGCGGGGAATCCCAGGAGCTGACGTGGTAGCCATATATTGGGAGGGGGGGGGGATCCCATTGAGGCCTGTTATCATATTAGCTACACACATCGCTTTCTATCTGAAA
>CM057168.1:4634261-4648084 GCA_029962745.1 Echinometra lucunter | reverse complement strand
CACAGAACTGTAGTTTAAATGGCGATACACAATGATGAAACATTCAGAAAGTTAAAGTGAAATATCAAAGTATGAATTTAATCCAGTGGTTAATCATTCATTTACAAACTGCTTTTTGATTTCACACAGAATGATATACAGAAAATCGACAGTCATATCCAGTTACTTGTTGATATATAAGAGGGTTGTATCACTCAGGGTTGGCGATATTTTTGATTTTTTTTTTTAAATCAGATTTTTTTTTATTTAAATCGGATTTTTTTATTTTTTTATTTTTTTAAAGTTCATTCGAAAAAAAGTTTAATTACCAAAAGACCTCACCCTACAATGACAGCAATTTTAATGTTATCATACATATCACTCCTAATATTTTTCTTAGCAATAATGATTTGTAATTAAATCTAGTCAAAATTGGCAAATAAAAATCAATTTGAGGAATCATATATATGAACTTAATTCTATCATATATACATGTCGGGCTATGAAGGAAACTTCCACAAAGAATTCCCAGTGAGTAGAGAATATTCCGCTCTGTGAATTTCCACTCAGTATTTTAAAAAAGTCCCAGAGGAAAATCTCCAGACACTCCTCAGTGAAAATTGTATCTAAATGTGCACTCAACAGCTTTGTGACAAATTTACAAATTGGTATTAAAGCTCATCCATTGCTACAGATAGAGATGCAAAACTGTCAGTGTTGGAGACCAATATAAGAGACAGCTTAGTCAAAGGGTGACTACACTACATTATCTTACTGTGATTTTTACATTAATCTACAATTCTTATTCACAAGTTCTCTAAAAATCTGTTTGATATATGAAGTAGGAAAAACAAAAAGCAAAAAAGACTTTTGACCCTATACGAATGTAAGTTTGACTTAAAGGATAAAACCAGCAAAACTGCTGATATTACAACATACAGTATTACAAAAAGAAGTATTGTATTTTAAATCAGTCAGAACTTACAACTGTAATTGATTGTAACATGTAAGTACCTACATCATAAAATTTAAATGTAGTTTTCAAAATTTATTTTGAGTTTTGCAAATTGTTTTTATAGATCCTCTTTCCATTACTACAAGCAAATACAAAACTTCCATAGCACTGAACATAAAATGAGCTAGTGACTTAAAAGGTATATGAGAAAGCTTTTTTCAACAGTCAAATTGTGCCTCTACTACATTATGTTAATTGTATGATACATGTAACAAGAAGAAATAAGCATGTGGAATCTGTTGATTAGATGATTTTTTTTTTTAATTTCACATGATAGAAGTATGACTGTGAAGGATCAAAACTGGAAAACTGCCAACAAACCTTTTGTCATTGACTTTTACATATTATATTTTTTACACTACTGCTCTCTGAAAAGTCTTGGATTGTGTGATAAATGATAAGAAATAAATAAGAAACTTGTTTCACTATTAATAACTGACAAAGAATGTAAAATTTCAGAAGAAAAACTTGACATTTACAAAAAATGGAGTAACTGTTGACAACACAAATCTCTCATTTTTAAGGAATCAGCTGATTTTATTGACTTGATTTTATTTTGTTTTAAGTAGATAGGAAGGATTTGTTGATTTTTTGTTGATATAAAGTTAATTCAAAGTTTTTCAATTGATATAAAGTTAATTCAAATTTTTTCAGTTGATTTGAAGAATTAAAACTGCCTTGAACAAACAATTAGTCAATGATTTATATATGTTTCAATGGAAGTGATTTAAAAAAATCATGGTGATTTAAATCGCGATTCAAATCATGATTTAAATCAACGTGATTTAAATCCGCCAACCCTGGTATCACTGCATGCATATAATCTTAAGAATATCAAATATTATCAATCTATAGATGCCTCTAAATATATGCACCTATGCAAAGGAAATTATCAGCTGAGTAGATGTCATCTCTCGTATGCATTAAAGGCCATGAAGTACGAAGTGGTAAAAGTTCATGGAGTGTGCACAAAACTTCATCGTGGCTTGGAAACAAAGACTAGTTGGAGGGTGTAGAAGAAAAATCCCTACTAATGCTGCCCAGTTGAGCTGTCAGTCACTATTGACTCAGTTGAACCGTGGTTGAAAAACCACCCTAAACGGCAGTAACATATTAATAAATATCATGAAAATAATAGCCAAGAGGTCCTACCAAGTATCATATCCTAAAAACTGAATTATTAAGACCTCCCCAACCAAAAATTCTTAAACATGTTAGTCTTACATCAAGGGATGCATCGTTCAAGCAAAACAAAAGGAACCCCCCTTAAAAAGCAACAAAAACCAAAAATTTTTAAACATGTTACAAGATGATTATTATTTTACTATAGTCCAAATTCTCCATGTATATTTAATCATCTGAAAATACATCTGAAAATACAAAATACCTTTAGGGTATTTCATCATTTGAAAGACATCGAGAATATATAAGTTTGACATCATAATAATCAAAACTCATTTCTTAAAAGCAACTAAGTTTCAGCCATTTAATAACATTCAAGTGTTTTCTCTCTTATCATGCTTATGGGGAAAAAACTACTTAAAACTGTTTGTATCGAAAAATCAAAATGGCTACCCGCCAAGCACAATATTCAAAATGGCTGACAATCACAATGGCCGACATTAAAAAAATGACCGAAATTCAAAATGGCTGATAATTAAAATTGTTGAGCTTCTATTCAGCCAGAGAAGTACAGTGTACTTGACAAAATAATATATAGAATTTGTACTTTTCAAGCGACACAACTAAAAAAAAAATATTACTTTCCAGTTAGAGAAACTAAATGAGCCCCCCCCCCCCCCCCCCCCAAAAAAATAAAAATAAATAAATAAATAAATAAAAAATAAATAAAATAAGGTCCCGAAGTTTTGGAAATAACCTTTTACGATATAGACATACAGATATGGTATAATTTTGTCTTAAAAATATATAGCCACAAAAAAGATTAAGACCTAGAGTTATTTTGATGATTGAAGACCCCGTTGCCTACCTCCAGGAGGGATCGTGTCGAAAGATGACGTCTGCCTTTTGCAGAACCAAAAAGTAGAGGGGCTAACACACTCGCTCTCAGAAACAAGCTGAAACTCTCAATTCCCTCACTCTCCATTGTCAGTGGGAGTCCCTCCGATCCCCAAGGGTGACTCGGCAGGCCTTCCTCCGATCACGGCGAGAATTGATTCTGCCCACTCTAGCTCTCTCAAAATCTCAGGTCTTGCCTACAATAACAAAATTGACCATTCACACTTTCCCATACCTAATACATTATAACCACGCTTCGTTTTCTTAATTAGCCCTAACGTAGCAACAAAAGAAAGTTAGAGTGAAAGGAAGAAAATTTGGATCATCTGAGTTAAAAGAGCCTAACATAGCAGCGGGCGTAAAACTATAAAAATGCAAAAGGCTAGAATGCGACTCATCCTAATTAAACTCAGTGCCGTCCGAAATTCGTGCGATTCTAAAGAAAATCTTTAGGCTTGGGTTAAAAGAGGGCAAAACGAGGTGAATGCAAAACAATTTTCAGCCTCAAGAAAATACATTAATAAATTCAGTTTGCTTTTGACAGGCCTTAATGAAAGACTAATTTTGGGATTCCCAAATTTTCCTTTCATTAGCGTGCGTATTGTCGAATATAACAATAAGGTCACCCCAAGGTCACAACTTGTATTGTACTGGTATGATGAATACCTGATACATTCAGAACAGCGGGAAATGGCAACTTTTCTTTTTTCTCAGTCACTAGAAAAAGAAATCATTCCACCCCCTCCCCTGATAATGCCGGAAGTTTTGTGATCCAAAATCATAGAGTCATATCATCAAAGCCTTATTTCATCCGTTCGTTGACTTTTTACAAGATAAATTCACGGCATTTAGATAATTCTTCTTTTTTCGGATTTGACGAGTTTCAGCTTTTACCTTTGCATTTAGGTTGTTAGAAGGAAAAGAAATAACTCGGGGGGGGGGGCGCTCCAGATCATTATTTTCATTATTATAGTTATTATTATTATTAGTAGTAGTAGTAGTAGTAGTAGTATTAATATATTATTATTATTATCATCGTCATTATTATAAAATCATATTCTATTATAATTATTTTTATCATTATTATCATCATTGTCATCACTATGGCCATTGTTAATACTTCTAATAAATAAATAAAAATGACTTAAAGACGCAAGGTCGTTTGCTTTCATTGGGAGTGAATCATAATTTGCTGACGCCAGATTTTGTGAAGAGCACTGGTAATACCTATAATAGAGCTACATTTCTGGAGCACAGCAAAACAAGCTGTCCCACCACAAACATTCTTCGGCTTGCTTCGGGCATTCTCGGGCCAGGAAAAGTGAGATAGGCCTAATGGCTTTTTCCATATGGGGCAAACGGTAGCTATACAGAACATTACGTAAGGTCTGTTGATCATAAAACTCATAGTGATGGACAACACCTGTTACTGGGTAAGCACCCATGGTGTCAAATGTCCCCATGAAAGCCCACGACCTTGAGTCTTTAGCAGCAACACTACACATTAAAAGCAAATGCTGCAAATAAACTATAGATAGGTACAATCCCGGGGTGGGGGGGTACACGACCCCAAAATTGGTAGGTATATGTGCCGCTGGCGAGACCAAAAACGGGGGCTTTGGAACGGGCTTATTGTGAAAAGGAGGGTCTTCGGAACGGGCTTCGGAACTGCAAATGTTTGTGAAAACGGGGGTCTTTGGAATGGTTCTCCAGTGTGTGAGTGCGTATGTATCCCTATGGAACGGGCATACGTACATGCAGCTGGCCCGGCGGCACGGGCGGCGGGTGTGCTCGCGCAGACGCGATGGTCGGACAGCGCACTGCGGGCCGCTTTTCACCAAAAATGCAGCTCATGGAAGCGGATGGCCAAATTCCTCAAAACAGCATTCAATTTCATGATCAAGCATTCACATTCACAGAATTGTTTAGTCCATCGGTTTTCCAGTGCGTCAATTTAAAACATTTTGCTTTCAGTTCCTTTTTAAAACATTGAAATCCGTAATATCATCATTCAAATTAATTGTAATTCGATTCAATTCGGTAATGAATAACCGTCAATCGATTTCGCCAAGTCTGAGAGGAAGAAGAAATTCCTTGCTGAATTGCGGTTTCATTTTCATCTTTAGGCAATCACTTCCGCACTTACGCCATTCAGTTAGAACAACGTAAGTGGTCTCTATCTCCTTTTCATTTTCATTTTCATTCTCTTTAATTCTTTGTTTCTTCTCTGTCATTATATATTTGACATTCACATTTCTTTTTTTTTCAGGTTATGTGTCATTATTCTTTTATTCGGTGGTCTTATTCTTTATTCATGCATACAATTCAGTATAAAATGCATGTCAACACTGGAGTAGCTAAGGAGGGGCACAAGGGGGCCATGCCCCCCCCCCCCCCCGTTGATTGGCGAGCAAAATAAAAAAAAATCTCAAAAAAATAATAATAATAAAAAAAAAAATTCCATCGAGTCCACTTCACATAACTTACCGTACCCCTACCCAGCAAAATGAAAGTAAAACGCAGATATGCCACTTCTCGTAGGTTACCATAATGCTGAATTTAAATGTGCAGAAAATGCTCCCCCCCCCCCCCCCCCCCCCCCCCACACATACACACAACCCCCTCGCCTTGTCCCCCTATATGCCACTTCTCATATAAGTTACCCCTAATACTGATTCTAGTGTGCAGGAAATGCCATTTCCATGCACAAATTTTCAAATATCTCCCTACCGTGGGAGGGGGATACCACAACTTCCCCCTGCTCGGTCGCTTCGCTCCCTCGCCTTGCCTCCCCCCCCCCATATGCCACTTCTCATATAAATTACTCCTAATAATGAAATTTAGTGTGCAAAAGTCATTTTCTTCCACGAATGTTAAAAAATCTCCCCACCGACCCCCCCCCCCCCTTACACATTCTCTCCAGTTCGATTGCTTCCTTCCCTCGCCTTGCCCCCCCCCCCCCCATATGCCACTTTTCATGTAAGCATGTAAGTTACCCCTAATACTGAATACTGGTGTACAAAAAATCTCATTTTCATGCTCGAATGTTCAAATATCTCCCTACCGTCGGAGGGGGATATGTGCAAAAGTCATTTTCTTCCACGAATGTTAAAAAATCTCCCCACCGACCCCCCCCCCCTTACACACCCTCTCCAGTTCGATTGCTTCCTTCCCTCGCCTTGCCCCCCCCCCCCCCCCATATGCCACTTTTCATGTAAGCATGTAAGTTACCCCTAATACTGAATACTGGTGTACAAAAAATCTCATTTTCATGCTCGAATGTTCAAATATCTCCCTACCGTCGGAGGGGGATATCCCCATCCCCCACCTTCTCTCCCCCCCCCCCCCGGCTATTTCGCTTCAATCCCTCGCCCTGCCCCCCCCCCCTGTTGAAAATATCTGGCTGTGCCAGCGCCTGTCAAACGTGGTCATGGGTTATTTTGTTGTGATCTTTATTTGCATATTTGTGAAGAAGTTTCTTTTCATATTTTTTCCACCTGCTAATTGCTAATGAATCTCAATCTTTGTTCTTTTCTACATTCGTCAGCAGAAACGCACACTGACTCATTACCATATTATATAAAAAAAAAAAAAAAAACACTGCACAAATTTCAAAACTGTATGCCTATTCATGAAATTGCATGGCCAAGATTCTTCCCGCTTAATGTCCTGCGCTAATTGGAATGCTGTTTACGCGAATTTGAATGTTGTTTATACAGATAATTAAATTGAATTATCTTCCTGCACTTTTCCATTCTAACAATAGTAAATCGCATGCTAAGAAAATCAAATTGAACGATAATATTTGCTTTTCAAATGTTGACCCACATTGTCAATCAATTTTGCGTGGAAATAAACGAAAATATCGTTGATTCCGATGATAAGGTTACGAAGATGGGCGGGAAAACCTATACTGTTTTTGAGAACAATTAAACAAAAGGAAATTGCATCGAGCATTAAAACCCCGGATTTTCACGTGGGCTTCATGAGGAAGTGAGATCACAGACTTTAAGTAGGAACTGCAATTTAAGAATGGTAAAGCGACTAAAATAAGTGTATAAAAATGATAACAATACAACTGGGTAGTAAACAGCTGTACAGAGTAGTGAACGGGGCCCTGAACTGGAAATCCTACACATCCATCAGTTTCATAGTCGGCATAATAATTGTTGTTAATATCCACTGAACACATAAACGATCCGGATCAAACATGTCAAGGAATGATACAGATTCTAAAGTCGTTTAAACAAATTATTTCACATATAGGCCTAATCAAAAAATAATTATCTCCCTTTCCCCCATTTATTCTCAGGTGGTGTACATCATCTTTCTCCTTGATGTGTGTATGACTTGCCACTAGCAATGTCGAAATGGAGGTAAGTGTTCTTGTTCTTGAAAGTATTTCATGAACGAATCTCTTATGAATATAATTATGTATAATGATGAAAAGTTTCTATTTAACTAATTTTTTAGTATTGAGGGCGTTTTTTAAGCGTGTACTCACTTTTTGTGTTCAGTATGAAGGCAATGACGCTTCAAAAAATTGTGCTTAAAATGTCTGGCATTCATATACGTTCATGTTATAAAAAAAAAACCGCCCCCTCCCCCGAAACCCCCACGGTTATCCCTGTCATATTTGAACGCCCGGTGTTATCACTCTCTATTGACTTCATGTACGCATGATCGTTCGAAATTTCACGTAAAAGTGATATTTTTGTATTCGAAAAAAGCTGTACTCGAAACAGAAAATAAGGTGTTTTTGTGCTTGTAGACCTCTACTCGAAATTGAAAAAAGGGTGTGTTTTCTTCTGGTCCTTTTATTGCAATTTTCTGTTTTTGACTCGGACTTGAATTCAATTTGCAAGGGGTGGTTTAGTAAAAGTGTACCTGGAATGTGAAAAATAGGGGTGTTTATTAAAAGCCACTTTGTACCCGTTTTGTGCCAAATAGGGGTAAAAATAGCTGAAAATGTACTTGAAACACCGCGAAATAGGGGTCAAATTCTGCGTTGCCGGAAGATCATGGTTACACCTTTGACTATAGAGTGACAACTCAGCGTTCGAAGGGGCTTTACATCTTTCGGGGTAGCTTTTATGTCTGGTTTAACATGCAGATTTTCCATGGGAGCAATTATCCACGAAGCAAATGTCATGGAACCCAGGATTTTATACAAGATTTTGATAACAGCAAGAAGAGAACAGAAGAGAAATAGTCTAAGTCCAGAAAAAATATATTAATTTCGCTGAGCAGTATGATAAGTTATTCTTCTTTATATATATATATATATATATATATATATATATACATACTTTTTTTTTTCTTTTAGACAAATCAACGAGAATTACACTATTTAATGATTTGCATGATTAAAATAACAAAATCACTGAATTGTTGAAACAACAACAACAAAAAATGTTTTCCAGTGACATAAGTTTAGAAGTGGATAACATAATACTGCAACCGAGAGAAGGCAATCTGAGCTTGGCGCTGACTCGACTTGGGGTTCCACACAACTTGATATATCAGTACCTGGAAACAAAAGACCCCAGTTTCCTCTTGCAACATTCACGAAAGCCAGAGTTTCTGAAGGAGGTATTCGCATTGATGGATTCCTCAAAGCGCCGTTCCCAGTCAACAATGCTAGGTAGGGTATAATACTCATCATTTTTTTTCTTCTTCTTCTTGTTCTTCTTCTTTTTCTTCTTCTTCTTGTTCTTCTTGTTCTTCTTCTTCTTCTTCTTCTTCTTCTTCTTCTTCTTCTTCTTCTTCTTCATTTTCTTCATCTTCTTCTTTAGTCATCGTAACACTCGAGTCGGACCAATAGCTCCTGTCCGAGAATCAGTAAAGAAATATATTTATATATGTGTGTGTATATTTATGTATGGGTGTATGCATGTATGTAATAATGGCTGAACTTCGCGAGCGAAGATTAGGAAGATTTACATGATTTTTTGTGACTATAAAGTCCAATTTTGGAGAGACACACTCTCCCACATCTTGGACATGGATGGACTTGTTCATGGGGGGCAGCGTCCTGAGTGGAAATGCGGGCCTTCCGCCTTCTGCGTCCTTCCTCTAAGGCTGCACGACGTCCTGCTTCGAAGGAGGCAACTGCCTTCTTGGCGTGTTGCCTCCATGCATTTCGATTCACTGCATGCGCTTCCCACATATCATGGCTGATGTTACACAAGGACAGGTTGCACTTTAGAGAGTCTTTGTAGCGTTAACGAGGTGCACCTCTCTTCCGCTTGCCGGAGCAAAGTTCACCAAAGAGCAAAATCTTGGGAAGGCGGTTTTCCTCCATCCTGTAGACATGCCCAGCCCAACGCAGCTGCAATTGTATGAAGATGGCTTCGATACTTGACAAGCCTGCTCTTTTGAGAACCTCAACGTTTGTCACACGGTCTTGCCGGCGAATCCTGAAGATGCTTCGGAGACATCGTTGGTGGAAACGCTCTAGTAGGCGTATGTGACGGCGGTACAAAGTCCAGGACTCTGCCCCGTACAGGAGTGTTGAGATGACAACAGCTCTATAGACGCTCAATATAGACTCTGTTTTAAGGTGATGATTGTTCCAGACTCTCCTTCGTAGTCTGCCAAAAGCACTGTTTGCTTTAGAGAGTCTATTGTCAATTTCCTTGTCAAGTCTAGCATCATTTGAGATAGTACTTCCCAGGTACGTAAAGTGCTTGACAGCGTTTAGCTCTGAACCCTCAATGAATATGACCGGGGGAGAATATTCCGCTTGAGGTGCAGGTTGGAACAGTACCTCAGTCTTCTTCATGCTGATAGATAGGCCAAATAACTGAGCTGATTCTGAGAAGCATGTAGTGATGCGCTGTAAATCCTGCTGGCTGTGTGCTACTAGAGCACAGTCATCTGCAAAAAGCAGTTCACGTACAAGATGTTCCTGAGTCTTGGTGTGAGCCTTAAAGCGTCTAAGGTTGAAGAGTCCTCCATCTGCACGGAAACGGATGTATACTCCCTCGTGTATATTTCTCATGGCCTGCTCCAGCATCATACAAAGAAAATTGAGAAGAGGGTTGGGGCCAAGACACAACCCTGCTTCACTCCTGTGGATATCACAAAAGAATTAGACAGGTCACTCTTGTACCTCACTTGCCCACGTTGTCCCACATGCAGCTGCTTCACTATGGATATGAATCTGGGTGGACAACCTAGTTTCTCCAGAATCTTCCACATCCCTTCTCTGCTCACAGAATCAAAGGCCTTAGTGAGGTCAACAAAAGTTACATATAGGCCTTTGTTTTGTTAGATGCATTTCTCTTGTAGTTGTCTCAGAACAAATATCATATGTGTGGTGCTCCTGTTGGCCCTAAACCCACACTGACTCTCTGGAAGATTTGGCTCTGCAATGGTGGGCTGAAGCCTATTCAGCAGAATCCTGGCTAAAACCTTCCCAGCGATGGATAAGAGGGTGATACCACGATAGTTGGAACAATCTGCCTTTTCGCCCTTATTTTTGTAAAGGGTGGTGATTACAGCATCCCTTAAGTCACTAGGAATCTTGCCTTGCTCCCAGCAGACCCTGAAAAGTTCATGGAGTTTGGAGTGGAGAACAGGGCCACCATACTTCAGGGCTTCTGGAGGGATTCCATCAACTCCAGGGGCTTTGTTACACTTCATTTGCTTGATAGCCTTCTCAACCTCTTGTAAAGATGGGTACCTGTCAAGTTCTTCTTGGAGAGGCTGCTGAGTGATATTACTTATGGCATCTGCCGACACTTGCCTGTTGGCATTGAAAAGTGATTCAAAGTGTTCTGACCAACGATTGAGGATGGACTCCTTGTCTGTACATAATGATTTACCATCAGCGCTTCTTAAGGGACATTGCACTTGAAAGGTTGGTCCATAAACTGATTTAAGTGCTTCATAGAAGTTTCTTGTGTCGCCGTTGTCGGCGTAGAGTTGAATTCTCTTGGCAGTTTCTTTCCACCAATTATTTCGGATGTTGCGGAGCTTGCGCTGGACCAAGCTACATACTTGACGATACGCCGCTTTCTTTCTGTAGCATGAAGGATCGGCCAGGTGGGATTGAAAAGCCGATCTCTTCTTAGCTAACAAATTGGAAATTTCCTCATCATTCTCATCAAACCAGTCTTTACTTCTTTCAGGGCAAGGTCCCAAGACTTCTTTGGAAGTGTGGAGGACTGCCTTTTTTATCTGTTCCCACATCTGTTCAGGATCGTTGTTGAGGCTTGGATCGCATTCTCCAAGATGATCTTGTAATGCTTCTTGATATTTTTCTCTACACATTGGTGAATGAAGCTTATGGACGTCGAGCTTCTGTGATGGGACAGCACCTGTTCTCCTTCTGGGCTTGGGCTGGAACCTCACTTTGCTGCGAACAAGTCTGTGGTCTGTATTGCAGTCAGCACTGCGCATGACTCCGGTGTGTAGGATATCCTTCACATCACGTTGTCTTACAAGGATGAAATCGATCATGTGCCAATGCTTAGAACGCGGGTGCATCCATGTAGTCTTGTAACGATCCTTCTGCTGGAAGAGGGTATTGGTCACAGTCAGTTGCTTTTCTGCACAGAGTTCTAGCATCAGGCGGCCATTGTCATTGCATTTGCCGACACCATGTCTTCCCAAGATTCCTATCCAGGTTTGATAGTCCTTGCCAACTCTGGCATTGAAGTCACCTAAGATCACGAGCTTATCCTTTGGTGGAGTACGCTCAATGATAAGCCGGAGGTCTGCATAGAAGTTGTCTTTGTCTGATGGGTCGGCATCGAGGGTTGGAGCATAAGCACTCACAATGGTTGCATGTTCCTGCCCGAGCAGAGGCAGACGTAAAGACATGATGCGTTCAGAGTGACCAACTGGCAAACCTGAAAGGTTGGAAGCGATAGAGTTCTTGATCATTAAACCAACGCCATGAATTCGACGACTGCCTGACGGTCTGCCAGACCAGTATAGTGTATAGCCAGCATTATGTTCAGTTAAACTACCTTGCTCGAGGAGGCGAACCTCACTAAGGGCTGCTATGTCTACATTAAGTCTACGAAGTTCATGGGCTAGGAGTGCAGATCTTCGTTGTGGGCAATTAGTAGCATTGTTGTCTAGTAAGGTCCTAACATTCCAACAAGCAAGATTCATGTTCTTCATTTTAGAGTGTGTTGATAACTTTTTTGCATGTATGTATATAATTATATATATATATATATATATATATATATATATATATATACACACACACAAACACTCACAGAGTTTAATTATTCGCGTGATTTAAATATAAATCTATATGTCACTTCGAAGTTTAGAATGCGTTAAGAATGTTATTTGCTTTTCATTGCAAAAGAAGAAAAAAAAAATGTTTTAGCCCAGCCCATTCTTGTTATAGTGACCTAACCACAAATTTGATATGAAAACGGGTAAATATTTGCAGATTACATTTCGTGTGACCTATCCAGCACTTTTGAATATGTATGCACCATTAGGTTCCTTTATTTTAAAAATGTGTTTCATAATTGTAAAGTTGGTGCCGTGACATTATTTTCATTTTTTCTCAATGCAGGTGCTGTTGCAAAACATCGTGATTCGAGTGCTCCTAATGCCATGGAAAGAGCAAACGAGTGAGTTACTGTGACCAAATTCTGTATATTTCTCCCTTTAACCATTCCTCAAATACATTACCATTTTTCTCCATCCATTCCTCTTTCCCTTTTTCCCCTATCCAGCTCATCCTCATTGGGGACGATCAAATTTTAGGAATTTAATTTGATTCGATTTATTTTCTTCTGCATACATATCAACATTTTGGTAACATAATATACAAAAAAGATACTTTTGTCAATAAATCACAAATATACAAGTATTTATATACAATCATTTTTCTACAAAATATAAATGAAAAATTGTCAAATTATTGTAGTTCAATAAGCATAAAATCATTTGCGGAAGAAGGATTGCCATTATTAGCAATATGCTTGAAAATATGGCTACCCCAAATAAATGTTAAATAGATAAACATATCAAATCAGCAGAATGGATGAAAAAATATTTGAAATCCAAACTTGAAAGGATAGTGAAAATGATGATGATGATGATGTGGATGATGATGAAGATGATGTTGATGTTGTTGATGATGATGATGAAATGATGATGATGATGAAAGATGATAAGGATGACATTAGTAATGATTTGAATGGTATAAAGGATGGCGTCGTGAAAGACTGAAGAGTTGACACAGAATTTTTACCTTGGATATTCTGATAGTAACATGGTCTTAACTTTGGCCTTAAATGAATAGAAGGAACAACTGGATTTACTGGATTTAATTGATTCTGGGAGAGGATTCCAAAGGACTGGACCATGGTGTCTTTTGGATCTGAGGGGGGGGGGGAGGCAAGACCACCGTGCGGAGATGAACTCGCGACGCCGATCTGCAGTGGAAATTTTACGAACAAATACAGCATAGCCTTAATGTTAGGTTACCAAATACGAGCCACTGACGACAAAGGAACTTTTATAATGATATAATACGGTTCAGCATTCGGTTAGTGTACAAAATCGATTACTTTGTCGTTACGTATACGAGATTACTGAATATATACATTTGATTTGTATTACGTTTATTGTAAAACGGAAAATAAATCAAATCAAATTAAATTAAATCAAATCAAACCATTGACCAAACTATACCAAACAGTAACCCTGTGAACCCTGTTGCAAGCTTGACCCGAACCGTGTGTGTTTTACGAAATAAAGCCCAGAACGATAACTGTCGCTGGAGAATATGCCGGGTGACCTAATGTCATAACCCCCTTTTGGGGGGGGA
>CM057168.1:4589571-4626739 GCA_029962745.1 Echinometra lucunter | reverse complement strand
CAAATTGCATGCAGGGGATAAAATTTACCCCAACCCTCCTTGAAGTAGGGTTAAAACTACTTGGCTCCACTTCACAAAACTATAAAAGGATTGATTGGTTGTGTTTGTACCTTGACTGCTGCAAGTCTCTCTTCATAGCTGACTCGTCCCGATTCTTCGTTTGCGAGGGTGGAGGCGATGTTTCCGAGCACCCAACCAAAGAGTAGCTTTCCAAACACCATCACCATACTTGCAAATACTGTAGAGGTAATCATTAAGAGATAGGAATAACAAAATTATACAGGTTCAAGGTTCTGTTCACAGCTGATCTCAAGTTCTAGTAATGGATTTCCATTTTGAGAGACTCTGCCATGAATAATTAAGAATCGTTCATCATGTCAATGAATTCTTCAGAACAACTCATATTTTCTCTTTAAAAAATCATCCACACAATCTAAAAACAATAACATGTAGAGTCATTATGCAGCTATCACATGTACATACATTTCCAATCATATCTGTCTGCCAAATGTCCTTTACTTATACTTTTCAACAATTGGTAAAGTGTCTTTGATTCTGAGGTGATCTATTTCATTACCTCAGTTCAAGATTGCCCAAACATGAAAAAGCAAATAACAATTTGTGAAATTCTGAATCTTTATATTCCCATGTGGAAGATTATGACAGTTATGAAGCAGCAAATGAACACGAATGACCTTGAAATGCTCTCATATTTGAAATACAACTATAAGTAATTTGCACTTTTAAAAAAGTTCTGATCTTCAGGCTCGGACAAAGGAGGTAAAGGGGCACTGTTTGTTTGTCAATCAAACAATACATACCCCTCCATTTTCATTGTCGAAGCCTGCTGATCAGCCTCTTTCTGAAGTCTCATATCGGTATTGTCCTTTGTCCAAATATTACAGTATCCAAGTACCTCGACCACATTTTTGTCTTGCTACACAAAGACTCACCTAGCTCAGGAACACTGTATGCATGGATATCTCCGTAACCTGTTGAAGTCAACGTCGCCACAGCCCAGTAGATGGTGTCACAGTAACGGTAGAAGATGTAGGGTTCACTCTCTCTGTAATCTGTCAGCAACAAATAAATAACAATTAAACATTAATCATAAGAAGAAATGAATGGGGACCTCAAAACTAGATACTCTAGTATTCTACTGAATTTCTAGTCAAACTTGATGATAGGACAATGAAACACTGAGGCCTCCATCTAGCTTCCTTTGTTAAGATAGATTTATGTGAGACTGTATTATTAGACATTCTCAAAACATCTTTAACCTAAATTGAATGCTTCACAGGCAACTCTATAGCCAGCCTGTGAGTAGAGGTGCTGTAGTTGAGTGGTTTAAGGCACTTGACTGGAGCCTCGAAAGTCCGGGGTTCGATCCCCGGCACGGCACTTATGCCCTTGAGCAAGGCATTTTTATCTACATCGCTGTTTTATCCTATATCAAATAAAGTGATGTGCTATATGCTTATTGATACCAAGGTGTGCATGTGTTGTTGAAAAAAAAAAATCTATAACCTGTACTGTTGAAATCGATGAAAACCATTTTTTGAAAATTTAACTAAAGAAATTATTTTGGGGAAAATTGGTTATTCATTCCAATTCTTCACACTGGATATTGGTCAAGTGGAAGGGAATGTTGTTTTATTTTGTTTGATGTATTGGTTTACTGTTATTTTGTTTGTCATTATTGTTATCTTGTATGTATTTGTTTACAGGGCCCCCTGTAAAACAGTACTTGATTACTGGGGTCACCCTGTATGAATTTAAAAAAAAATAAAAATAAATAAATAAATAAAGAGAGAGAGAGGAGAGAGTGACAAAAAGATAGAGGACGATGAAGGAAAGGAGATAGTGAATGGAAGGGAGAGAGAGAGAGAGAGAGACAAGTAAAAGATAAAGAAAGGGAGGAAGAGATTGGAGGAAATGGTGAGAGTGACAAATAGAGGAAAAGAGAAGACATTGAGAGGAAAAAGAGAGAGAGAGAGAGATGGACAAAATGAGGGAGACAGGAATAAAGTGAGAGAGGGCAGAGATGATAATTTAGGCTGCTTATCAAAAGTCTGGTCCTGTATCTTTGTCTTCTCTGCGACTGTTCTTTACATCCGCTTTCCCGATCCCCCACTGTTTTGTCTCAGCAGAAACAGGAGGATCGGAGGGAAACACTGAGCAAGAAAGACGACCAAAAGAATGCGTTTCAAATTGGCTGTGACTTTTGATAAGGTGCCTTACCCATCACAGTACCTAATGAAACTTCTTTCGAACACTCAGAGGACATGCTATGATGTACCAGAGAACGAGAGAGAGAGAGAGAGAGAGAAGAGGAAGAGGAAGAAAGAGAGAGTGGGACAGAGGGATGGGATGATAACTTACCCATCTGTTCAGCCCATGAGCCTACCTTGCAATCACTCAGGGGCAGTGTTATAGCTAGGGACCTTTTAGTGGTGGTCGGACATTTCAATCCCAGATCCTGACCTCAGCAACATCGATTGCGTACTAGTATTTTCTATTATGCACACTATACACGAATTACATGTATCATTCGCAAATGTGGGAGTTCATATGTTAAAAGTAATGTTTTAGCCAAACACCAACCCTATCACGCCCCAAAATATGTACAAATGAACTGTTAAACGATTATTGAAAGCCATGAAATCAGCAGCCCACTGAGGCAGTTTCTACCAAGTCTCTACCCTTGAGTTCTGGGGGCAATGTCTATTAGGGATGGCCTGTAGCTACATCAGCTGACAGTACATCGGCGCCGCGCTCAGCAAGAAAAAACGACAATATTTAAACACTCTTTACGAAAAATATGGTGGGATTTTTTTAGCAAATAAGCTTCAGAAATGTAATTCTATCATTGTCTTATTTAAACATCATCATTCAATAGTAACCTTATACTTGAAAATCAGGGATCATTCAGCATCTTGTTAGTCTGCTGCAGCTTACTTGCATGACAGTTGCACCACAGTACGGGGGTGCTGTTCCCCAAAATGCTGCTGGGTACTTTATCATAGAGTGTTGGGCAATCATAAAGAGTGATATGGAGAGTACGCGATACCCGACTGACATGATATTTTCTTTTACTGGGTTCCCCCGGTACAGGGAAATATTGAAGAAAGATTGCGCAATGTACACATACACATGGCCATGGATGATGATGGAAACATCAATTTAGTGGGATATATAGGGTAAAAAATCGGAATGGCAGAAAAATAATGAAAAAGCAGAAATTTTCCGCCAAAAGCGGGATGGTTGGGAGGTCTGGCTAATAAAACAAGATTAGAGACGGAAATATGAATGTAAGTCTACTTTTCTTCACAAAAAGTTACGTTTAATGCAGTTTCTTATCTGAAATTAGTGCCGGTCGGAAGCAGTGCTTTCCACCAGGAGTGGTGGACGGAAATCATCCGTGCTGGTCGGGCCCGTCCACCGCCGACCACTGTAGCTATAACACTGCTCAGGGGACATGCTATGATGTACCAGAGGGAGATGGAGGGAGTGACAGAGTGAAGGAAGGGCAAGGAAAAGAGAGAGGAGGAGGAGGAAGAGGAAAGAGATAACTTACTCATCTGTGCAGCCCATGAGCCTTCCTTGCAATCACTCAGTGGACATGCTATGGTGTACCAGATACTAGCAAACAGATGAATGATGATTAGTAGTAATACCAGGAACTTGGTTAACCTCACTTTCAGGATACTGTCAACAAAATAAAGGCAGAACAAAGAAGTTAGGACTAAGATTTTGGTCCTGTACCATTCACTGCTACCTTCATTAGCTATAATTTCTTATATTGTGGAAGTATTTCATGAGCTTTTGCCTGAGAGTGGGTTTGTGATTGTTCATGGTTCTCACAGATCAATTGCATTCACATGACTCTTAATTTCTCTATGTAATTGCAGTAAATGAATAAATACTGTTGTAAATCACTGTGCCTAAGGAGTTTTAAACATTTTTTTGACCTACTTAATTTTACAAGAAACATTATGTCACCAACATGAAATACTTCCACAATAAAGAAATACTAATTACTACTAAAAGAACATTTATCCATTGCAGTCAATATCAACATATTAAACTATCCATATAATAATGTACCTGTTAAGAACTAAAACATGATTACTCCATGGCACATGTATACAAAAAACCTCATAATTACAAGACCCGAACAAAGCTGCTGAACCCTAAGCAATGCACTCCCACACTCACTTGATATTGAGTTCCTGTTCCCATCTGTCAAAGAACTGAGAGACACGCATCAGACGTATAACCTGCCGGAAACGCAGGAACGACAGCACTGCAAAGTGTTTGTCTCCCTTAGCAAGAAACGCAAAGAGTTCTATGGGAAGCGTAGGTATCAAGTCCTGGGCAAAGCCGCTCCACTTGCGTAAGTAGCTCTTGTAGATCTTGCTGAAGTCCTTCTCAAGGGCTCCATACTCATCGGCATTGCTGACATGGAACTTGATGTAGATCTGAAACAAATAAAGAGCATCAGTGAAACTACAAGTTCTCCATCATATCAACCCTTCCAAAATAAATAATAAAATTCAATGTACATGTAGATTTTGAAGGCAATAGGGTAGCACTGAATCTACTTGAGTTTAATCACATCAAACTTCATGAACATTGAGTATCCAAAAGTAAGATACTGCAGCAAGACTTCACATTATCACATGTATTAAGAGAAACAAGAGACTTTGACTTCGTACTAAACCATATGAGTTAAGGTCCTTTTTCAAAACACACTGTTCACATGTTTTCACCTTTGCACCTTTGTACCATGTTTGCACCTTTCTGCACCATGAGAACAAAAAGGAAATTTGTGCATGACAGAAAGGGCTTGTCAAAAGCTTCACGAACTCACCTCAAAGATGAAGACACATTCACAGACATAGCTGAAGATTAGGAAAGGCATACTCCGAACCTGGAAGAATGCCTATAAAATTAAAAATCCCCAAAATTATTACATTAGTTTATGTTTATAAATACTTGATCAGAAACTTTGAAGAAAAAAAAAAAGAATCCCAAAAATTATTACATTAATTTATGATTATAATTACTTGATAAGAAAATTTCTAAAACAAAACAAAAAAGAAATATTGCTATGCAATAATGTTTGTTCAATCAACTTAATGATCACAATCTAGGATAACTTGGAATGGAATGAATTCATTTTTCTTTATTGTTCCAATACATGACGTAGCCATTTACGACTTTTGGGCATTGAAGAAATATCCTTCAAAAAGGAATGTTCTGGGCATGAAAATGACATCTCACACCAAGCAATCAACAATACAGACTTTGTAGGCATTTTTGTTATTTATTTTCCCTAAAGTTCATGTTGCAAACATTGTTCCTCCTTCTATTGAATGGAACTGTTCATATAACACATAAAAGGATGTGCCCTTGCTTCACCACAAAAACAATATAAACTTACCTGATACATGATGGTCCAGGAAGTGGCTACAGCCAGGCCGCATGTCAGTCTGGCTAGGTTCCTTACCACAGGGCTATCAGGGTTGAGAACAAAGCGATTGGCGTGGAGAAGTGCCTCTAGGTAATTCTTGTCTCGTCTAATACAGCAGAAGGGCATCGGGTAGCGAGTGGGTATGTGAGTCGTGGAGGAAGAGCTGTCAGGGGCTGATGGGTCCGACTGGGTGTTGGAGGCTGCAGAGATGAGAAAAGATTATTTAAACCATTTGAATCTACATAATAGGGAGCTTTAGATACGCGACGCAACTCAGACGACGCGGAATCTTGCTGAGTTGACTTACGTTCTCCTCTTTGCTCGCGTCGCGTTGCAAAGAGGCTTTAGATTTGGGGAGGACGCAGTTAATCAAATAAAGCGCGCATGCTCAAATATCAACCATTGTTATCTGATTGTTACGTCATAAAAAAGGGTCAACAAAGGTCTCGCGTCGCGTAGTGGGGAGGACAGTAAACTGGCCCCAGAACCATCGTGTAAAACAGATGACACAGGATGGATTGGAAAAGAGCTGTCTCGCGCATGCGCACAATAACATTTTTGGCAAGATACCGCGTCGTCTGAGCTGCGTCGCGTATATATTTAAAGCTCCCTAATATAGCACCAAGGGGTGATCATGTGGTTTCAACCTTTCTGTGCCATTAAGCTAAAAACAACATAATAAAGACAAAATTATAAAGACTCGATACCATAAGTAGACGTTTAGGAATCAAAACACAAATTTTGATTCTCTGTTTCACTGTGAAATACAGAAAAGCTTCACACAGCTTCCATGGCATTAGTGTTAGAGAGTATAAAGCTAGTTCTCTTTTCAAAAAATAAGTGCGTTGTTTACTTGAACATCTAAATTTTGGGATGGAATTGGTTGATCATTGCACAGAAGTGGAAAAATAATCCTAAAGAGACTAGACATTCTCACCATTATTTCCTCCTTGGTTGTTGTTGTTACCACTGCCTTCTCCAGTGCTGGCGTTGTTGTTGGCATTGGGCTGTGGGATCTGACGGGCCGGCTTCATGGGTGGAGCACCCTGAGGAGGAGGAGGAGGTCCTGTCGATGTTGGTGTTGTGGCTGCCGTGCTGCTGACGCTGGGACTCTCTGGCTCACTCCTGTTATCGCTGGCGGCAGCAGCAGTACCGGTGGAATGGCCATCTTCTGGTTTGGTTTGGCTGCTTGCATTGTCAGCCGTGGAGGAACATGAGGGGTGGCCGCTGCTGCTTGCACTGGCTGTGGAGTTCTCGGACTTCTCGATGCTGTTGAAGCTACTACCCTTGATACTGTTGTTATTGCTGTTGTTTGGGGTATTGCTCTGAAACAAGCCAATAGGAAGATTGTGTCTCGCCCACCCGTGGCTAAATAACACGAAAGTTTCCCCAAGTACATCCCTTGCCCTAACCAAGTTTGATGTCACAAGAAAGTCTTGCAGGTCGTAAAGTTTGACCTAAAATGACCTTTCACCTTACCATGTGACCTGACAGCACAATAGCATGAATGTACCCCTAGTGCATCTATCACCCAAATTTGGTTGCTATTGCAGCAACATGTGCCAAGTTATGCGTCATAAGAGAGTCTTGCAGGTAAACTTTAACGTTTGAAATACAAGAAATGACAGAGGAAAAGCAAATTCAAGAATTTGAAAACATCTGTAACATATGACCTCCAATGACCTTTCACCTTATCATGTGAAGTCCAACAGAATGATAACATGCACTTCCCCTTAGTGATCTGCAACCCAAGTTTGACTGAAAAGTGTGACACGGTTGCAAAGTTTTGTGTCATAAGAGAGTCTTGCACGTAAACTTTAACCGTTCAACGTTTGACCTGTAATGACCTTTGACCTGACCATGTGACCTCTGACTGGACCATAACATGCAGGTCCCCTTAGTGCATCTACAACCCAAGTTTGATAGATAAGTGTCACACGGTTGCAGAGTTTTGTGTCATAAGAGAGTCTTGCACGTAAACTTTAATGTTTGACCTGAAATGACCTTTGACCTTACCATGTGACCTATGACTGGACCATAACATGCAGGTCCCCTTAGTGCATCGACAACCCAAGTTTGATAGATAAGTGTCACACGGTTGCAGAGTTTTGAGTCATAAGAGAGTCTTGCACGTAAACTTCAACGTTTGACCTGAAATGACCTTTGACCTTACCATGTGACCTCTGACTGGACCATAACATGCAGGTCCCCTCAGTGCATCTACAACCCAAGTTTGGTTGAAAAGTGAGTCACGGTTGCAAAGTTATGTGTGATAAGAGAGTCTTGCACGTCAACTTTAACATTTGACCTGAAATGACCTTTGACCTTACCATGTGACCTCTGACTGGACAATAAGATGCAGGTCCCCTTAGTGCATCTACAACCCAAGTTTGATTGAACAGTGTCACACAGTTGCAGAGTTTTGTGTCATAAGAGAGTCTTGCACGTAAATTTTAACGTTTGACCTAAAATGACCTTTGACCTTACCATGTGACCTCTGACTAGAGCATAACATGCAGGTCCGCTTAGGGCATCTACAACCCAAGTTTGGTTGAAAAGTGAGTCACGGTTGCAGAGTTTTGTGTCATAAGAGAGTCTTGCACGTAAACTTTAACGTTTGACCTGAAATGACCTTTGACCTTACCATGTGACCTCTGACTGGACCATAACATGCAGGTCCCCTTAGTGCATCTACAACCCAAGTTTGGTTGAAAAGTGAGTCACGGTTGCCAAGTTATCTTTCATAACGTTTGTGACGGACGGACGGACGGACGACGGACGGACGACGGACGGACGACGGACGGACGACGGACGGACGACGGACGGACGACGGACGGACGACGGACGGACGACGGACGGACGACGGACGGACGACATTTGGATCCCTTAGTCTCGCCTTCACCTCCGGTGGGCGAGACAAAAATGATAGACAAACCCAAACATGTGTTACAATTTACCACATTATGACTTTGGAGTTACAGCACTTTATATTTTAAAAATGTACCTACAGAAACACAGGGACAAAAGAAAAAAAAACTGGACTTGGATGTGAATATACCACATTCTTCAATACTGGGAACAGTGTTGAGAACTTCTTCCCAAAGACATGCCATGAGTGGACTAATACAGAATCATGCCAATGCAAATTCAAATGGACACTTTGTGCAATCAGATTCAGCACTTCCCTTCAGCACCACACTCGACCCTGGTGTAGTAAATGGGTACCTGGTAGGATTTATTCCTTGAATGCACGAAGCGCTATACGGTTGCTCGAGCTAAAGCCAGGTTAATAATATTCTTGCAGGGCCCTCTGGGAGAACAGTACATAGTACTGAAGAGGCTACCCTGGGTAAACAAGATATATTATTATTATTATTATTATTATTATTATTATTATTCCTTTTCTCTCGGATATTGGATTTCAAAAAAAGGTAGCAAACTTACGACCTGGGGGGGGGGGCGTTTTATTAACACATCGCCTACTGGAACTGGGTGTCCCATGTATTAAGTCTATGGGAATGAGAGAATTCAGTAGTCAACAGGTTAAGTGTATTGTCAGTGATTTTCACCTACAAAGTCTGTTTTAACCAACAATTTCTGACTAGCCTCATATATGGTATCACTTTTTGGCCGCTGATAAAGTTGTCAGCACCGACAACTCGCTGACAACTTGTCAGTGGACAAATGTTGATGAAACACCGTCCTGGTCAACCTTGGTCTCCCTTTTTTGTGTACAGTGGTGATCCTATCCTCCCCAACCTCAGTACCTCGTCTAAATCCCACCCTTCCCCTTCCTTCAGCCATTTAAGACATTTCCTATGTTTCAAATCAGATCATCTCAAGGTCCAATGGTGAATTAAAAAGCATTAGGTATTCAAATGCCCAAAAAAGAGTGCTGCAAACTTACTGCCTGGTCAACCTTGGCCTCGCTTCTCTTGCGTACAGCAGTGATCCTATCTTCTGCAACCTTGTTGATCTGATCCTTGATTGATGGGTAGTGTGTCAGTACCTCATCTAAATCTTCCTTGTTCAGCACAAACATGTCCACATTGTTCTGGGCCCTGAAGGGCAAAAGCATAAGATGATTAACAAGTGATGTTAGCTGTCACAGTGGCATGGTGAACTGCACTGACTTGAATGTACAAAAATTACTGCATTTATATAAGATACTATTTCAAAAACATGATGCAATTTAGACACTATTGCAAAATCGGCATGACTTACTAAGGGAACTGATGATGTTTAGTGAAATTGCATCTTATATTATTATCACAGTGCATTTCCTCTGATAACTGTCTTTTGACTCAGCTACTGATTTCAAATTCATACGAGCAGGGAATTTAGGCTATGGCCTGAATTTTCACACCCTGCATCACACAGTGAGATCGAGAAGATTTATGCTAGGACCATACCTGATGGATGCTGTTCTGGGGCAACTGAAGACCAGACTGATTTCACCAAAGAATCTACCAGCTTGCATGGTATCAAAGACAATGGATCCGTCTTCCGAGACCACCTCAACCACGCCACGATGGATGAAGAACATCTGGAAAGAAATATAAAGAAGAAATTATAATTTCATAAGATCACTTCTACGTCACGATATGTGACATCACTCTGCAGTTGATTTCTAACATCGGTATTTCTAACTTCATTCCCATTTTAACCATGGGTGAATAAATCTAGTTTAACCCATAGCAGTACAGAGCTTTCTTAGGGTCTAAATTAATCATCTTCAATCCTCAAATTGGCAATACAAATTATTTTTTTCCACGTTTACATAGCTTGAAAAAAATAAATATGGATATAACATAAACCAAAATGAAATATAATTGTAAAATTGAATCAGAAATTGCCAATTTGAACACAGAAATAGTGATTATATATTATTCACTGCGTTCCCAATTTAAAGAGTTTAATGATTAGTTACACTTAAACTGCTCTAATTCGAGAACGCCACATCATACAGCGATGGGAATGGGCTCAAATTTGTCGGTGCATTTTTCTCTTTGTGCTCATGTATGATATGTACTGCCAAACATTCTGGACCAACAGTGTCACCTAAAGGTGACACTGTACCTCTATGGGTTAAGCATCTTAATGTTGAGAGATGGACCCTTTTCCAAATTTTCACTTACATTCTACTTACAATTTCCTCACGAAACAGATTAACCAAGAATTTCTTAATTATTTTGATATATGCCATTCCCCACAGAAATGAATTACATACTATACATACATGCCTATGTAGCATGCAACGTTTGCATTTTTCTCAAGAGCTTTAGGGATTTACTTTACTTACATGTATATCAAATTGTCACAAATAACTTTCAAAACGTCATCTCCATGGAAAAGGGGGGATTATCCCATTCGTGACAGAGGTCCACATTTTGTGGTTTGGCCCAATATCTTTTGATGCAAAGCCCTAAAAATTATACCAAATACATGAGCAGAAAGAGCAAAAAATTCTACACAAACTGTGCCCATTTTGGTTGCGTCAGTATGCGTTGTTTGATGCTGAAAACTTTTTAAAGGAAAATAAGCATTAAAATCCTTAAATTGGCAATGTGATAGAAAGTTTAAAATCACCGTTTTTCCCTGCAAATTGGCAACTTTTTGACTTCTCATAATTTCTGTCAATTTATATTCTTTTCAGATACATGCTGTTTTTTTTAAGAAACAAGGCGTTTGCGATGTTGTGTCTCGCCCACTTGTGAAAATAACTAGAAATATCGCGATCTGTGATGGCACACAACAGAACTGTATCGAAAGCTCATTGTGAAATAACTGGGATGGAATAACATTTGATAAAATATGAGAAGGGTTTTTTATGAAATGGTACTGCATTTTCACGTGCATGTACTTTCCCTGCTTCTACTCTCATCCCTCTGATATGAGTAACATTGTATGATTGATATTTTACATCTGTGTACAAGTTCAGAAGCGTCACCTATGATTATCAGTGGAGCAATCAGATTCAACACTGGACAAGAAATGACAGAGGAAAAGCAAATTCAAGAATTTGAAAACATCTGTAACATATGACCTCCAATGACCTTTCACCTTATCATGTGAAGTCCAACAGAATGATAACATGCACTTCCCCTTAGTGATCTGCAACCCAAGTTTGACTGAAAAGTGTGACACGGTTGCAAAGTTTTGTGTCATAAGAGAGTCTTGCACGTAAACTTTAACCGTTCAACGTTTGACCTGTAATGACCTTTGACCTGACCATGTGACCTCTGACTGGACCATAACATGCAGGTCCCCTTAGTGCATCTACAACCCAAGTTTGATAGATAATGTCACATGGTTGCAGAGTTTTGTGTCATAAGAGAGTCTTGCACGTAAACTTTAATGTTTGACCTGAAATGACCTTTGACCTTACCATGTGACCTATGACTGGACCATAACATGCAGGTCCCCTCAGTGCATCTACAACCCAAGTTTGGTTGAAAAGTGAGTCACGGTTGCAAAGTTATGTGTGATAAGAGAGTCTTGCACGTCAACTTTAACATTTGACCTGAAATGACCTTTGACCTTACCATGTGACCTCTGACTGGACAATAAGATGCAGGTCCCCTTAGTGCATCTACAACCCAAGTTTGATTGAACAGTGTCACACAGTTGCAGAGTTTTGTGTCATAAGAGAGTCTTGCACGTAAATTTTAACGTTTGACCTAAAATGACCTTTGACCTTACCATGTGACCTCTGACTAGAGTATAACATGCAGGTCCGCTAAGGGCATCTACAACCCAAGTTTGGTTGAAAAGTGAGTCACGGTTGCAGAGTTTTGTGTCATAAGAGAGACTTGCACGTAAACTTTAACGTTTGACCTGAAATGACCTTTGACCTTACCATGTGACCTCTGACTAGAGCATAACATGCAGGTCCGCTAAGGGCATCTACAACCCAAGTTTGGTTGAAAAGTGAGTCACGGTTGCAGAGTTTTGTGTCATAAGAGAGTCTTGCACGTAAACTTTAACGTTTGACCTGAAATGACCTTTGACCTTACCATGTGACCTCTGACTAGAGCATAACATGCAGGTCCGCTTAGGGCATCTACAACCCAAGTTTGGTTGAAAAGTGAGTCACGGTTGCAGAGTTTTGTGTCATAAGAGAGTCTTGCACGTAACTTTAACGTTTGACCTGAAATGACCTTTGACCTTACCATGTGACCTCTGACTGGACCATAACATGCAGGTCCCCTTAGTGCATCTACAACCCAAGTTTGGTTGAAAAGTGAGTCACGGTTGCCAAGTTATCTTTCATAACGTTTGTGACGGACGGACGGACGGACGGACGACGGACGGACGACGGACGGACGACGGACGGACGACATTTGGATCCCTTAGTCTCGCCTTCACCTCCGGTGGGCGAGACAAAAATGTAGCAATAAAATAAAAATGTTGGTGTTGCCAATTTGAAGAATAAAAGCTGATCAAATTAGGCTTTAAATAATTCCTGTCATGAATGGATTAAGCATGCAGCCATAAAGTTTGATGCATGAGCCTCTTTTCCAGTGAGCAGACAAAATCTAAGGCGTCTTATCTTTATGTCGTTGTGCGAAAGAACACATCCAGAATGCAAAATGGAAAATTACTGAAAATGGAATTTTTCAAACAATGATGGATAATTCACAGGTGACCTTGAAAACTGATATACAATCTTCTTGTGGCATGATCTTTACTAAAATTCGATTCCAATATGTCGAAATAGGCAATTCGGTTTTTGCATTTTTGTATTTTGCTTTCCAGATGCGTTCTTTCGCACAATGACATAAAGATAAAATGCCTACATTCTCCATTCATGCAGACTTCTGAAATGGAATAAAAATTCTAACAAATGGGATGATAATAATGAATTATAAATTGCAGTAACTTGTACTTACTTCTTTTCCAAAGTCATGCTTGCGTACGATGTATTCCCTGTTGAGGTAGTAGACTGGCTTGATACACATGGCCAACATCTTCTGAAAGCCTATCTCTGTATTCTGGAACAATGGTACCTGTCATATCACAAACATACAAAGAAATACCTGATGATAACAATATGTGCATGAACATGTATGGATGATATTAAGCCTAAGCACATTATCTTACTCCGCAGGTACATCTATCAAGTTCTTTTTTTAGATTCTAGTAGGTAAATGACTCAGAAACCCACTAAGTTGGTGGATGACTTATTACCCCATTATTATTATTATTATTATTACTATTACTTATTACTTATTATTTATATAGGGCTTTTTCCATAAGGCCCAAAGTGCTTACAATAAATTAGGTTGTGTAAATACATGTAATCACAGTATCAAATAAATAAATAATCTTAAAACTGCAAACTGCAGAAAAGATGTGTTTTCAATGCCTTTCTGAAGGTACAAGTACTGTAGTAATTGACGCCTATTTGTAAGTAGTAAATCATTCCGTATTTTGAAGCTGACACCGTTAATGTCCTATTACCAGCTAATATGTGAGACAGAGAAGATCAGTGGCTGACCTCATTGCTCTGGTGGGTTTATGTAAATTCAAACAGTTACGCTCCCCAGTCTTACCTTGTTGATGATGCCTTGGTAGAGGTTGAGGGAAACGTCAGCTTTGAGAGCCAGAGGAAGTCCATCAAACAGTGAGTCTGGTTCAACACCTTTGGTCCTGATCCACATGTAGTTGTAGTACACGTCAACATGCTGCGCTAAGGATTTCTCTACAGCCTGGTCCTGATTTGGCCAGAAAGAAGTAAGAGATATGTCAGACTCATTCTTTGACAGAAGGTCAATTTTGTAAAGTTTCACCTAAATATACAGATATCATAACATTATCAGTACCATGAGGCTATGAAAAATATTTTTAAAAATTGGAGGTGAAAAAAAAACCCCATACATTTTTCAAAGACTCATTCTTGACAGAAGGTAAGTTTTTATTCAATTTCATATTTCACCTAAGTATACACATTATGATGACACTTTCAGCACCATGAGGCTATGCAAAATATTGATAAAAATTGGAGGGGGAAAAAAACATATATTTTAACAGAAACATCCTTTTTCACTTAAATGACAGTCTGTCAAATTGGAAATTTGGCATAAAATGATGGAAGCAGGCAACATAAGTGAGACACAGCTAACCACATCTGAATCTTCATTGTACATGTATATTCATAATCTGCTACTGTAACAATTCAGTATAATCAATACCAACGCCTACACCATTACCGTGTATGTTGAGCACAATTTGATTTCAGTAAAACAAGCATTTTCCATAATCCTAGCCGAAGTTACATGTATCTCCCGCTAACAAGTTAACCCATTCGTGACAGAGGGTCCACATTTTGTGGTTTGGCCTAATATCTTTTGATGCAAAGCCCTAAAAATCATACCAAATACATGAGCAGAAAGAGCAAAATATTCTACACAAGCTGTGCCAATTTTGGTTGTGTCAATATTTGTTGTTTGATGCTGAAAATTTTTAAAAGGAAAATAAGCATTAAAATCCTTAAATTGGCAATGTGATAGAAAGTTTAAAATCACTGTTTTCCCCTGCAAATTGGCAATTTTTTGACTTCTCATCATAATTTCTGTCAGTTTATATTCATTTCAGATACATGACGTTTTATAAGAAAAATGTAGCAATAAAATAAAAATGTAACTTGGTGTTGCCAATTTGAAGAATAAATGCTGATCAAATTAGGCTTTAAATAATTCCTGTCACAAATGGGTTAATAGCAATGTATACCTTGAGGTATCTCTTGATGGCGGTAAGCTTCTCCTGGTATCGTGCTCTCTGGGCGTCTGCGTTGGCCAGACTGGCTGCTACGCTAGCTATGATGTACCCGAAAAAAACAATACCAACGATCATGGAGAAGAGAGCCAAGATCATCTGGAAAGAAGAAATGACATACAAAAATCAGGTCAAAAGGTCATTTCTAGGTCATTTGATGTCATCAGGCTCATTCATATTTATGAGAATAACAATAAAATACATTAAGAATTCATTTTTTAAGTTCCTGTGTTGCTCTTCACATCAAATGATTGTAATTATATCATACTGGTCTATGTTCCAGAGTATAACTACCATGCAAGTCCAGGGCCCGTTTCGTAAAACTTGTTATCAGTAACAACTGCCACATTTCTATGACAAATTTGCTCTCAGTCAATCTGATGAATAGATTTCAGTAGCTTATAACTGCCATTGCAACTTGTTATTGATAACAAGTTTTATGACACAGGGCTCAGATTTTAAATGATGTGTCACAAGTTGCAAATTTTCAACTGGCACTGATCATGTTGCAAGACAAAAACAAAACTAAATCCCCTTCCCCCTTCCACCCCAAAACAGTTATGAAGGTTAGATATAAAGACTGAATATTGCATCAATTAGTAGCAATGACTAAAGTGAAAAATATTCCAAGTCTAACCTCACAGATTGAAAGAGACAAATTACAAATTAATAGCACAATCTAAGCACGGAGACATGAATTTATCCTCCACCCCCCCCCCAAAAAAAAAAAGAAAAAAAAAAAAAAGTTGGAGTCAGTAAATAGAAACGTAGAAGAAAAAATGTGGGCACATGAGCTCTTAATAATTGGGATAATACCAAAAAAAAATACCTCTGAGACATTGTTGGCATGGATATCTCCGTATCCGACTGAGGCTCCAGTGGCTGAAGCCCAGTACATACTAGTCAAGTACTGGCCAGTGATGGATTGGTCATCTAGAATGGTTACAGAAATCAAATAAACAGAAATATTACGTTTATTGTGCAATGATATAATTCAAAGTACACGATGTTTTTTTCAATCCAGAAAAATGTCAAAATGTCAAAACAGAAGCAATGGAAAATATGTGACCTGCCGGCTCGAAACCACCAATAAGTTGCATGCATCCCAACCGAGAAAAAGACCAAGAAACGTCATTTTGGTCGGATTGGTCTATTTTTTGTTTTTGATAGAAATGGGCAGCTTCATTATCATTCTATCATGTCTGAAAGTTCAGGATCGTAATTCGCCCCAGAAATATGATTTTTAACAATTTTAAAATGACTCCTAATTTTCCCTTGACACAACTTGACAGCATCGTGGAGCATTAGAGTGTTTTTATTATACATTCATTCATTATTGCCACCCTAGCCAAAAATTCAAGGTAATGAACTGATTTTAGGAGAAAATAAAGAATAGGTCCTAATCCCAAGTTGTGTCAAATTTTAGCCTAATCTGATAATCCCTTCATACCCATTTGCCATTCAATACCCTCCTGTGCTCCCTCAAAAACAAAAGAGCGCAGAGGAGCTTCTGCATGCTCTTTTGTTCCAAACTTCAAAGGCTCTTTTCTCTGAATGGAGGTTATTGATTCCTAATAATCTAATGTATTTTTGAAGGGGTTATTGTGGACCAATTTGGATGAGTCATGTACCATTGGAAAGCTGAGAATCTCTACTTTCAGATGAGCTATAAAACAGCAAAATGAATTTTGGCAACTTATTGGTGGTTTTGAGGTGGCAGGTCACATATACTCAAGAAAAGGGCAACTCAAAGTCTCTACATTTTGCAATACAGCTATGTACAGGCTTTATAACCCAAGTAAACCATTTTCCCTTATAAAGCAACAATGAACACAGGTTCTAATGTAATAGAGTGTATCTTAGGTTTAATCCTATATACTATACATGTATAGCCCGGGGGGGGGGCTAATTATTTGCCCCACCCCCCAGATCTCGGCTGTTGATTGCGCGATCGTGACGAAAATCAGCATGCACATCACCCACAATGTTATCTCCAAAACTGTATAGTTAATTATTACGAAATTATTCTAATTTATTTTTAATGAATTAATTATGTTAATTTATGCACAGAGGAATATGAATGTAAACAAATATCTGCACTTGCCTATAAATATCAAATTCTTCTCTTCCTTAGGGGTCTTAGTTTTATGTCCTTGTGCAAAAAGAACGCGTCTGGAACGCAAAATGGAAAATTGTTGAAAATCATATTTTTCAAATAATGATTGATAATTTCATGGGTAGCATGTAGACCATGTAAACTGATATACGATCTGCTTGTGGCATGATCTTCGCTAAAATTCTAAACCAATATGTCAAAGTAGACATTTTAATTTTTGCATTTTTGTATTTTACATCCCGGATGCATTCTTACGCACAAGGACATCAAACTAAGAAGCCTAAATAGTTAAAGACTGGAGATAATTTCTGTATGGACTTCTTCTATGCTTGAAATCTAAAGAAAGATTATCTGAAGGCTCTGCAAATACCACAAAAAATAATTTCCACTTCTCATTGAGCCAGCATGGTACTGGAACTTACAGAAACTTGTATCTGTTTTGGATGTCCAGGAGTTGTTCTTGCAGCGATGGTAGTTGGTGATGATGAAGCCGTCGAAGGTCTCGCCGGTGATGGGATACTTGAAGACTGGTGGGCAGGCGTTCATGTACCACATGCATGCTAGCATGTGAATGAACAGCACCATGTAGAAGAAGAACTTCATCATTCTGGGAGAAGAAGATTAGCAAAGGTAGTAAAAAATAAAGAGAAGTGTTCCAGGCTTTTTGATAATAATTAACAGCAACCAGTAAAACCTGACAGCAGGGATGCTATTTACAATTGATAAAAAAAAGTAGGAAAATCATCTAAAATGGGCCCTTTTGTACACAAAAAAGGTGATTTCTATGGACAAAAATGTATTGTTAAAGTAGGAATTCCTACTTTTGTCTGAAAAGTGGCATCCCTGTGACATAGAAATCAACAAGGCAAAAAAAAAAAAAAAATAGAAAATGCTTTCATCAACTGAAGGCAATCATCCTATGCTGTAGGGGCATGTTTCATAAAGCTATTTGTAAAGTTATGAATGACTTTATGAACCACTTGACTATGGCAAACCAAATTAAATTGTCAGTCATTATAAATCACATCAGCTAAAGATGAAATATGCAGACATAGTTTAACATTACTATTATCTACAAAAATTTTCAATACGAGGTGCATTTTCTGCCAAAAAATAATTGAGGTTATGGGAAATGAGGTCAAACTTTGCTAAAATGTCAGGAAAACTTTGGGCATCCCATCTGGCACTTCATATTCATGTCATTCATAAAGGCATGCTTAACTTTATGAACAGCTTTTTTTTTTATAGTGATACCTTCTACTAGTATTTTAGTAGAGGTGTCATGGTCTAGTGGATATGTCACCGGACTGTAGATCTCGTGGTCCGAGTTCAAATCTCGGCGCGGCACTAATGTCCTTTGGCAAGATATGAATCTACATTTGCCACTCTCCACCCAGGTGTTAAGTGGGTACCCGGTAGGATGCGAAAGTCATTGTGATTTGTTTAGCATTGTGCACACCTGCAAAAGGCGCCTGGCTGGAATGCTCCCTAGGGAGTGGAGAAGGTGCATACATTGTATGCGGGCAAGCCTGAATCCGATGACCGGGGTAATAATATTTCTGTGAAGCACCTAGAGACTCTCTTGGAGATGTATTAGGCGCTATATGAATCCAGAATATTATCATTATTATTATTATTTTATCTCAAGAGCATGAACACAGGTTTCTTCTTACCTGATGTTTCCCGTCAGATTCTGGACATCGGATTCCAAGTAGTTGAAGGCAAGTGGCTGAAAGAATGACACAAACATTACATTTACTTAGAGTTCCAAAATGTAAAACAAAATGGGGGGAAAGGGCATTCAGCTGTGCGGGGCCCTCACTGTGGAATTCCTTCCCACGAGAGATCCGGGATAGCAACCGGGTGGAAACATTTAAGATTAAACTAAAAACGTACCTCTTTAACTTATTTTATCAATGATTTTCTGTTACTTGTAATTTTGTTTGCCCCCCCCTTCACTTGTGCGCCTTGAGCATCTCTTACGAGATGGATATGGCGCCTAACAAATTGCATATATTATTATTATTATTATTACTTTCACAAGTACTACAAAAATACAAAAGATTACTCCCTATGAAACAGATTTGTCATGCTTGTGATAATAATTAGGAGGGTATAAAGGCTTGTTTCATATGAAGAGGCAAATCTTCACATTTTCAGTGTATAAATCAAGTGGTATGAGGCAACAAAAAAAATGTCACCTAGGCAGGAGACATTATTATTTTTTTTTTTTGCCTGGCTGCAAAAAGCTGTGGAACAATCAAATTCTTAAAAGGTTAGTGCAAAATATGGTGTCATGAGTTTGTCTGGGCAACTTTTGGCAAAAATTTCTTTTATTCGAGAGTTGACGTGTTAATGCGCGTTCTTTAACGTAAGTGTGGCGATTTTTCATGCCATATCTGAACACTAAAAATGCTGCAGGGATTTGTGGCGGGGATTTGTCGCGTCATGTCTGGACAAGCCTTAAAGTGATTACACATGGTAAACAAAATTTTGATATATGATCGAGAATAGAATTCTAAGAAGAATGGCATTTAAAATATGATGATTTTCAATCGAAATCAATGCATTTTGGCTAAATTTTCTCATGAAAAGTTATGAGCTGACCCCCCAAAATTGAGTATGAGGTATGACGTAAAAGTGGGTACCCAGCTTCGCGCATTGCAGTTGTGCTACGCACTAGACTGTACAACATTTATTATACCTTGCGCGCATTTTACTACAAGTGCGCGACAAGTGGGTCACAGCTGAGGGTCAAAAATATCCTGAAATCTTTTCACATTTGGGGGTTTCCTTGGCAACACGACTTTTAAAAAAACTTTAGGCGGATGATTTTCTGCTAATAAAATCATGCTCTTTTAAATGAGCTAACATTGTTTCAGCATTGGATACCCCCTTTAAAGGTGTAACAATTATAGTAATTGGTAAAATGATAAGAGCAAACATACCACCCTGTACAGCTGCAGGAGCCTGTTGATTCGCACCAAGGCATAGACATGAATAGCTTCATCTGTAATGTGAGTAACATGATAAAAGATCATTCAAGAATTTAAGCACCTTATCAAAAGTCAGAGCCAATTTGGAACACTGTAAAATGATGAAAGGTCATTCAAGAATTTATGCAGAAAGTCAGTGTGTCATCTAAATTTCTGAAATAAACAGCATTCAAATACAAATGAATTCCTTTTCTGTAATCAGTTGTGCTGATCAGTACACTCTGAACAAAACTATGAGAATAACTACCCGAAGTGCATCCATACTAAATACAGTGGGATGCATGATACATGATCATCCCACAAGCAATAAGAAAGTGTCTTGAAATCCAGTTTCAAAAGAGCAAAATTAACCTTACTTTTGAACAGGATATTGTTCAGCAAAAGAATTTTATTTATATGTAGCATTTCCATAATTTAAGTGATATCATCATTACATTGCAAGTACTTCCAATCTTGCTTTGCCCATTTGGTGCAAAAATGTATCCCACTGAACACGAAGTATGAGATACTCAGGCTGGGGTCTAAGGAAAATTTGTGTTATACTGAAATCAAATCATTCTCCGATTGGTCAATGAGTGTGATTCCTCATAAAGTGCAAACAGATTTTCCCACCTTTTTCAGTAAATTTTAAAAACCAAACTTTCATTGTGAACATAGGATAACTGGTGGGGAAGAAAGGCATATGTTTACTCACGAGAGAAGTCTCCAATCCATGCATAAGCTATCAGCTCAGTTGGGAAACAAGCCAACACATCTATCAGGAAATTGGTTCTATGATGAAAAATAAATAATGAAAATATTTGCTTTGATTACAGACTGCACCAAGACTTTAACTTAGAGTTCACACAGATGAAACAAGGAACACAAAACAAAATAAACAATCAAACACAGGACTTC
The DNA here is from genome assembly GCA_029962745.1 of Echinometra lucunter. NCBI lineage: Eukaryota > Metazoa > Echinodermata > Echinoidea > Camarodonta > Echinometridae > Echinometra > Echinometra lucunter. Next base: position 4,605,477 of record CM057168.1, on the reverse strand, counting down.
TACAATACAATTCTATATAAGGTCAACCTTACATGAAGAAACACTTTAAAGCATCAATAAAAGCCAAGTTTAATATTATCAAAGTACTGATGTAAATTTTCAGACTAACTTAGTTTCTTTAAAGTTTGCACTTATGATCAACACATCTCTCTCTCTCTCTCTCTCTCTCTCTCTCTCTCTCTCTCTCTCTCTCTCTCTCTATCTATCTATCTCTCTCTCTCTTCCCATCCATATTTGATCTTTATTTCTTGATATATCCATGCCTAATACACCACAGTGACTTTCACCAACTACTGTAAAAGCATAACCACAATCTGCTGCAGTTTACATTCTGAAATTCTGGTTCTGTCAGGAAAATGTCAGATCTCACTGCCTAGAAGAAGCAAGGGAATAGACATGAAGTTAATACATAAATTCCAGAGCAGGAGTTGTTGTTGTTGTTCGTTCCGTTTTTTGGCGTTCGATTCGTATACCGAATATTGACGCCATCTACGTGCGGGTTTCTTTTTTCTTTGCTGCTGCTGTTGTTGTTTTGGGTTTTTGGATGTATTTCACGAGTGGTCCACAGGTCTGGCGTTGGTGACGGTCCTCCCACTTGTATATTTTTTGGTTTGCATCATCTGGACAGTCCGGCTCTGTACATCGAGCAGACTTCTTAGTCTCGGAGAGACCTAGTCCAGTCCGATGCGTGAGAGGGGTCGACCCCTCTCAGGACTGATGATACTCACCTTAAGTAGTGCTTTGCTGTAGACAATGGGTGAGTGACTAGTACATTGTTCTCATTGTAGAATGCAGTGTGGAACTTCAGGTACCTGTTCAATCAAACAAAATAAAACATTGTTATACTATGCACCTGTTTGCTTGGTTAACCCATTCGTGACAGGAATTATTTAAAGCCTAATTTGATCAGCTTTTATTCTTCAAATTGGCAACACCAACATTTTTATTTTATTGCTACATTTTTCTCATAAAACGTCAGGTACATGTATCTGAAATGAATATAAATTGACAGAAATTATGATGAGAAGTCAAAAAGTTGCCAATTTGCAGGGGAAAACGGTGATTTTAAACCTTCTATCACATTGCCAATTTAAGGACTTTAATGTTTATTTTTCCTTTAAAAAATTTTCAGCATTAAACAATGAATATTGATGCAACCAAAATGGGTACAGTTTGTGGAGAATTTTTTGCTCTTTCTGCTCATGTATTTGGTATGATTTTTAGGGCTTTGCATTAAAAGATATTAGGCCAAACCACAAAATGTGGACCTCTGTCACGAATGGGTTAAGTGAGGCAAAATATCACAGTGTGCTCAGCAGAAGGGTGCAAACACAGTTTTCGTCAAATTATAGAGCTATGGGTTCCATGCTGATTAACCCATAGAAGTACAGAGCTTTTTAGAGGTCTAAATTAATCATCTTCAATCCTCAAATTGGCAACAAATATTATTTTTTTCCACTCTTACATGATTTGAAAAAATATTTATAGATATAACATGAACCAAAATGAATTATGATTGCAAAATTTAAGCTGAAACTGCAAATTTGAACACGGAAATGGTGATAATATGATATTCACTGCATTGCCAAATTAAAGAGTTTAATGATTAGTTATATTCAAACTGCTCTTTTTCGAAAACGCAACAACGTACTGCATTGGGAATGGACTCAAAACTTTCAGTGAATTTTTCTCTTTCTGCTCATGTATAATGTGTGATGCCCAGCATTCTTGATCAGCAGTTACTACCAAAGCATCTCCTAAAGGAGACACTGTACCTCTATGGGTTAAAAGTACAGAATCACTGGGGTGACAAAACCCTGTATCTCAAAATTGTTGAATGTTCAGGAGAGCCAAAAAACATGGCTTCCTTCACAAGACAGCTTATGGAGACGGTCAAGCTTTGTTGATCAGTAGTGGCCTCTATGGGCATGTGAGGGTTTGAAAATACATTTTAAGCATTCCAAGTTATTGCCTGCTTGCTATGTGCCTCATCTGTTCCGGACATTGGTGATCAAGGCTTTCCATCTACTTCTATCTCTATAGTTATTTGTAATGTGCTGTTATTACTATTGATAACTATAAGATTAATGAAAAGAACTAAATTCACCAAAAACTGATATAAAATGTATTGTCACCCCAGCGACAAGATATGACTGTAAATAGACAACTTGGTCAATGTAAAGACTGAAATCTGCTGCCTTGATGAAGTCAAAGAAAGGTTTAAACTTTTAACTGGAAATGCAAGTGATTAAGAAAATTAATTTGCATTTAGTAAATAATTTCAACACGATTATGTATCATCCTTTTTGTGAACAAAGTAAGAGGACAATTTAAAACCAATGAAAAATTGTAGATGTGAATACCATACAAGGAAATTTCTTTGAAGAGATAATATCCATAGTGCCAAGTTATAATACTAAAGTAAACTTGTCTTGCATATTTGTATCATAGGGGGTGTTTCAAAAAGAGTTAAAGTGGACTTATGGGGTGTTGCAAGAAGGTTGCAATCAATTGCAAATAATTGCTAATTTTGAAACAACCATTCTGATTGGCCCTTTTAAGAAGACATGCATGCAACATTGATTTTGATTGGCCAGTGACAATCAGTTGCAACTTGCAATCGATTGCAAATTTCTTGCAACACCCCATTAGAGTCATGCGTAAGCGCCAATGTGCACCTGCTATTTAACATGTAATCTTATTGTTAGACTTCCCAATAGCACGCGTTGCCTGAGCATGATCTGACCAATGCGATGATATGTAACATATAGCTCGCAACTAGGAATTTAAGCGCAACTTTAAGTCCAACTCTTAAGTTAAAACTCTTTGTGAAACATCCCCTTGGAGTGCTTCAAGGGATCTCTTGTCCTCCAAATACCCCAGACAAAATAATTTGAGAGAGGTTGTAGTTTCATGCCTGTATTATTTGTATCAAATGTCCTTACATGTCAACAAAGCAGATGAAATCCAGACCATAGTTGACGACCCACAGGCCGATGTTCATGTGAAGGAAAGCAGCTTGAAGGGTCACTGTGAAGGCTGCCAGGATTGCCACTGCAACACGGATGGCTTCCCAACGTTTGAAGCAGGTTCCATTTGGGATGAAAGCACGACTGCAGAGGTTGATGGGGAGAAGTAATAGATATAAATAATGAATGTTTATGAGTGCAATGGACAGAATATTTCATGAGGTGAAAGATGAAGTGATCAATAATTTCATCTTTCACCAAATGAAATATTCTGTCCATTGCATGAATGAACTAGATGAATCTTCGACCACGCGTGGTCGAACTTTATGCCTCCGCCATTACCAGATCAGAAATAAATGGCACTTCATGTTGCTTTATTTTCATTTATACAATGATATCTTTGACCTTGACCTTTGACCTTGTGACCCCAAATCTAATGAGAGCATTGCCCTTTCCATATGCATACATATGCATATTGCCCTTTCCATATGCATGAGCCAAGTTTGTTGAACCATCAAATGGTTACTGAGTTATCATAAGAACCATTTCTATGTACATAATGACCTCTATGACCTTTGACCTTTGACCTTGTGATCCCCAAATCTTATCAGATCATTGTCCCTTCCATGTGCATACATGAGCCAAGTTTGAAGCCAATCTGTCAAATGGTTCTTAAGTTATCGCCAGAACGAGCCATTTTTATGTGTATTATTACCTCTATGACTTTGACCTTTGACCTTGAGACTCCAAAATCTAATCAGATCATTGTCCCTCCTATATGCATACCTGTGCCAAGTTTGAGGTTGATCGGTCAAATGGTTGTTGAGTAATGGTGAAAACGAACCATTTCTATGTACATAATGACCTCTATGACCTTTGACCTTTGACCTTGTGACCCCAAAATCTAATCAGATCATCGTCCCTTCCATGTGCATACATGAGCCAAGTTTGAAGCCAATCTGTCAAATGGTTCTTAAGTTATCGCGAGAACGAGCCATTTTTATGTGTATTATTACCTCTATGACCTTGACCTTGGACCAGGAGACTCCAAAATCTAATCAGATCATTGTCCCTCCCATATGCATACATGAGCCAAGTCTGAAGTCGATCCGTCAAACGGTTCTTAAGTTATCGTGAGAACGAAAACGGGACGGACGGACGGACGGACGGACGGACGGACGGACGGACAACCCGAAAACATAATGCCTCCGGCAACCACCTACGGTGGGCGGAGGCATAAAAATGTATTCATTATTTGTTTTATATGACACCTAAAAATAGATCAAATCGCAACAAATCAATAGAGCGCTGTTCGTGGTGCACACTGCAAACACAAGCGTTATATGTACGTGTAGTGTGCCGGGCTCTCGGCGTTCGTGCAATAGAGCAAATCGTATGGATCCAAGATTGCACGGTAAATGGAGCCACAATTGCACGAATGATGACGTCATAGTGCTATGGGACAAATGATCAATATCAAACAACCAATCAAATGACAGAGATCTATTTAGGTGTTATATAAATATAAATAAGTGTATGCATTCTAACACAACTGAAACAAATTACTCTAAGATATACATGAAATGATGCTCGTACAGTCAGCTACGGCGGTTATGAAAGGAAAGGAATTACATCAAATCTTCTAAGCTTAACTTCAAACACTTCTTTTACTTTTGTCTGTTGTTACAATGACACAAGACTTTGCAGAAAATCGTGTGTACCTCTTCTGCATTTTTCTTCTCTTTCTTTTCTTTCCAGTACAATGTACATCATATCTACAACCAAGTTTTTTATAATCTTTACTGATGTTTCTTAGACTGATCAATCCAAATAATATGTCATCTTGGCTTTTGTCATTCTTATAACTGTTGAGGAAAATTAACAAGTTTTCTGATGACGGGCCATTAACATTCGGTATCTCTATTCTCTCTCAGGTGAAACAAAAATAGCAGGGTATTTACCTCATGAGAAGTTTGGCAAAGAGACGACTTATCAGACTGATCTCCTGAAACGGCTCCTGGAAATCTTCACTTTTCCTGCACGTACAAAAATAAACACAAGAATTACATCAAGGTACATGGAGCTTAAAGTTTACTGATCACCAAGACATATAGCTCTGTATGTTGGAGATTCACTGTCACTATACTATACTCAAAATATGAGCTTCAGATATTACTTCTATAAAAAAAAAGATATTGGGGGTTCAGATACTCTCAATTAGCTTTAAGTTTACCAATTACCATGACATTTAACTCTGTATGTTAGAGATTCGGTGTCACTATATCATATTTAAAAATATGAGCTTCAGATTTTACTCCTATTAAAATATATTGCAAATTCAAATACTCTCAATTAAACATACAAGCGACTAGATGAGTAGCCTAGTCAACCAAAGGAAAGCAAGCGCAAGAATTAGGGTGTTTATGGAATCGAAAAGCCATTCTATCCAATCCATTATGCTCTAATGTTATCCTTCATTTTATTTGAAATCCTTAACCATCATTAGAATGCCGGATAAAGTTTGGGGGGGGGGGGGGTATTTCACACTTACTAGCTGTACACAAATCATTTTTTTTCAAGTCATTATTTCACTTTAATATAAAGTCATGTAAACAAAGAGTATTCGTGAAAGAAGTACCTTTCTTTTCATTCATCTTATGCAAAGCCTTCTATAGCAATGTGTGAAATTAACCCTGACAGAATTTCCAGTAAAATATTTTCAAGTTATTCTTAATAATAATAATAATAATAATAATAATAATAATAATAATAATAATAATAATAATAATAATAATAATAACAATCCGTTTTTGTATAGAGCATATCACGTTATTATCTAACGTCTCTATGCGCTTCTAAAGGACACTTTGGATATTATTACCCTGGCTTTAGCCCGGCAGCCTTTTACAGCGCACAAGCATTTCAAGGAATTAATTCCTGCCAGGTACATGTACCCATTTACCTCACCTGGGTCGAGTGTGACAAATGTAGATTAATGTCTTGCCAAAGGACAGTAAAACAGCAATGGATTCAACATAATCAGGCAGGATGAAACTGCCTTAACCTTACAGTACATCTAAGAACACAGATAATTTGCCATAATAACAGTCATCTTGCATGCGATAACAGTCATCAATCATGAAGAATACAAAATAACAGTAAGAATAAAATTGATATAATTCTAAAATGTCTTAATTATTAACCCAGTATTTTTTAATACACTATTCTTCTTCTTTCTTGCTTCACTGTATTATTAACTAGTAGTCAACTTGTATTGCATGTATGTACTCCTTCTATGTGAACAATATCAACTTCCATTTGTTTATCTACCACTGGATATTTATATATCTGAATCTGAATCTGAATCTGATTTTGCCATAAAATCAGTGGGTGCCAGAGACTAATGGGGTGTTGCAAGAAAGTTGCAATCGATTGCAAGTTGCAAATGATTGTCACTGGCCAATCAAAATCACTGTTGCATGCATGTCTTTTTAAAAGGTCAGACCCTGAGCCAATCAGAATGGTTGTTTCAAAATTAGCAATTACTTGCCATCGATTGCAACTTTCTTGCAACACCCCATAAAACTTGAGACTTACTTGTCAAAGACCTTGATGGAGATGTCTACAGGTCTGAGTGATGTGGCTGCAGGATAGAGAGACATGTCTTCAGAATCTTCTACGTCTTCAGGCTCCAAGACAGTACCAGCAGCTGCACACAACAAGACAAAATCAGTCATTAGGTGTTGTCCTACCAGAAAGAGTGCATGAAATCACTCAAAAAATGAAGGGGAAAAAATTTTTTACAGTGATTACACAATGGTAAACTTTTTTTTAATATATGATCGAGAATAGAATTCTAAGAAAAATAACATTGAAAATTTGATGATTTTCAATCGGAATCAATGCATTTCGGCTAATTTTCTCATAAAAAGTCAAAGAGTTGACCAAAAAATTTGAGTATGAGGTATGACGTAAAAGTGGGTACCTAGTTGAAACTGGGTCACAGTTGAAGGGTCAAAATTATCCTGAAATCTTACCACATTTGAGGGTTTCCTTGGCAACACTACTTTAAAACAAAAGATTAGGCAAATGATTTTCTGCGAATAAAATCATGCTCTTTCAAATGAACTCTTTCAGCATTGGGTACCCCCTTTAAGGCTTGTCCAAATATGATGCGAAAAATCCCCGCAACATTTTATAGTTTTCAGTGTGCAGATATGGCACAACAAAATCACTTCACGTACATATATTAATGAACGCGCATTAACATGTCAACTCTTAAATAAAAGAGAGTTTTATCATAAGTTGCGCAGACATACTCATGACAACATATTTTGCACTAACTTCTCGAGAATTTGATTGGTTCACAACTTTTTGCAGCCAGGTGACAAAATAATACCTCTTGCCTTGGGAACATTTTCTGGTTGCCTCATATTCCTTAGACTTGTGCACAAAATATGGCGGGAATACGTCGCCTTATATCTGAACTAGCCTTTATACTTTGATATGACTGAACGGAAGTACGGAATTTAGAAAGTGTCAAAGGTTTTATGCCTAAAAATGACCGAATCACAACAATGTACATGTATGTCATTATTAGGTGTTGTCAAACCAACAGGGAAACCCAGAATCTACTGGGAACAGAACCTCAAGAACTGGGTCTCGTTTCATAAAACTTGTTATCAGTAACAACTGCCACGTTTCCATGACAAATTTGCTCTCAGCCAATCAGATGCGAAGATTTCAGTAATATCACAGTTATTGGAACTTGTTATTGATGACAAGTTTCAGGAAACAGGGCCCTGAAGTGGATTAAAATTGCAAGAGCGCACCAAAATGGCAAAAGACAAGTTTTATGGAGAGATGCTGCAATCAACCTCCAAACTACATGTAGAAGATACCTGGGCCCTCTTGCAGAAAAAGTTTCAATAAAAGCAACTAAAAAAATAAACGTAACTTGATTTTAAAGCAATCAGAATCGAGTATTTTGGACTTACGTTTTAATTGCATCTTTTTATGCAAGAGGGCCCAGGATAGGTAGACAGATAGTTGACAAACCAGAAAGTTAGAGTGCATGAAATCACTCACAGAATTAACCATTTTTTATGAACTGAACTGAATTACAGAATTTTATAACTGTCAAAGGTTTTATGCCTCAAATTGACTGAATCACAATAACGAATTGCCGTCACATCATGAACCAGTGTTTTTTTTCTTTTAAAATGGCCTTTTAATAGCTAATCATGACAGTTTCTCATTTTACAGCAGGTTAATGAAAGAAAAACTGATTCTGGAATGGATAACAATGTACTACAATGTACATATCGTTACCTCGCAGGCAGAAGGGCATTAGCATGTGCGCTTGCGCAATTATATACATCTCCCTGGCTGGCAGAACAGGGTTTATAGCTCGAGCGCGTTACGCGAAAGGTACAGTGTGCATGCGCGTTAACGCCCTTCTGCCAACCAGGGTTTCGCTGTGTGCGCTCATTCATGCCCTTCTGCCAGCCAGCCGGCGATATTTCCTATCCATTAATACAAAATACAACTCTGTATTACGGTTTGAGTCATGAGCTTATAAAGACTGAAACAGAAAACCAATCAAACATGATTCAAATCTATCATGGGAAGGTGTTGGGGACAGGAATAAGGCCATAGCATAAAACTGGCATAACTGCTAGTAATACTGCTGTCTTATCTAAATACAGTCAAACCTGCTTTAGCGACCACCTTTCTATAACAATCACCTGTCTATAAAGGCCACATTTTCTGTTTCCCTTCAATGTGGTTTCTCATTGGAGCATGTACTGAAGTAAATCTGTCCATAAAGACCACCAGCCTATAAACACCACTTTTCTTGTCTCCCTTGAGTGATCTTTATACACAGGTTTCACTGTAATTCCCTCTTTCTGTATCTCGTGGAAACATAAAAATGGAAGTTTAGAGATGTTGTTGACTTACTGAAGGCTTCAGGTTTCTTCTCTTTAGATGCATCACGTAGCTCTCTCAGATGACCTTGGTTCCTGGCAGCATCTGAGAATTGCCTGTAAACAACAAACAAAACAAGGGGATTTAAAGACATTGGCTAACATTAGTAAATGAAGAAGCTTTATGGGAGAATTTTACAATTTGTAAACAAATTTTCTATCTATTGTCCACGGCGGACCGTTGCATATTAATGAGTCAGAAAGAAGAAGAGGATCTTGGGTATTTGACTCCAGTTCATCGTGATTTAGCCGTGAACCAGAATAGCCTGGTGGTTAAGTCGCTGCCCGGCAAGCAGTAGATGGCAGGTTCGAATCCCGCTGGTTCCAATTTTTTCTGACTTGTGATTTTCATTACAGATCGAACATACGATCTTTAACGTTGGCTAACATTGTTATGATTTTTTAAAAATCTTGTTTTGTTACTTGAAAAAGGGATAAACATAAGGGTTATAGTGTAAAAATACCAGTCTGAAAGCTTCAAAGTATAACATCCACAGGAAGTATTTTTAAATATTAAAAATGTGAGCCAATGTTTGAAAAATATACGAGGGTCGCTTGCCCAGAATAGACATGAGGAGTGCGCATGCGCGTATGACTCACCTTACCGTACTGTGTGTATTTGCGTGTCACGCTGCGGGAGGCACATAACGGCATTTTCAAATTCAAACAAAGTGGTCCTCTTAGTGATTGTCTCGTGAGACGAAGGATAATAAAATCGCCATTTGCGTCTAACTTACATCTTTTCATTCCAAATTATGGTTGGTTTCAGGGATTTTGAGTACAAATACAAGTACTCATACACATGTTTCATCTTAGTTTGAGAATTTTTTAAATCAGTTACTCACAAAGTTAGCCAATGCCTTTAAGGATTTGTCCATTCTAAGGCCGCTTACCAAAAGGCTTGCCCACTTATTCGATCAAATAAAATTCAAAACATTTAACAAAGTTAGCAAAAATTTAAAGGTAAGGCAATCCCATTGTTTATAGTGTTCTGGAAGCCATGGTTTTTTAACTCTCCTGAACATTTGACTCTGTTGAGATACAAGGTTTTGTCACCCCCACCGATGATAGAAATATAAAAGAGAAACCAGAAAGTCATTAACTTACTTCTCAATCAGAGGGAAAAACTTGAGCACTTGGTCGAGATCCACTCGCTTCAGCATCAACAACTCACAGTAGGATGCTGCACGCACTGTGGCCGTGCGGTAATCCCCAAAGATTAGGCCAACCTCGCCAAAGTACTGGCCAGGTCCAATGTTGCTCATAACGTGATTGCCGTCTTTGGACAAAACCTGGGCAGGAAATATTGAGAGAATACATACAGTAACAATTTTTGGAAATACAGGATTGTACAATTTTGACAAAGTGCTGGCAAGATTTGAATGTTGCTCATCAAGTGACAGCCATCTTTGGACAAAGCCTGGACCACAACAACATGCATAAATTTAACAAAATCAGAATTTGATCAACGAGTGTTCACAATTTTCCAAAGCACTGGTAAGATCTGATGTTGCTCAGGACATGATTCTTATTTTTCAATAAAAGCCAAGGAAAAACAGCTGGGATATGAAACTGTGAAACATCTATCTAAAAATATCCACAAAACCAGATATACAGGGCTGCTATTCTGAAAATTGTTTTATCTTTTATCTTATCTTCACTGTGTTAATAGTCATAACCAATTTTAAAGGCATACTTATGACTGGTTTGAACTGCGCAAATGACCAGCACGCAAGGCCAAAGTGCAAGATGTGAGCCAATGGCGTACGCTATTTCTGATTACTATGGCAATTGAAATAAGATAAAAAGATAAAACAATTTTCAGAATAACGGCCTTGGTTTGTATCACTGATGAAATGTATAAAGATTCTAAAAAAATCTGCAGTCCTAAAAATTAAAGTGTAGTCATGATGTGACCTCTCAGTTCCCAAATTTACTGATTGTGTAAAGACTATATCATAAAGAAAATTATCTGGGCAGTTAACCCATTCGTGACAGGAATTATTTTAAAGCCTGATTTGATCAGCTTTTATTCTTCAAATTGGCAACACCAACATTTTTTTTTTTTAAATGTTACATTTTTCTCATAAAATGTCATGTATCTATAATAAATATAAATTGATGAGAAGTCATAAAGTTGCCAATTTGCAGGGAAAAAATGTGATTTTAAACTTTCCATCGCATTGCCAATTTAAGGATTGTAATGCTTATTTTCCTTTGAAAGTTTTTCAGCATCAAACAACAAATACTGATGCAACCAAAATGGGCACAGTATGTTTATAATTTTTTGCTCTTTCTGCTCATGTATTTGGTATGATTTTCAGAGCTCTGCATCAAAAGTTATTAGGTCAAACCACAAAATGTGGACCTCTGTCACGAATGGGTTAAAAGATTGATGAGGAAAAAGATAAATGTAGTTTATTTACCTCACAGGTACCTCTTCTGATGAAGTACATCTCGCGGCCCATGTCCCCCTGATATACAACGACATCACCAGGCATGAAAATGAAGACATGTAGTTTCAGCGCCAGCATACGTAGGAAGTTAGAATCACACTCTTTAAAGAGTGGCACCTGAGATGAAATATTTTTTAAAAAATCAATAACAGAAGCATGTTATACACTTGTTTCCTTTCATGGCCAGATCCAGAGTTGGGGGGGGGGGGGGGCGGCGTATGTGAGGGTGAGAAGCAACCAGCCGGGTAGGTGTGGAGCTTTAGCATTTTTTATCATAATGGTGCAATTTTGGTGCATGCATGTACTTTGGGTATTTCGTATAAAAGGATACGGGATATAAAACCAATACACACTGCCTACATTTGACAAATAACTGGATAGAAAAAACTGCTTGGCAAAAAATGGGATTGTTCACCACCCTCCACTCCTCATGCTCTAGATCCTACCATGCATGTTCTGTGTGCACTATTCATATGAATATGAATAATGAGTATTAAAGACATTGGTTAACATTGTTATGATTTTAAAAAATCTTGTTTTGTTACTTGAAAGTGGGATAAACATAAGGGTTATAGTGTACAAATGCAAGTCTGAAAGTTTCAAAGTATAAAATCCACAGGAAGTATTTTCAAATATCAAAAATGTAACCAATGTTTGAAAAATATACGAGGGTCGGTTGCACAGAATAGACATAAGGAGTGCGCATGAGCGTATGACTCACCTTACCGTACTGTGTGCATTGGCGTATCACGCGTAGGAAGGCACATAACGGCATTTTCAAATTCAAGCAAAGTGGTCCTCTTAGTGATTGTCTCGTGAGACGAAGGATAATAAAATCGCCGTTTGCGTCTAACTTACACTTTTTCAATCCAAATTATGGTTGGTTTCAGGGTTTTTGAGTACAAGTACAAGTACTCATACACATGTTTCATCTTAGTTTGAGAATTTTTTAAACCAGCTACTCACAAAGTTAGCCAATGCCTTTAATCAAACCTTCTGGGGAAGGTATCTTGGCAAAATGTAGTGGAAAGAAGAGACATGCAAAGAACACAAGTTATGTTACAGTTGTTCTGTATTGTTTGCATTCTTAATCTTTACAATTATTTTTCATGACACGCCATTTCATTAAGCTACCAAACAACTTTATTAAACCTATAGTGCCACTGAGTTTCTATAAAACTCGCATCTAAATCAGAGGAATGATGGTTCAAATCCCAGACCAGCACTATCGTCTTTTGGCAAGACATGAGTCCATGGTTGCCACTCTTCGCCCACTGTTTGTGGCCATTTTGCCGTTTTTTCTCCATTTTGTCTCTCTTGTTTGAGAGAAGCAATGATAGAGGAAACGGCAGTGAAACGGCTACAAAATGGCTACAAAATAGTGACAACTATGAAACAGTTGTGAGGGTGTAGCCGTTTTGTAGCTTAAAACTCCCTCTTTTGAAAACGGTTAATTTTGTGCAATACCATTTCTTCATAGGAAATAACACAGGAAACAGTTAACCCATAGCAGTACAGAGCTTTCTTGAGGTGTAAATTAATCATATTCAATCCTCAAATTGGCAATACAAATTATTTTTTTTCCACGTTTACATAGCTTGAAAAAATAAATATGGATATAACATAAACCAAAATGAAATATAATTGTAAAATTGAATAAGAAATTGCCAATTTGAACACAGAAATAGTGATTATATATTAATCACTGCATTGCCAATTTAAAGAGTTTAATGATTAGTTGCACTTAAATTGCTCTAATTCGAGAACGCCACACCATACAGCAAGGGGAATGGGCTCAAATTTGTCAGTGCATTTTTCCCTTTCTGCTCATGTATGATATGTACTGCCCAACATTCTGGACCAACAGATACTGCAAAAGCATCTCCTAAAGGTGACACTGTACCTCTATGGGTTAAAAAACAGCTAATTTTGTGCACATGGCACATTTTGGTTTACTGTGACCCAGGTGCAAATGGGAACCTGATATATGCTAGAGCGCTACATATCTGACCACTAAGTTTTGACCGGGGTAATAATATTGGAGCGCCATGAGCGTGACAGACATGAGTGCTATGCAAGAAACCACCACAGTGACTGTTATCATTACATGTATTTGGTATGTTGAAAAACGAGTTATTACGTACCTTACTGAGTGTCTCATGTACGTCCTGATAAGCAATGTCCTGCTGGAGCTGAATAGGCATATCATGCATGACACGTTCTCCGCCCGGGATAGCTTCTCCTCTGTAATACAAAACACAGGGGCCCAAATTCACAAAGGTGGTTTTGAAACCGTGGTTTTGAAACCATGGTTTATGCAGATTTCATGCGTTAAAAAGCGCTTAATTTAGCGCATATATTGAGATAGGTTCATTAATGATGCGCGCTTTTGTAAAAGGGTGCTAAATTCACGCTTGTTGCCATGGCGTGAAACCACAGTTTATGTAAATTAATTTAAATAAAGAGTGGACTCCTTAATTCAAAACCATGGGCTCATTAATGCAATAACGATGTCAACAAGCGTGAATTTAGCGCCCTTTGACAAAATCGAGCATCATCAAAGGACCTGTCTCAATTAAGCGCTCTTAACGCATGGAATCTGCATAAACCATGGTTTCAAAACCACAGTTTCAAAACTTCCTTTGTGAATTCGGGCCAGAAAGTAACAGCTCGGAAACTAAAATACTTGGATAACTTTCCTTATGTAGCTTCTCAAAAGTTGCATCCATCGCTTTTTATCGGCTTTTCTGCGCCCAGGTATTCACATCAGCATTCCCGATCCCACGTTGTTTTGTCTACGGAGGAACGGGAACATAGTGGACCAAAAGAACCTGAGCTGAGCGGGAATCCCACTAAAGGCCGCCGTCAAACTGGGCCAAGACTTATGATAAGAAGCCATACGCATCCACAGTGGAGTTGGATGTCAGGCATGTACATGGTTTACAATAATGTATCCCTCGGAACACTTTGTTGGTTAGTAAAACATGGGGGAGGGGGCAACAATCAGCTTTCCCCTTTTTGTTTCTCGCCCCCTCCCTTAATATCTCTGTCCCTATCCTCTATGTCCCTTTAATACGTACAGCTGATACTGATTGCAAAATATGAAGAAGAAAAAAGTACCAAGTTTGACATTCATCTAACAGTAAGTCAATTGCATTTTTATTTTTGATTGCCATTGCAAGTATGTACCCAAGAAGAACAGGATTCAGAGACTCTAACTCCCCCGTTTTCGGCGGGAGATCTCCCGCTTTAAGTCCATTTTCACAAAATCTCCCGTTCTCCCGCTTGAGTTTGAATTTCTCCCGCCCTAACTGTGTTTCTTTTTTTTCTCCCACCTAACCACCTTTTTGAAAAAAAAATGAATCTAAATCAATGGATTTTACCTTATTTAGTGTTATCATATGCTCAAATATAAGCCTAAGATAACAGAGAGCTTCTATAACCCTAAAAGTGGCCTCCGGCCGCAACGGAATTTCGTGCTTTGCGCTGGTGACGTGGGCTACACGCACACTGAGTCAGAGTCTCCCGTTTGCTAGGGGGTCTCGGCAGGAGAATCTCCCGCTTAAGAGGTCCTTGGGGTTGGAGTCTCTGAGGATTGTATATTTGCAATTGATTAAAGACTTCTGAATATTATAATGGAGCAAGTGAGACTTTTATAGGACAAGATCTTGACAATATGTTGTCCAAATATACCTGTGTCTTCTGAAGACAAGACTGAGATAGTTGATAACCCTCTGTTGGAGATCTGGGTTCAAGTTGTGTTTCTTCATGAAATCTTGAACAGCAAATAGTTTCTCCTGGAAGCCCACTCTGCAGAAAAAAGAAAAAAAAATCAAGTCACCAACAAAATAGTAACATCAAAATATAACATCGGCATTATCGTGAAATTTGTCACCAATCCATTCATTGCCGTTTATTTCATCAGTGCTGGTGACAGCTCTCCGCTCCCGTAGACTTTGTACACAATGCGAGCACAGACGCGGGAAAAAGAGGTGATAAATTTCACAATTAGGCCAAAATATTATGCTTCTCTTTTCTTTTTTATGTCTTTACATTCTTTCGGGCAATGTAATATCCCAGTGATGACTGAATACCTGTAATTGCCGCAGACTAATAGTATAGGGGCAACCCTCTTCCTGTACATGCAAAGGGTTAATCCCCTGATTAATACCTTCTAGGTGCCATCTGCCCAATTTTACTACAATTATTTGTGATCTTTTTCCCTTCGTTTTTTTCTATTTCTCTGCCTCCCTTTTATTCAATTCAGTAAAAATTCCAGCAACAACAAAATATGGAAAAATATCAGGTTCGGCAAAGATTGGTT
Organism: Echinometra lucunter; assembly: GCA_029962745.1. Lineage (NCBI taxonomy): Eukaryota > Metazoa > Echinodermata > Echinoidea > Camarodonta > Echinometridae > Echinometra > Echinometra lucunter. The sequence goes on along the minus strand of CM057168.1, from coordinate 4,589,741 downwards.
GCATTTAGCTTTCTATAGATGTCTAGACTCTAGTTTTCTTTTCATTTTTTTTTTCTTTGTTTACAGAAACTCTCATCTTTTAACAATGCATACATCTAAAGTTTATTATATTGTCATTCATAGATCTCGTAATAAAAAGTTCTTGTACTTCTTTCTCTTCTTCTTTTTCT
>CM057168.1:4463639-4589071 GCA_029962745.1 Echinometra lucunter | reverse complement strand
CGCTCAGGTACGCAGGTTGCAAGTGGCCAGAATTAGTTCGTGTTTATAAGGGGTCTACGAGAAATGCTATTGTACAGGTGAATGGAGTTTGGTATGAATGATTGCCGAGTTCTCACTCGTGCAGAGTTTAATGATTAGTTACACTTAAACTGCTCTAATTCGAGAACGCCACACCATACAGCGATGGGAATGGGCTCAAATTTGTTAGTGCATTTTTCTCTTTGTGCTCATGTATGATATGTACTGCCCAACATTCTGGACCAACAGATACTGCAAAAACTCTCCTAAAGGTGACACTGTACCTCTATGGGTTAAGCATCTTCATGTTGAGAGATGGACCCTTTTCCAAATTTCTCTTACATTCTACTTACAATTTCCTCACGAAACAGATTTAACGACAATTTCTTAATTATTTTGATATATGCCATTCCCCACAGTAATGGATTACATACTATACATACATGCATAGGTAATATGCAATGTTTGCATTTTTCTCAAGAGCTTTAGGGATTTACTTTACTTACATGTACATCAAATTGTCACAGATAACTTTCAAAACGTCATCTCCATGGAAAAGGGGTATTAACTCATTCGTGACATACATTGTAGGTCCACATTTTGTGGTTTGGCCTAATATTTTTTATGCAAAGTCCTAAAAATCATACCAAATACATGAGCAGAAAGAGCAAAAAATTCTACACAAACTGTGCCCATTTTGGTTGCGTCAATATGCGTTGTTTGATGCTGAAAACTTTTTAAAGGAAAATAAGCATTAAAATCCTTAAATTGGCAATGTGATAGAAAGTTTAAAATCACCGTTTTTCCCTGCAAATTGGCAACTTTTTGACTTCTCATCATAATTTCTGTCAATTTATATTCATTTCAGATACATGACGTTTTATAAGAAAAAATGGAGCAATAAAATAAAAATGTTGGTGTTGCCAATTTGAAGAATAAAAGCTGATCAAATTAGGCTTTAAATAATTCCTGTCATGAATGGATTAAGCATGCAGCCATAAAGTTTGATGCATGAGCCCCTTTTTCCAGTGAGTAGACAAAATCTAAAGGGTCTTATCTTTATGTCATTGTGAGAAAGAACACATCCAGAATGCAAAATGGAAAATTACTGCAAATGAAATTTTTCAAACAATGACGGATAATTCACAGGTGACCTTGTAAATTGATATACAATCTTCTTGTGGCATGATCTTTACTAAAGTTCTATTCCAATATGTCAAAATAGACATTTTAGTTTTTGCATTTTTGTATTTTGCGTTCCAGATGCGTTCTTTCGCACAATGACATAAAGATCATAAAATGCCTACATTCTCCTTTCATGCAGACATCTGACATGGAATAGAAATACTAACAAATGGGATGATAATAATGAATTATAAATTGCAGTAACTTTTACTTACTTCTTTTCCAAAGTCATGCTTGCGTACGATGTATTCCCTGTTGAGGTAGTAGACTGGCTTGATACACATGGCCAACATCTTCTGAAAGCCTATCTCTGTATTCTGGAACAATGGTACCTGTCATATCACAAACATACAAAGAAATACCTGATGATAACAATATGTGCATGATCATGTATGGATGATATTATGCCTAAGCACATTATCTTACTCCGCAGGTACATCTATCAAGTTCTTTTTTTAGATTCTAGTCAGTGAAAAGCTTATTAACCCATTGAAACCGTGTGTTTCCTGCATCAAATCTACAGGAAATATGAAAATGCAGTGACCAGGTAGTCAAAAGGAATAAAGGATGGTCTTGTTTACCTATGGCAGCATTAGCACAATGTATACTGCTTTACCTGCAGGCCTTATAATTACTATCCCCAGTATTGCAATGTCTACGATTACACCTGCATTAAGAGGGACAAATGAGAGTATGGCACCTTGTCCAAAGATGTAAGCATCCGGCGGGGATCAAACTCAGGACTCCTATCACATTTAATAATAATAATAATAATAGATGGGATTTGTAATGCGCCAAATCCACTCTGCAGAGTGCCCAAGGCGCAGTGAAAGAAAGAAAGAGAAAAGTACAAATACAATGATAAATTAAGGAACAATTAAGAGTAGGAAGCATTGAATAGACGCGTCTTAAGGTAACGTTTAAATGTGTCAATTGAAGTGCATTCACGGATAACCAGGGGAAGATCATTCCAGAGAACAGGGCCAGCATGAGCAAAAGCCCGTACCCCCCATCTTAAGGTTACGTTTAAATGTGTCAATTGAAGTGCATTCATGGATAACCAGGGGAAGATCATTCCAGAGAGCAGGGCCAGCATGAGCAAAAGCCCGTACCCCCCATCTTAAGGTTACGTTTAAACGTGTCAATTGAAGTGCATTCACGGATAACCAGGGGAAGATCATTCCAGAGAACAGGGCCATCGTGAGCAAAAGCCCGTACCCCCCATATCTTAACGGATTTGGGAACAACTAGGGAACCAGAGTTGGATGAACGTAGGGACCTGACAGGAGTGTATTTGTTAATTAGATTGATGTTGTATTGTGGAGCAGAACCGTTAATTGCATGGAATACAAAGAGAAGGATTTTGATGATGATGCGATCGTTGACCTTTAACCAATGTAGAGATTTCAGAATGGGTGTGATATGAACATGTTCTTGGGATAGGGTGACCATGCGTGCTGCAGCGTTTTGGAGCTTTTGGAGTTGACAAATGGGTGTTGGGTAAATTGTAAAGCAAGGCATTCCCGAAATCAAGTCGTGAAGAAATCAGTGCATGAACTAATTTTTCAGTGGCAGATTTTGACAAATATTTCCTGATGAACCAAATACTGCAGAGCTGATACCTTACAGATCTACAGATGTTGGTTATTTTTATTTGAAATAGACATTCCACAATCTGACATGACCCCTAGGTTACGACACGTCTGGGACACATTTATGGTACATCCCGAAAAAGAGACGGATGACAACTTGACCTTACTAAGTTGAGCCCGTGAACCAAAAAGAAGGAACTCAGTTTTGGAGGGATTCAATTTTAATGAATGATGATCCAGCCAGGAGTGAATGTCAGATTCAATTCTCAAGACGGGTGATTGCATTTTTTGCGTCAGCCTGGTTTGGTTTGAAGGAGAGATAGAGTTGGATGTCGTCGGCATAGATATGATAATTGATATTATGGCGTCGTAAGATATGTCCCAAACTAATCAAGTAAATTGAAAATAAAGTGGGCCTGCCCACAGAACCCTGCGGAACACCATGAGTAAGAGGCATACTGGTAGATTTGCAGTCATTAATACAGACAATCTGTGAGTGACAGGAAAGATAAGACTGAAACCATGCATATGCCTGACCCCTAACATCAAATGAACTGAGTGTATTAAGCAGAACAGTATGATTGACGGTATCGAAAGCGGAAGACAAGTCGAGTAAGAACATGGCTGAGATATTTCCTTTGTCCATTCCCTGAAGTCAAACCTGTCACATAGGCCATCCAAGGGAAACAGAAAAAGTGGCCATTGCAGACAGGTGACTGCTCAAGACTGGTTTATACAATGTACCTCATATTCCTTCTTCTTCATGGAAGACAATGTGAGTGGCCACTTTTAACAGGTGACCTTTATAGAGAGGCAGCTGCTATGACAGGTTTGACTGTATTTGGAAACCCTAATCAGGATGATTTGCATGCCTTCACTGTCATATACGATCATGGTTCCAACTATTCCTAAATCCAAGGTCAATCAGATCAGATGGCGTGCATTGGAGAGAACCTTGCAATTATCAAAATGTCAAAGGGAAATGGCTCAGTAGTAAAGCAGTGGTCTTCTAACTGGAAGCACCTGGATTCTAAACTAAGCAATTGCACTGGTGTCCACTGGTAAGAAATTAATCGCCGCCTGGCTGGCAGACGGTATTAGCACATGCATGATTTTATATATCCCCCGGCTGGCAGAAGGGCATTAGCTCGAGTGCACGCTGTGTGAAAGGTGCAGTGTGCACGCCAGCCAGGGGATGTATAACATTGCAACGTGCATGCACATTAACACCCTTCATTAAGTCAGGCAATGTAATCTCCTTAACCAAGTCCCCTGGACAGGACTTAAAGCAATTGGGCCCCTGGGGGGGTGTTTCATAAAGCTGTTTGTAAGTTACGAATGACTTTACGAACGACTGGAACATGTTCTTGGGTGCTAATCAGATTCTCATTCATTTACATGTAGCACAAGAAGGTATCAACAGTCGTGCGTAAAGTCGTTCGTAACTTAGGAACAGCTTTATGAAACACCCCCCTGGTTGTTTACTCACAAGTGCAAAGAGGCTTGCTCAAAAGCAAGTAAGGTATGAAATATGCAGCCAAACCAATATTACCTTGTTGATGATCCCTTGGTAGAGGTTGAGGGAAACGTCAGCTTTGAGAGCCAGAGGAAGTCCATCAAACAGTGAGTCTGGTTCAACACCTTTGGTCCTGATCCACATGTAGTTGTAGTACACGTCAACATGCTGCGCTAAGGATTTCTCTACAGCCTGGTCCTGATTTAGCCAGAAAGTAAGAGATATGTCAGACTCATTCTTTGTCAGAAGGTAAGTTTTCAATCAATTTCTTAATGTTTCACCTTAATATACAGATATCATAACATTTTCAGTACCATGAGGCTATGAAAAACATTTTTAAAAATTGGAGGTGAAAAAAAAAAACCCATATATTTTTCAAAGACTCATTCTTGACAGAAAGTAAGTTTTCATTCAATTTCATATTTCACCTAAGTATACACATTATGATGACACCTTCAGCACCATGAGGCTATGCAAAATATTGATAAAATTGGAGAGGGGAAAAAAACATATATTTTAACAGAAACATCCTTTTTCACTTAAATGACGGTCTGTCAAATTGGAAATTTGGCATAAAATGATGGAAGCAGGCAACATCAGTGAGACACAGCTAACCACATCTTAATCTTCATTGTATATTCATAATCTGCTACAGTAACAATTCAGTGTTATCAACACAGCACTGCCAACAACATTAGGCACGTTGTCAAAAGTCAGAGCCCTTTTGGAACACTGCTTTTAGTGCCTTTCCCGTAGAGCGTCTTTTTTTCTACTAATCTCCTCTAATCCTCCCGGGGGGGGGGGGGGGGGGGGGGTGTTTCATAAAGCTGTTCGTAAGTTACGAACGACTTTACGAACGACTGGTGATACCTTCTTGGGTGCTAATCAGATTCTCATTCATTTACATGTAGCACAAGAAGGTATCACTAGTCGTGCGTAAAGTCGAACAGCTTTATGAAACACCCCCCCCCCCCCCCCTTCGGAACTACATGTACCACTTAATCGGAGATTGGGAAAGCCGCTGCCTAAACCCAGAAGCGGGAAAGATGATCGAAACCGCAGGACAAGACTTTTGATAAAGTGCCTTACCAAGCAATTAACTGCCATTAACCCATTGAACACAATGTGATTTGAGTATAAAACACATTTTCCACTGATCCTAGCCCGAGTTAGCTCAGGCTTAGTGTTCACCGAGTTAATAGCAATGTATACCTTGAGGTATCTCTTGATGGCGGTAAGCTTCTCCTGGTATCGTGCTCTCTGGGCGTCTGCGTTGGCCAGACTGGCTGCTACGCTAGCTATGATGTACCCGAAAAAGACAATACCAACGATCATGGAGAAGAGAGCCAAGATCATCTGGAAAGAGGAAATAACATACATGAATTAGGTCAAAAGGTCATTCAAGGTCATTTGATGTCAGCAGGTTCATTAATATTCATGACAAAAACAATGAAATACATTAAATATTAATGTTGGTCTTTATTTTCATATAGTTCCTGTGTTACTCTTCACATCAGATCATTATATGATGTGTCAATGCTCCAAAGTATAATGACCATACAGGTCCAGATTTAACTTGATGTGTTACGATTTGCCAATTTTGAATTAGCAGTGATCATGTTACAAGACAAAAGCTAACCAAAATCCCTTATCCTTCCCCCCCCCCCAAAAAAAAGAGTTCAAACCAACAAAAGGTAAGAGATAATAAAGACTGAATGTCTCGGATCAATTAGTGGCAATGACTAGAGTGAATAACACAGTCTGAGCTTGCTTATCCGGCCTTCATTTATCCGGACTCCTTTATTAACAGCTTCCCTCTTTTATTCTTCATCCAATTCACCTAAAACCCTTGGAAATGGAAACATGTGGGCAATTTTCCATTTCGTCTTATTTTATTTTCATCTCGTACAAACAGAAAGATATTATTGATCATTCACAATCATCCCCAGCACCAAAGAAATAGATATTTTACAGCAAACAGACTGCTCTACCCTATAAATTTTCATAGACAAGGTGTCCCACTACATTACTCTCATATCTGGCCATTTCACTTATACGCATGGACGCCTGTCCCGACATGGCTGGATAAGCGAGGTCAGACTGTATTCCAAATCCAGCCTCACAGACTTAAAGAGACAAATTACAAATCAATAGCCAAATCTATGCATCAAGACATGAATTAATCCTCCCCCCACCAAAAAAAAAAACAAGAAAAAAAATTGGAGTCAGTAAATGGAAACTTTAAAAAAGAAAGGGTGGGCACATGAGCTCTAAATATTAAACTAGAATACAAAAAAAAAAATACCTCTGAGACGTTGTTGGCATGGATATCTCCGTACCCGACTGAGGCTCCAGTGGCTGAAGCCCAGTACATACTGGTCAAGTACTGGCCAGTGATGGATTGGTCATCTAGAATGGTTACAGAAATCAAACATACAGAAATATTACATTTATTGCAATGTTATGATTTCAAAGTACATGATGTTTTTTTAATCCAGAAAAAACTTTAAATGTCAAAATAGAAGCAATGGAAAATATGTGACCTGCCGGCTCGAAACCACCAATAAGTCGCATGCATCACAACTGAGAAAAAGACCAAGAAACGTCATTTTGGTCGGATTGGCCTATTTTTTGTTTTTGATAGAAATGGGCAATTTCATTATCATTCTATCATGTCTGAAAGTTCAGGATCGTAATTCGCCCCAGAAATATGATTTCTAACAATTTTAAAATGACTCCTAATTTTCCCTTGACACAACTTGACAGCATCATGGAGCGTTGAGTGTTTTTATTATACATTCATTCATTACTGCCACCCTTGCCAAAAATTCATCAAGGTAATGAACTGATTTTAGGAAAAAATAAAGAATAGGTCCTAATCCCAAGTTGTGTCAAATTTTAGTCTAATCTGATAATCCCTTCATACCAGTTTGCTATTAAATACCCTCCTGTGCTCCCTCAAAAACAAAAGAGCGCAGAGGAGCTTCTGCGCGCTCTTTTGTTCCAAACTTCAAAGGCTCTTTTCTCTGAATGGAGGTTATTGATTCCTAATTATCTAATATGTTTTTGAGGGGGTTATTGCGGACCAATTTGGATGAGTCATGTACCATTGGAAAGCTGAGAATCTCTACTTTCAGATGAGCTATAAAACAGCAAAATGAATTTTGGCGACTTATTGGTGGTTTTGAGGTGGCAGGTCACATATACTCCAGAAAAAGGCAACTCAAAGTCTCTACATTTTGCAATACAGCTATGTAGAGGCTTTATAAACTAAGTAAACAATTTTCCCTTATAAAGCGACAATGAACACAGGTTCTAATGTAATACAGTGTATCTTAGGTTTAACCCTATATACTATATAGCCGGGGGGGGGGGGGGGTAATTATTTGCCCCACCCCCCAGATCTCGGCTGTTGATCGCGCGATCGCGACGAAAATCAGCATGCACATCACCCACAATGTTATCTCCAAAACTGTATAGTTAATTATTACGAAATTATTCTAATTTATTTTTAATGAATTAATTATGTTAATTTATTCACAGAGGAATATGAATGTAAACAAATATCTGCACTTGCCTATAAATATCAAATTCTTCTCTTCCTTAGGTGTCTTAGTTTTATGTCGTTGTGCAAAAAGAACACGTGTGGAACGCAAAATGGAAAATTGTTGAAAATCATATTTTTCAAATAATGATTGATAATTTCATGGGTAGCATGTAGACCTTGTAAACTGATATACGATCTGCTTGTGGCATGATCTTCGCTAAAATTTTAAACCAATATGTCAAAGTAGACATTTTAATTTTTGCATTTTTGTATTTTACATCCCGGACGCATTCTTACGCACAAGGACATCAAACTAAGAAGCCTTAATAGTTAAAGACTGGAGATAATTTCTGTATGGACTTCTTCTTTGCTTGAAATCTAAAGACAGATTATCGGAAGGCTCTGCAAATACCACAAAAAATAATTTCCACTTCTCATTGAGCCAGCATGGTACTGGAACTTACAGAAACTTGTATCCGTTTTGGATGTCCAGGAGTTGTTCTTGCAGCGATGGTAGTTGGTGATGATGAAGCCATCGAAGGTCTCGCCGGTGATGGGATACTTGAAGACTGGTGGGCAGGCGTTCATGTACCACATGCATGCTAGCATGTGAATGAACAGCACCATGTAGAAGAAGAACTTCATCATTCTGGGAGAAGAAGATTAGCAAAGGTGGTAAACAATAAAGAGAAATGTTCCGGAATTTTTGATAATAATTAACAGCAACCAGTAAAACCTGACAGCAGGGATGCTATTTACAATTGATAAAAAAAAGTAGGAAAATCATCTAAAATGGGCCCTTTTGTACACAAAAAAGGTGATTTCTATGGACAAAAATGTATTGTTAAAGTAGGAATTCCTACTTTTGTCTGAAAAGTGGCATCCCTGTGACATAGAAATCAACAAGGCAAAAAAAATAGAAAATGCTTTCATCAAGGTAATCATCCTATGCTGTAGGGGCATGTTTCATAAAGCTATTTGTAAAGTTATGAATGACTTTATGGACCACCTGACTATGGCAAACCAAATGAAATTGTCAGTCATTATGAATCACATCAGCTATAGGTGAAATAGGCATTACTACTATTTACAAACGTTTTCACTGTGAGGTAAATTTTCTGCCAAAAAATAACTAAGATTACGGGAAATGAGGTCACACTTTGTTAAAACGTCAGGAAAACTTTGGGCATCCCATCTGGCATTTCATATTCATGTCGTTTGTAAAGTCATGCATAAATTTACGAACAGCTTTATGAAACACCCCCAAGTTTTATAGTAATACCTTCTATTTATCAAAATTCAAGATGTATATATTTGTTATGCCATATCAATATACATGTAGCATCTCACGAGCATGAACATAGGCCTCTTCTTACCTGATGTTTCCTGTCAAATTCTGGACATCAGATTCCAAGTAGTTGAAGGCAAGTGGCTGAAAGAATGACACAAACATTATATTTTCTGAGAGTTCCAAAATGTAAAACAAAATAGGGGGAAAGGGCATTCACTATGGAATTCCTTCCCATGAGAGATCCGGGATAGCAACCGGGTGGAAACATTTAAGATTAAACTAAAAACGTAACTCTTTAACTTATTTTATCAATGATTTTCTGTTACTTGTAATTTTGTTTGCCCCCCCTTTCACTTGTGCGCCTTGAGCATCTCTTACGAGATGGATATGGCGCCTAACAAATTGCATATATTTTTATCATTATTATTACTTTCACAAGTACTACAAAAATACAAAAGATTACTCCCTATGAAACAGATTTGTCATGCTTGTGATAATGATTAGGAGGGTATAAAGGCTCGTTCAGATATGAAGAGGCAAATCTTCACAACATTTTCAGTGTATAAATCAAGTGGTATGAGGCAACACCTAGGCAGGAGACATTTTTTTTTTTTTTTTTTTTTTGCCTGGCTGCAAAAAGCTGTGGATCAATCAAATTCTTAAAAGGTTAGTGCAAAATATGGTGTCATGAGTTTGTCTGGGCAACTTTCGACAAAAATTTCTTTTATTCGAGAGTTGACGTGTTAATGCGCGTTCATTAACGTAAGTGTGGCGGTTTTTCATGCCATATCTGAACACTAAAAATGCTGCAGGGATTTGCTGCGGGGATTTGTCGCGTCATATCTGGACAAGCCTTAAATGTGATTACACAATGGTAAACAAAATTTTGATATATGATCGAGAATAGAATTCTAAGAAGAATGGCATTTAAAATATGATGATTTTCAATCAAAATCAATGCATTTTGGCTAATTTTCTCATGAAAAGTTATGAGCTGACCCCCCAAATTTGAGTATGAGGTATGACGTAAGAGTGGGTACCCAGCTTCGCGCATTGCAGTTGTACTACGCGCTAGACTGTACAACATGTATTATACCTTGCGCGCATTTTTACTACAAGTGCGCGACAAGTGGGTCACAGCTAAGGGTCAAAAATATCCTGAAATCTTTTCACATTTGGGGGTTTCCTTGGCAACACGACTTTTAAAAAAACTTTAGGCGGATGATTTTCTGCTAATAAAATCATGCTCTTTTAAATGAGCTAACATTGTTTCATCATTGGGTACCCCCTTTAAAGGTGTAACAATAGTAAGTAATTGGTAAAATGATAAGAGCAAACATACCACCCTGTATAGCTGCAGCAGCCTGTTGATTCGCACCAAGGCGTAGACGTGAATAGCTTCATCTGTAATGTGAGTAACATGATAAAAGATCATTCAAGAATTTAGGCAAATTATAAAAAATCAGAGCCAATTTTGAACACTGTAACATGATTAAAGGTCATTCAAGAATTTATGCAGACAGTCAGTGTATCATCTAAATTTGTGAAATAAACAGCATTCAAATACAAATGAATTCCTTTTCTGTAATCAGTTGTGCTGATCAGTACAGTCTGAACAAAACTATGAGAATAACTACCAGGAGTGCATCCATACTAAATACAGTGGGATGCATGATACATGATCATCTCACAAGCAATGAGAAAGTGTCTTGAAATCCAGTTTCAAAAGGGCAAAATTAACCTTACTTTTGAACAGGATATTGTTCAGCAAAAGAATTTTCTTTACATGTAGCATTTCCATGATTTAAGTGATATCATCATTACATTACAAGTACGTCCAATCTTGCTTTGCCCATTAGGTGCAAAAATGTATCCCATTGAAGACAAAGTATGAGATACTCAGGCTGCGGTCTAAGGAAAATTTGTGTTATACTGAAATCAAGTCATGCTCCAATTGGTCAATGAGTGTGATTCTTCTAAAGTGCAAACAGATTTTCCCACCTTTTTCAGTAAATTTTAAAAACCAAGGGTGGTATTCTGAGACTGTTTTAACTCTGCTTTAAGTCTGTTTAAGCAAATCGGTATTCTGAACACCGTTTTATCTCTGTTTTAACTTTTGTTTTAACTTTTGTTTTATCTTTCTAACCGCGCATTTTAATTTGCATGCTTGGCGCAAATCGTGCGCAAGCGCGTAAAAATGCTATATGCGATAACACGGTATTCTGAAGAGCGTTTTATCTTGTTTTAACTTTTTCCACTGGACAATTCATGCTCATGAGATAAAACAGGGTGGGAGGTGTTTTAACTTTGTACGTGGTATGTCATGGCGGCAATTTCTCTCGCTCAGTGTGTTTTTGGTTGCAATGAGGGGGATAACGAGATCCAGTAAACCTTTCCGATATTCGAAAACAACATTTCGAGAAAATTTTGACTCGCGTGGAGAAATTTGCCCATTTGGCAATTGTCTGCGATAATGTCAGAGATGATTTGAACAACTAATCCTGTCACATCATCGCATCAGTGTTGATTCAAGAAAGAAACTAAGCGCAAATTAATGCGCTCATTACAACGCGAACAGTTCACGCATTTCACGCACCCCTTCCCCAGGGGGCGATCTTATTGGCTGAATCATCTTAGAACCATCTCTTACGACTTTCCCAACCGGATGATATTTTTGTGGTGGGTGTGGCTTTGATGACTTACAACACCGTTAAAACAGTTCCCAGGATACCGTTTAAAGACTGTTTTAGCGGTGTTGTAAGTCGGTGACTTAAAACAGAAGTTACAACAGAACTTAAAACACAGTTAAAACGGTGTTCAGAATACCACCCCAAACTTTCAATGTGAACATAGGATAACTGGCGAGGAAGAAAGGCATTTGTTTACTCACGAGAGAAGTCTCCAATCCATGCATAAGCTATCAGCTCAGTTGGGAAACAAGCCAGCACATCTATCAGGAAATTGGTTCTATGATGAAAAATAAATAATGAAAATATTTGATTTGATTTGAGTTCACACAGATGAAACAAGGAACACAAAACAAAATAAACAATCAAACACAGGACTTCTACAATACAATTCTATATAAGGTCAACCTTACATGAAGAAACACTTTAAAGCATCAATAAAAGCCAAGCTTTATATTATCAAAGTACTGATGTAAATTTTCAGACTAAGTTAGTTTCTTTAAAGTTTGCACTTATGATCAACACATCTCTCTCTATCTCTCTCTTCCCATCCATATTTGACCTTTATTTCTTGATATATCCATGCCTAATACACCACAGTGACTTTCACCAACTACTGTAAAAGCATAACCACAATCCGCTGCAGTTTACATTCTGAAATTGTGGTTCTGTCAGGAAAATGTCGGATCTCACTGCCTAGAAGAAGCCAGGGAATAGACATGAAGTTAATACATAAATTCAAGAGCATGACTGATGATACTCACCTTAAGTAGTAACTTAAGTAATAAAGTTAATACAAAATAGAAAAATGTGATACTCACCTTAAGTAGTAATTTAAGTAATTAAGTTAATAAATATGTGAGCCTGATACTCACCTTAAGAAGCAACTTATGTAATTAAGTTAATACATAAATAGAAGAATGTGATACTCACCTCAAGTAGCAATTTACGTAATTAAGTTAACTTAGGTAGTAATTTAAGTAATTAAGTTAATAAATATGTGAACTTGATACTCACCTTAAGAAGTAACTTAAGTAATTAAGTTAATACATAAATAGAAGAATGTGATACTCACCTTAAGTAGTGCTTTGCTGTAGACAATGGGTGAGTGACTAGTACATTGTTCTCATTGTAGAATGCAGTGTGGAACTTCAGGTACCTGTTCAATCAAACAAAATAAAACGTTGTTATACTATGCACCTGTTTGCTTGGTTCTGTGATCCAACATATCGCAGTGCGCTCAGCAGAAGGGTGCGAACACAGTTTTCATCAAATTATAGAGCTATGGGTTCCATGCTGATTAACCCATTCATGACAGGAATTATTTAAAGCCTAATTTGATCAGCTTTTATTCTTCAAATTGGCAACACCAACATTTTTATTTTATTGCTACATTTTTCTCATAAAACGTCAGGTATCTGAAATGAATATAAATTGACAGAAATTATGATGAGAAGTCAAAAAGTTGCCAATTTGCAGGGGAAAACGGTGATTTTAAACCTTCTATCACATTGCCAATTTAGGGATTTTAGTGCTTATTTTCCTTTAAAAATTTTCAGCAGCAAACAACGAATACTTTTCGCAACCAAAATGGGCACAGTTTGTGTAGAATTTTTTGCACGTTCTGCTCATGTATTTGGTATGATAATTTAGGGCTTTGCATCATAAGATATTAGGCCAAACCACAAAATGTGGCCCCTCTGTCACGAATGGGTTAAAAGTACAGAATCCCTGGGGTGACAAAACCTTGTATCTCAAAATTGTTGAATGTTCAGGAGAGCTAAAAAACATGGCTTCCTTCACAAGATAGCTTATGGAGGCGGTCACGCTTTGTTGATCAGTAGTGGCCTCTATGGACATGCGAGGGTTTGAAAATACATTTTAAGCATTCCTAGTTATTGCTTGCTTGCTAGGTGCCTCATCTGTTCCGGACATTGGTGATCAAGGCTTTCCATCTACTTCTATCCCTATAGTTATTTGTAATGTACTGTTATTACTGTTCACAGCTATAAGATTATGAAAAGAACTAAATTCACCAAAAACTGATATAAAATGTCTTGTCACCCCAGCAACGAGATATGACTGTAAATAAACAACTTGGTCAATGTAAAGACTGAAATCTGCTGCCTTGATGAAGTCAAAGAAAGGTTTAACCTTTTAACTGGAAATGCAAGTGATTAAGAAAATTAATTTGCATTCAGTAAATAATTTCAACGCGATTATGCATCATCCTTTTTGTGAACAAAGTAAGAGGACAATTTAAAACCAATGAAAAGTTGTAAATGTGAATACTATACAAGGAAATTTCTTCGAAGAGATAATATCCATAGTGCCAAGTTATAATACTAAAGTAAACTTGTTTTGCATATTTGTATCATAGGGGGGTGTTTCACAAAGAGTTAAAGTGGACTTATGGGGTGTTGCAAGAAGGTTGCAATCAATTGCAAATAATTGCTAATTTTGAAACAACCATTCTGATTGGCTCAGGGTCTGCCCTTTTAAGAAGACATACATGCAACAATGATTTTGATTGGCCAATGACAATCAGTTGCAACTTGCAATCGATTGCAAATTTCTTGCAACACCCCATTAGAGTCATGCGTAAGCCCCAAAGTGCACCCGCTATTTAACGTGTAATCTTATTGTCAGACTTCCCAATAGCATGCGTTGCCTGAGCATGATCTGACCAATGTGGTGATGTGTAACATACAGCACGCAACTAGGAATTTAAGCGCAACTTTAAATCCAACTCTTAAGTTAAAACTCTTTGTGAAACATCCCCTTGGAGTGCTTCAAGGGATCTCTTGTCCCCCAAATACCCCAGACACAATAATTTGAGAGAGGTTGTAGTTTCATGCCTGTATTATTTGTATCAAATGTCCTTACATGTCAACAAAGCAGATGAAATCCAGACCATAGTTGACGACCCACAGGCCGATGTTCATGTGAAGGAAAGCAGCTTGAAGGGTCACCGTGAAGGCTGCCAGGATTGCTACTGCAACACGGATGGCTTCCCAACGCTTGAAGCAGGTTCCATTTGGGATGAAAGCACGACTGGAGAGATTGATGAAAAGAAATAATAGACATAAATAAGTACATGCCTCAGTTCTTACACCACTGAAACAAATTAGTCTTTAGCCCACCATACACTACATGATCCATCTGCAATACGATTATGGGAAAAATTGTTACGGTATTTCATATGAACTTTCAAACATGGAAAATCATACTGACCAAAGTTCTAAATTATTGTATGAATACTAAAGTTGAAATCCCAGGCTAATGCAAGCCTCCTTGTAGGTACAAAAGTGAAGTGCAGTGATGTCTTGGCAATCTTGCATTGGCTACAATTTGAAGATGATGAGGAGAAGTAATAGATACAAATAATGAATGTTTATGAGTGCAATGGACAGAATAGTTCATAAGGTGAAAGATGAAATGATCCATTCAACAAGGCGCATAATTTCATCTTTCACCGAATGAAATGTTCTGTCCATTGCACGAATGAAAATGCATTCATTATTTGTTTTATATGACACCTAAAAATAGATCAAATCGCAATAAATCAATAGCGCGCTGTTCGTGGTGCACACTACAAAAGCAAGCGTTATATATGTACGTGTAGTGTGCCGGGCTCTCGGCGTTCGTGCAATGGAGCAAATCGTATGGATCCAAGATTGCACGGTAAATGGAGCTAAAATTGCACAAATGATGACGTCATAGTGCTATGGGACAAATGATCAATATCAAACAACCAATCAAATGACAGGGATCTATTTAGGTGTTATATAAATATAAATAAGTGCATGCATTCTAACACAACTGAAACAAACTAGTCTAAGATATACATGAAATGATGGCTCGTACAGTCAGCTACAGCAGCTACTACAGAAAAGAAATTACGCTGAATCTTCTGAACTTAACTTCAAACAGTTATTTTACTTTTGTCTGTTGTTAAAATGACACAAGACTTTGCCTCATCAATATACAAATAATGAATGTTTATGAGTGCAATGGACAGAATATTTCATGAGGTGAAAGATGAAGTGATCCATTCAACTCGGCTGCGCCTCGTTGAATGGATCAATAATTTCATCTTTCACCTCATGAAATATTCTGTCCATTGCACGAATGAAAATGCATTCATTATTTGTTTTATATGACACCTAAAAATAGATCAAATCGCAATAAATCAATAGCGCGCTGTTCGTGGTGCACACTGCAAATGCAAGCGTTATATGTACGTGTAGTGTGCCAGGCTCTCGGCGTTCGTGCAATGGAGCAAATCGTATGGATCCAAGATTGCACAGTAAATGGAGCCACAATTGCACGAATGATGACGTCATAGTGCTAAGGGACAAATGATCAATATCAAACAACCAATCAAATGACAGGGATCTATTTAGGTGTTATATAAATATAAATAAGTGTATGCATTCTAACACAACTGAAACAAATTACTCTAAGATATACATGAAATGATGGCTCGTACAGTCAACTACAGCGGCTATGAAAGGAAAGGAATTATGTCAAATCTTCTAAACGTAACTACAAACACTTCTTTTACTTTTGTCTGTTGTTACAATGACACAAGACTTTGCAGAAAATCGTGTGTACCTCTTCTGGATTTTTCTTCTCTTTCTTTTCTTTCCAATACAATGTACATCATATCTACAACCAAGTTTTTTATAATCTTTACTGATGTTTCTTAGACTAATCAATCCACATAATATATCATCTTGGCTTTTGTCTTTAATACAACTCTGAGGAAACTTAACAAGTTTTCTGATGACGGGCCATTAACATTCACTATCTCTGTTTCTCTCAGGTGAAACAAAAATAGCAGGGTATTTACCTCATGAGAAGTTTGGCAAAGAGACGACTTATTAGACTGATCTCCTGAAACGGCTCCTGGAAATCTTCACTTTTCCTGCACATACAAAAATAAACACAAGAATTACATCAAGGTACATGGAGCTTAAAAGGGCCAGCAACTGGGAAATCATGGGGAAAACGAATTTGCAAAAGGCTTGTTTACTTGTACACTATAATCTGTCCGTTATGCGAGCCCGTCGGACTAATGCGATAAAAGTTCGGACAGCACGAAGTTTACCGAACTCAACCTAGTCATACACTTCGGGTTCTCACATTTCTCAACAACTCTAAGTGTTTAGACTCTTAACGGGTCTCATCGTGTTCACTCGAAGAAACGTCTTGTATAATGCTCCAACATTTCAAAATACAAAATATAGTTTACTTCTGGTTTTTTAGTCTAGCCATTAAACTCCATTGCCTTTCCCCAACACATCGTCGCCGCGGATCACGTAACACCCCTTAGGCTCTCCAAGGGAGCTGGCCATGTAATTGTTTTTCCATATGACTACCTGTTTATCAGCTTTTTCACTGCGCAAAATTTGAAACACGTAGGGTAATAAATCAGTTGTTTAGAATGGATTATCCCTTTTCGTGAAACTCGAGCGGCCGATTGCATTCTCCCTCTCATCCGAGATCACCCTGGCCTTTCCCCATGATTTCTCAGTTTCTATCCCCTTTAAAGTTAAGTGGGTACCCGGTAGGATGCGAAAGTCATTGTGATTTGTTTAGCATTGTGCGCGCCTGCAAAAGGCGCCTGGCTGGAATGCTCCCTAGGGAGTGGAGAAGGTGCATGCATTGTATGCGGGCAAGCCTGAATCCGATGACCGAGGTAATAATATTTCTGTAAAGCGCTTAGAGACTCTCTTGGAGATGTATTAGGCGCTATATAAATCCAGAATATTATTATTATTATTATTAACATATCTGAATCTGAATCTGAATCTGAATCTGAATCTGAATCTGAATTTTCCATAATAACAGTGGGTGCAAGAGACTAAAACTTGAGACTTACTTATCAAAGACCTTGATGGAGATGTCTACAGGTCTGAGTGATGTGGCTGCAGGATAGAGAGACATGTCTTCAGAATCTTCTACGTCTTCAGGCTCCAAGACAGTACCAGCAGCTGCACACAACAAGACAAAATCAGTCATTAGGTGTTGTCCTACCAGAAAGAGTGCATGAAATCACTCAAACAAGGCAAACGCCAAGCGTTGTCTCGCCTGCATATTGCAGTCATGAAGAGACTGCATGTCAAAACTATGCTATATGACTTCTGAGGCTGTCAGCAGTTTAGGGGATGAATTGTGGTTCTGACAGTTTACATATGCAATAATGGTATAGGCCTACTTTATCCCTAGGAAATCAGATAACACAGTTCACAAATTATCATTACATAGGCTTGGTTATGGATAAATTAAATAAATAAATAAATAAATAAATAAATAAATAAATAAATAAATAAATAAATAAACAAATATATGAAAAACAGTAACAAGTAAAATACAAAATCTGGTTCAGGTATAGAGAGTAGTGAGTTCACTGCTATTATACAGTAAACTGTAGAATGAACTCTGTTGAACTGAAGTAAAATGTTAGTGTTAAAAAGTATCAAATTATAAAGTTCATGTCATTACAGGAACAAAGTGGTGTAAATCATAGCACAGTGCCAGTCATGGAAAGTTCATTGACCTTTAACCTTAATCAAATTCAATTCACATTCAAACTTGACCTGCACCTTCAAGAGATGGACCTCTGGTATGAATTTGGTGATTCCACGTCAAAGCTATAGAAAGTTATTAGGTGTACAACATAGCACAGTGCCAGTTATGAAAAGTTCATTGACCTTTGACCTTTGACCTTAATCAAATTCAACTCACATTCGAACTTGACCTGCACCTTCAAGAGATGGACCTCTCATATGAATTTGGCAATCCTACCTCGAAGGTATAGAAAGTTATTGTGTGTACAACATAGCACAGTGCCAGTCATGGAAAGTTCATTGACCTTTGACCTCTGACCTTATTCAAATTCAACTCATACTCAAACTTGACCTGCGCCTTCAAGAGATGTACCTCTGGTATAAATTTGGTGATCCCACCTCGAAGCTATAGAAAGTTATTGTGTGTACAACACAGCACAGTGCCAGTCATGGAAAGTTCATTGACCTTTGACCTTTGACCTTAATCAAATTCAACTCACATTCGAACTTGACCTGCACCTTCAAGAGATGGACCTCTTGTATGAATTTGGCAATCCTACCTCGAAGGTATAAAAAGTTATTGTGTGTACAATATAGCACAGTGCCAGTCATGGAAAGTTCATTGACCTTTGACCTTTGACCTTATTCAAATTCGACTCATATTCGAACTTGACCTGCGCCTTCAAGAGATGGACCTCTGGTATGAATTTGGTGATCCCACCTTAAAGCTATAGAAAGTTATTGGGTGTACAACACAATTGTTGACGACGACGCCGACGACGCCGACGACGCCTACGCCGACACCGGAAATAGTGATACCTATGTCTCGCTCCGCTACGCAGGCGAGACAAAAATGAAGGGAAAAAAAAAACTTTTACAGTGATTACACAATGGTAATTTTTTTTTTGATATATGATCGAGAATAGAATTCTAAGAAAAATAACATTGAAAATTTGATGATTTTCAATCGGAATTAATGCATTTTGGCTAATTTTCTCATAGAAAGTCAAGAGTTGACCAAAAAATTTGAGTATGAGGTATGACGTAAAAGTGGGTACCTAGTTGAAACTGGGTCTCAGCTGAGGGGTCAAAATTATCCTGAAATCTTACCACATTTGAGGGTTTCCTTGGCAACACTACTTAAAAAAAAAAATTAGGCAAATGATTTTCTGCTAATAAAATCATGCTCTTTTAAATGAACTGTTTCAGCATTGGGTACCCCCTTTAAGGCTTGTTCAAATATGATGCGAAAAATCCCCGCAACATTTTATAGTTTTTAGTGTTCAGATATGGCACAACAAAATCACTTCACGTACATTAATGAACACATAGTAACATGTCAACTCTGAAATAAAAGAGAGTTTTTTCAGAAGTTGCGCAGACATACTCATGACAACATATTTTGCACTAACTTCTTGAGAATTTGAGCGGTTCACAGCTTTTTGCGGCCAGGTGACAAAATAATATCTCTTGCCTTGGGAACATTTTCTTGTCGCCTCATATTCCTTAGACTTGTGCACAAAAATATGGTGGGAATATGTCGCCTTATATCTGAACTAGCCTTTATACCCACGTCACACTTATTCGGAATCAGCAGGAATCAAGCAGAACCAGCGGGAATGAAGAATTTTAAAATTCGCGCCACATTCGGGAGGGAATTTCATATTTGACCTAACTGCCGTTCGAATACTTAGAACGTCCTTCGAACCAGCCTCGAATAACGTTCAAGAATTTAAACAGAATGCGGCCTCAAATACTTTCAATGTACTTCGAATGTGCTTAGAATGTCCAGAGAGTATAAAGAATGTTGCCGGAATAGGGTGTTAAATGGTCACAGGAATCTCAAGAAGGATGAGAGCATCTGCAACTATACAGGATTTCCAGGATTTTCGTTTTTCTGCAATTCGACTCTCCCTTGAATGCAATCAGAATGCTTAGAATGCTGCTGGAATGTCGTCAGAATATTCAGAATGCAGTCAGAGTGCAGTAAGAATGCACTTCAAATGCCACTCGATATTTCTCCACTTCGAATGCACCTTGAGCAAAACATTCGGGCCGGCCACAAGAATGGACCCGAATATTTGCGAATATTTGGAAGGCACTCAGAATGCAGTCAGAGTTTTTAGAATGCACTTCGAATATCCAGGAATGTACACAGAATTTTCATTCGGACGGCATTCCATCTCATTCCGCCTCTAGTGTGACTAGGGTTTTATACTTTGATATGACTGAACGGAAGTACGGAATTTAGAAAGTGCCAAAGGTTTATTGCTTTAAAATGACTGAATCACAACAATGTACATGTATGTCATTATTAGGTGTTGTCAAACCAACAGGGAAACCCAGAATCTACTGGGAACAGAACATCAAGAACTGGGTCTCGTTTCATAAAACTTGTTATCAGTAACAACTGCCACGTTTCCATGACAAATTTGCTCTCGGCCAATCAGATGCGAAGATTTCAGTAATATCACAGTTATTGGAACTTGTTATTGATGACAAGTTTCATGAAACAGGGCCCTGAAGTGGATTAAAATTGCAAGAGTCCACCAAAATGGCAAAAGACAAGTTTTATGAAGAGATGTCACAATCAACCTCCAAACTAGGAGAAGATACCTGGGCCCTCTTGCATAAAAAGTTTCAATAAATGCAACTCAAATAAATAAACGCAACTTGATTTTAAAGCAATCAGAATTGAGTATTTTGGACTTGCGTTTTAATTGCATCTTTTTATGCAAGAGGGCCCAGGATAGGTAGACAGACAGTTGTCAAACCAGAAAGTTAGAGTGCATGAAATCACTCAAAGAATTAACAATTTTTTTATACCTTGATATGAACTGAAATAACGAATTGCCGTCACATCACGAACCAGTTTTTTTTTCTTTTAAAATTGCCTTTTAATAGCTAATCCTGACAGTTTCTCATTTTACAGCAGGTTAACCCATAGTAGTACAGAGCTTTCTTGAGGTCAGAATTAATCATCTTCAATCCTCAAATTGGCAATACAAATTATTTTTTTCCACGTTTACATAGCTTGAAAAAAATAAATATGGATATAACATAAACCAAAATGAAATATAATTGTGAAATTGAATCAGAAATTGCCAATTTGAACATGCAGAAATAGTGATTACATATTATTCACTGCATTGCCAATTTAAAAAGTTTAATGATTAGTTACACTTAAACTGCTCTAATTTGAGAATGCCACACCATACAGCGATGGGAATGGGCTCAAATTTGTCAGTGCATTTTTTCTTTTTTTTGCTCATGTATGATATGTACTGCCCAACATTCTGGACCAACAGATACTGCAAAAGCGTCTCCTAAAGGTGACACTGTACTTCTATGGGTTAATGAAAGAAAAACTGATTCTGGAATGGATGACAATGTACTACAATGTACATATCGTCACCTGGCAGGCAGAAGGACATTAGCATGTGCGCTTGCGCAATTATATACATCTCCCTGGCTGGCAGAATAGGGTTTATAGCTCGAGCGCGTTATGCGAAAGGTACAGTGTGCATGCGCGTTAACGCCCTTCTGCCAGCCAGGGTTTCGCCGTGTGCGCTCATTCATGCCCTTCTGCCAGCCAGCCGACGATATTTCCTTTCCATGAATATAAAAATCAACTCTGTACTATGGTTTGAGTCATGATCACTATGAACATGACGGACAAAGAAAGCGGACAAAATAAACAACCCCTCATTCTACCCTTCACAATGGTTCTGGTAGTCAAAAGAACATCCCTTCACTGCCATTGTCTGAAATATGTGGAACAGGGGAGCGTTTCATGAAGAGTTTTGTCGGTGAAAATCACCGACAAATGTTATAAGCTACTGAAAATACTCGCATCTGATTGGCTGAAAGCAAATTAGTCGGTGAAAACCACCGACTAATTGTTTCATGAAACGCCCCCCAGGTGTCACATGCATATTCACCTGGAACTACATGATTAAACAAAATAACTGTGGTGGGATGTTCTTTTGACTACCAGAACCATTGTGAAGGGTAGAATGAGAGGTTGTTTA
This sequence comes from Echinometra lucunter, assembly GCA_029962745.1. Lineage (NCBI taxonomy): Eukaryota > Metazoa > Echinodermata > Echinoidea > Camarodonta > Echinometridae > Echinometra > Echinometra lucunter. The sequence continues at coordinate 4,566,629 of CM057168.1, read as the reverse complement.
TTCTGTCCGCTTTCCTTGTCCGCCATGTTCATAGTGGATGCTTATATCAGCTTATAAAGACTGAAACAGGGAACCAATCAAACATGATTCAAATCTATCATGGGAAGGTGTTGGGGACAGGAATAAGGCCATAGCATAAAACTGGCATAACTGCTAGTAATACTGCTGTCTTATCTAAATACAGTCAAACCTGCTTTAGCGACCACCTGTCTATAACAATCACCTGTCTATAAAGGCCACATTTTCTGTTTCCCTCGAATGTAGTTTCTCATTGGAGCATGTACTGAAGTAAATCTGTCCATAAAGACCACCAGCCTATAAACACCACTTTTCTTGTCTCCCTTGAGTGATCTTTATACACAGGTTTCACTGTAATTCCCTCTTTCTGTATCTCGTGGAAACATAAAAATGGAAGTTTAGAGATGTTGTTGACTTACTGAAGGTTTCAGGTTTCTTCTCTTTGGATGCATCCCGTAGCTCTCTCAGATGACCTTGGTTTCTGGCAGCATCGGAGAATTGCCTGTAAAACAACAAACAGAACAGGGGGATTTAAAGGCATTGGCTAACTTTGTGAGTAGCTGATTTAGAAAATTCTCAAACTAGGATGAAACATGTGTATGAGTACTTGTATTTGTACTCAAAAACCCTGAAACCAATCATAATTTGGAATGAATAAGTGTAAGTTAGACGCAAACGGCGATTTTATTATCCTTTGTCTCACAAGACAATCACTAAGAGGACCACTTTGCTTGAATTTGAAAATGCCGTTATGTGCCTCCCGCCGCGTGATACGTCAATACACACAGTACGGTAAGGTGAGTTATACGCGCATGCGCACTCCTTATGTCTATTCTGTGCAACCGGCCCTCGTATATTTTCCAAACATTGGTTCACATTTTTAATATTTAAAAATACTTCCTGTAGACATTATACTTTGAAACTTTCAGACTGGTATTTTTACACTATAACCCTTATGTTTATCCCATTTTCAAGCAACAAAACAAGACTTTTTTAAAATCATAACAATGTTAACCAATGCCTTTAAGGATTTGTTCATTCTAAGGCCGCTTACCAAAAGTCTTGCCCACTTATTCGATCAAATAAAATTAAAAACATTTAACAAAGTTATCAAACATTTATTAAAGATAAGGTAATCCCATTGTTTATAGTGTTCTGGAAGCCATGGTTTTTTAACTCTCCTGAACATTTGACTCTGTTGAGATACAAGGTTTTGTCACCCCCACCGACGACAGAAACATAAAAGAGAAACCAGAAAGTCATTAACTTACTTCTCAATCAGAGGGAAAAACTTGAGCACTTGGTCGAGATCCACTCGCTTCAGCATCAACAACTCACAGTAGGATGCTGCACGCACTGTGGCCGTGCGGTAATCCCCAAAGATTAGGCCAACCTCGCCAAAGTACTGGCCAGGTCCAATGTTGCTCATAACGTGATTGCCGTCTTTGGACAAAACCTGGGCAGGAAATATTGAGAGAATACAAACAGTAACAATTTTGGAAATACAGGATTGTACAATTTTGACAAAGTGCTGGCAAGATTTGAATGTTGCTCATCAAGTGACAGCCATCTTTGGACAAAGCCTGGACCACAACAACATGCATAAATTTTAATAACAAAATCAGAATTTGATCAACGAGTGTTCACAATTTTTCCAAAGCACTGGTAAGACCTGATGTTGCTTAGGACATGATTCTTATTTTTCAATAAAAGCCAAGGAAGAACAGCTGGGATATGAAACCATGAAACATCTATCTAAGAATGGCCACAAAACCAGATATACAGGGTTGGTATTCTGAAAATTGTTTTATCTTTCATCTTATCTTCACTGTGTTAATTGTCATAACAAATGTTAAAGGCATACTTATGACTGATTTGAACTGCGCAAATGACCAGCACGCAAGGCAAAAGTGCACGATGTGAGCCAATGGCGTACGCTATTTCTGATTGCAATGGCAATTGAAATAAGATAAAAAATAAAATCATTTTCAGAATAACGGCCCTGGTTTGTATCACTGATGAAATATATAAAGATTCTAAAAAAATCTGCAGTCCTAAAAATGAAAGTGTAGTCATAATGTGACCTCTCAGTTCCCAAATTTACTGATTGTGTAAAGACTATATCATAAAGAAAATTATCTGGGCAGTTAACCCATTCGTGACAGGAATTATTTTAAAGCCTGATTTGATCAGCTTTTATTCTTCAAATTGGCAACACCAACATTTTTTTTTTTTAAATGTTACATTTTTCTCATAAAATGTCATGTATCTGTAATAAATATAAATTGACAGAAAGTATGATGAGAAGTCATAAAGTTGCCAATTTGCAGGGAAAAACCGTGATTTTAAACTTTCCATCGCATTGCCAATTTAAGGATTTTAATGCTTATTTTCCTTTGAAAGTTTTTCAGCATCAAACAACAAATACTGATGCAACCAAAATGGGCACAGTATGTTTATAATTTTTTGCTCTTTCTGCTCATGTATTTGGTATGATTTTCAGAGCTCTGCATGAAAAGTTATTAGGTCAAACCACAAAATGTGGACCTCTGTCACGAATGGGTTAAAAGATTGATGAGGAAAAAGATAAATGTAGTTTATTTACCTCACAGGTACCTCTTCTGATGAAGTACATCTCGCGGCCCATGTCCCCCTGATATACAACGACATCACCAGGCATGAAAATGAAGACATGTAGTTTCAGCGCCAGCATACGTAGGAAGTTAGAATCACACTCTTTAAAGAGTGGCACCTGAGATGAAATATTTTTTAAAAAATCAATAACAGAAGCATGTTATACACTTGTTTCCTTTCATGGCCAGATCCAGAGTTGGGGGTGGGGGGGGGGGGGGGGGAGGGGAGGGCGGCGGTGGCGTGTGTGAGGGTGAGAAGCAACCAGCTGGGTAGGTGTGGAGCTTTAGCATTTTTTATTATAATGGTGCAATTTTGGTGCATACATGTACTTTGGGTATTTCGTATAAAAGGATACGGGATATAAAACCAACACACACTGCCTACATTTGACAAATAACTGGATAGAATAAACTACTTGGCAAAAAATGGGATTGTTCACCACCCTCCACTCCTCATGCTCTAGATCCTACCATGCATGTTCTATGTACACTATTCATATGAATATGAATAATGAGTATTAAAGACATTGGTTAACACTATTATGATTTTAAAAAATCTTGTTTTGTTACTTGAAAATGGGATAAACATAATAACATCCACAGGAAGTATTTTCAAATATCAAAATTGTAACCAATGTTTGAAAAATATACGAGGGTCGGTTGCACAGAATAGACATAAGGAGTGCGCATGCGCGTATGACTCACCTTACCGTACAGTGTGCATTGGCGTATCACGCGTAGGAAGGCACATAACGGCATTTTAAAATTCAAGCAAAGTGGTCCTCTTAGTGATTGTCTCGTGAGACGAAGGATATCAAAATCGCCATTTGCGTCTAACTTACACTTTTTCATTCCAAATTATGGTTGGTTTCAGGGTTTTTGAGTACAAATACAAGTACTCGTACGCATGTTTCATCTTAGTTTGAGAATTTTTTAAATCAGCTACTCACAAAGTTAGCCAATGCCTTTAATCAAACCTTCTGGGGAAGGTACCTTGGCAAAATGTAGTGGAAAGAAGAGACATGCAAAGAACACAAGTTATGCTACAGTTGTTCTGTACTGTTTGCATTCTTAATCTTTACAATTATTTTTCATGACATGCCATTTCATTAAGCTACCAAACAACTTTATTAAACCTATAGTGCCACTGAGTTTCTATAAAACTCACATCTAAATCAGAGGAATGATGGTTCAAATCCCAGACTGGCAGTATCGTCTTTTGGCAAGACATTAGTCCATGTTTTCCACTCTTCATCCACTGTGAGCTGCTCTGTCTGTGGCCACTTGCCGTTTTCTAGCCGTTTTTTCTCCATTTTGTCTCTCTTGTTTGAGAGAAGCAAGGATAGAGGAAACGGCAGTGAAACGGCTACAAAATGGTGACAACTATGAAACGGTTGTGAGGGTGTAGCCGTTTTGTAGCTTAAAACTCTCTCTTTTATAGCTAATTTTGTGCAATACCATTTCTCCACAGGAAATAACACAGGAAACAGTTACAAAACAGCTAATTTTGTGCACTAGGCACATTTTGGTTTACTGTGACCCAGGTGCAAATGGGAACCTGATATATGCTAGAGCGCTACATATCTGACCACTAAGTTTTGACCGGGGTAATAATATTGGAGCGCCATGAGCGTCACAAAGTGACAGGCATGAGTGCTACGCAAGAAACCACCTCAGTGACTGTTATCGTTATTTGGTATGTTGAAAAACGAGTTATTACGTACCTTACTAAGTGTCTCATGTACATCCTGATAAGCAATGTCCTGCTGGAGCTGAATAGGCATATCATGCATGACACGTTCTCCGCCCGGGATAGCTTCTCCTCTGTAATACAAAACACAGGGGCCCAAATTCACAAAGGTGGTTTTGAAACCGTGGTTTGAAACCATGGTTTATGCAGATTTCATGCGTTAAAAAGCGCTTAATTTAGCGCATATATTGAGATAGGTCCATTAATGATGCGCGCATTTGTAAAAGGGTGCTAAATTCACGCTTGTTGCCATGGCGTGAAACCACAGTTTATGTAAATTAATTTAAATAAAGAGTGGACTCCTTAATTCAAAGCCATGGGCTCAATAATGCAATAACGATGACAACAAGCGTGAATTTAGCGCCCTTTGACAAAAGCGTGCATCATTAAAGGACCTGTCTCAATATAAAATTAAGCGCTCTTAACGCATGGAATCTGCAAAAAACATGGTTTCAAAACCACAGTTTCAAAACTCCCTTTGTGAATTCGGGCTAGAAAGTAACAGCTCAAAAAGTAAAATACTTGGATAACTTTCCTCATATAGCCTATCAAAAGTTGCATCCATCGCTTTTTATCGGCTTTTCTGCGCCCAGGTATTCACATCAGCATTCCCGATCCCACGTTGTTTTGTCTACGGAGGAACAGGAGGATAGTGGACCAAAAGAACCTGAGCTGAGCGGGAATCCCACTAAAGGCCGTGGTCAAACTGGGCCAAGACTTATGATAAGAAGCCATTTCGGCGGGAGATCTCCCGCTTTATAAAGTCCATTTTCACAAAATCTCCCGTTCTCCCGCTTGAGTTTGAATTTCTCCCGCCCTAACTGTGTTTCTTTTTTTTCTCCCACCTAACCACCTTTTTGAAAAAAAAATGAATCTAAATCAATGGATTTTACCTTATTTAGTGTTATCATATGCTCAAATATAAGCCTAAGATAACAGAGAGCTTCTATAACCCTAAAAGTGGCCTCTGGCCACAACGGAATTTCGTGCTTTGCGCTGGTGATGTGGGCTACGCACACATTGAGTCAGAGTCTCCCTTTTGCTAGGGGGTCTCGGCAGGAGAATCTCCCACTTAAGAGGTCCTTGGATTGGAGTCTCTGAGGATTGTATATTTGCAATTGATTAAAGACTTTTGAATATTATAATGGAGCAAGCATGGTTCTCGCCAGTACATAACACCCATGGTTCCAATACCATGCGCAAAGGGTTTCAGACAAGGAAGAACCATGTGTGAAATTGATACACCATGCGTGGCAACAAGGATAAAAAGATATTGGAGCATATATTCCTAACAATAATGATTAATGTCACAGACTGTTTTGCTTTTTTGCAATGTTTTTTTACTTTTATGCCATTAGAAGACAACTCCTGCTTACCAAGAACTTATTTTTCATCTTTTTACTACAGCATATACTGCCTACACATGTAACTTTAGGTGTTATTCCGTAAAACTTCCGAAACGTCCACACTTGGCGCAGAGTGGGAACCGTGTGTGATTTTTTTTCTAGTGAGAACCCTGGGAGCAAGTATGACTTTTATAGGACAAGATTTTGACAAAATCTTGTCCAAATATACCTGTGTCTTCTGAAGACAAGACTGAGGTAGTTGATAACCCTCTGTTGGAGATCTGGGTTCAGGTTGTGTTTCTTCATGAAATCTTGAACAGCAAATAGTTTCTCCTGGAAGCCCACTCTGCAGAAAAAAGAAAAAAAATCAAGTCACCAACAAAATAGTAACATCAAAATATAACACAAAAACAAAAAAATATGGAAATATATCAGGTTCAGCAAAGACTGGTTGCATTTAGCTTTCTATAGACTCTAGTTTTCTTTTCATTTTTTTTTTTTTGTTTACAAAAACTCTCATCTTTTAGCAATGCATACATCTAAAGTTTATTATATTGTCATTCATAGATCTCGTAATAAAAAGTTCTTGTACTTCTTTCTCTTCTTCTTTTTCTTTCTACCACTAGGAGGGAGCGTAGGAGGAAAGAAGCCGGGTAGGAGGGAGGCGTCTGGCGGAGGAGTCTTGAGTCGGCGGCGATGGGGGCAGGAGGATGCTTTCTTCTTCTCTTCTTCTCTTCTTTTCGTCTCGCTTCTCTTCTTCTTCTTCTTCTTCTTTTCTTATTCTTCTTCGTACTACCCCTCCTTATCTTCTTCTTCATCCTATTTTGTTCTTTTTCCGTTTTTTCTTTCTTTCTTTAGGCAACATTATATTAAAGAGATGTTATTGTGCACAGCCTTTAAAAAGCCGACACGACTAAAGAATTGAAGAGCACTTGAAACAAGTCCCGGCTTACCTTGGGGCGTCTGAGTTAGCAAGAGTTGCAGCGATGGATGAGAGACAGTAGCCGTAGAGGAGTAGTCCCACCAGCATCGCAGCCAGAGCAATGGCCCGGCCGATGGTCGAATGCGCGCTGATATCTCCATAGCCCGTAGAAGTCATCGTAGCCGCGGCCCAGTACAGCGATTGAATGTACTCGTGAGACGGGAGCGTGAACACCTCCGACTCCAGCGATTCGGCGAGGGGAGCGGCCTGCGCGTCGTCGTCGCTGCTCAAACATTGCCGGGTAAAGGAGAGAAGAAATTTCTGGATTAAAATCACGAATCTGACTTCAGATTATGTCCTGAGTCTCTGAGAGGATATAAGCAAGAGTTCCTAATTCACTTATCTATAGTAATCAATGAAAAAAATCATATTTCGGGCGAAAATGACGATCATTTTGGTGCAATATCGCAGTATCATTCAAACAGTGCGGCATACTAGCAAGGAACGATGATAGTCTCGATGCCATGTTTTAATATTTCTTTAAAAAAAAAAAAAAAAAGTTTTAATATTTCTTTTGTCCCAGTAGGTTATTTTACTTTTTTTTTTTAAAGAGAGAGAGAGAGAGAAAAACCGTTCGTATTCACTGTTTGACGTACTAAGGGTTAAAGCTTCAAGAAGATAAATGACATATCCGCTTTTTTGTTTGTTTGAGATTCATGTTTTGTTTTTGTTTCGTGCGGGGTTTTTTTTAAAGTAAAGCCTTGCCAAAAGAATAAGAGCTGTACTTTTAGCCAATTAAAGGCGATGCAAACTGTGCAAAAGGAGGCGTGCATGGCTTCAGAAAAAAAAAATGCATTGCTTTAAATGACAGCCAGGATAAAACTTGGGGAAGGTTGATAAACATATAGAGAAAATTCACCGAATTCTTTAAATATTATTCAAATTATTTTTTACATCTGTTATTTTGATATCGAGCTTTTTGGGTGACTGGGGAAATGAACCGTGAGTCAAGTACAAACTCGTCGCTGGCCAACCCGGTCGCACATGGTGAAATTGAAACTCAATTATTCAGGCTTCAGTCTAGGCTTCATACTTATGCTGTGGTAAGTATCCAAAGTATATCAGTGCTTTATTACATGTATGAGAATGTGTATGCATTTTGAGAATAAAATACTGTGATGACTGTGTAAGAGGAAAGAATAAAAAGCTGCACTTACCTGCAATGTATACATAAAACAATTTATATATGAAAAATGTATGGATAATGCTGCGTAATATGCTGAGGAAATGAAATATTCTATAAAGCGCAAGTTAAAAAGTCCGTTTGATAATATAGAGTTCTAATACTACAAGCTAGTTTGCCCGCAACCTAAGCATTAGTTGAGCGGCTAATATATTTCTAGAAGCTTGCGAAAAAAATACAGCCAAATCTATAGGCCTATGATCTGCGTAGTAGAAATAACATGAAAACAAAAATGTTAAGGAATAAAATGAATATGATTGCAAGAAAATCAGTGAGCATGAAAATCATAACAAGAGCACCAATAAAAGCCACACCGGCTTTTGCGAAGGCCAACCCAATGAAAGAAAAACAAGATCACACTCTGTGATTCTGACTTTAGAATAATGAAAAAAATATCATAATTTATAAATCATCATGGTTATTGCTTATGATTATACAGTTGACTGTAAAAAGCAAACTGATAGCACAGAATTCACCTTTCATCACATTATGTTCGAACGTGAAATTGCAATGGAGCACTTTTGTATAGTTGGAAAGAAAAGAAAACAGCAAATACCATGGTGTATGAGGAAATTCTACGGATGCACATTCATGTACGGCATATTTTTTTTTCGAGTTTTATCCGCGCTGTTTTTTAAAGAGGATGTGATCATTCCCTCTAATGAAATTATGCTGCAAACTAATTCTATAACCCCCATCCCAACGCCGTGTCTTGATCCTGTTCTGTTACAAGCGCCTAAATCCGCGCACAATTTACACACTCCGGAAAATGTGGAAATCTTGTGTAAGAACAAAATATAATGTGCAAAATATACAATGACAACTGACTATTGTATACTGCAACGTGAATATAAAAAAAAAGGAATTTAGTTTGTAGTTTCTCAACTCTTATTTGCAATGAAATTACACAACGCTGCCCAAAGTCATCAAAATGTTTGGTTTCTTAGAAATCATAACTTATGACACGTAAAAGGCTAAACTTCTATCGGGTAGTAAAAAACGAGAGAGAGAAAAATGGCGTATATGATCATGTAATGGAAAACATTTGCCTCTGCACCTGATGTACAGCTATGCAGATGATCACACTTCGGTAGTGAAACATAATGAACAAAAGACCTTACCTTAAAATACCTTTGAATGATACAAGACAAGATTATGAGCATTTACTGATACTTAGCTGTATCCACTAGTACTAGCTACGATCCACAGAATTTCATTCTCAGTATGCACCGAAACATGAGATATCATTCATATGCTTATCACTAATGTCTAATGATACTGTACGGAGAATGAACTAAATTACAGAAACCTACCTGAAGAAAATAAATGAAAGCATGAAATGTAGCTATGCAGTGAGATTATAACACGTGGCCAGAGTAATAACATGCTCCAAAAGAAAACGGAGTAGTGAATAAGATACATTGGCAGAATAAAAAAAGATGATTTCCACCGGTGAAAAAAAGATAGTTTCTGATTCTAGCGATAAGCACCAATGCAATCAGTCATTCCGCATACATGCAATGAAACTTGCCTCTAAACTGATCGCCCCTCCCCCTCCCTCCCTTTAACTTGTCCTGAAAAGATTCGATGTGAAGGAGTTTGATAAAAGAAAAAAAACATCGAAGTTTCACTATTAAGAAAACAAAATAAGAATCCATGTTACTTTAATCGGCTAACCAGCTAGTAAGTAACCACACTAATCAACAACTTGTCATTTACAGCAAAAAAAAAAGGAGGGCAAAAAGCAAGTTTTGTTCACCCATTATTGTCTTACTCTGAAATTGGTCCTATTCGTTAGGTAAATTTACAGTGATTTTCGGGTTAGTCTTCATTCAAGATACGTTATCACGTTGATACTAAAAACACACAAGTATCTGTCAGCCAAAAAAAACAAAAAAAAAAAAACCTCCAATGTTGCTCGTATATCTACAAGTCTATAACTTAAAAGCTTAGTTTTTAAATAGATTCCCTTATATTTCATCATAAATTTACTTTTCTGACTTCACTTAAAACACCATGCAGCATTTAATTGCATTTAGATTTTTCTGTGTTATATCGACTGTATATATTTTATGCATTATTATTGTTTATTATGTAATGATTGTAAAATATGAAATAAAGTGAAAGTTTTCACTAAACTAGTGAAAAAAGCAGTATTTTAAGTGCGTATTACATTCTTGTGTGTGCTACATTAACGTTTTTATTTTTTAAATAAATCTTGGAAAGAAAAAGAACTTTTGATATGCAATGTATGCTGTTAATTTAAAAAATGTAAATCATTATCATCAGAATTAGAGGCAAGTTGTATGAAAATAAGTTAAGGCAGCAATGAAAGAATTCGAAGCCAGAAAGACAAAAAGAAGCAAAATAAGAAGAAAAGGAAATCCTCATTCTTAATCATGATAAAATGGTTGAGAAAAATCATTCTTAATGCTAACCTCGTAGACCCCTTACTGTTGAAGACGAAATGTGCATCGCTTTTGAACATGTCCACTTGACAGCTGCATGACGTAATCCAAGTGGGAAAAAGGAGGCGGGGCACAAATCAAAGGGGGAGGGGCAGAACTCACACGGTAAGGTGGTTACCATAGTCACAGACAAGAGGGGGCGTGGTGTGTAGAACAAGGGCGGGGTTTTAGTGATGGAGTAATATGGGAAATGTTGTTAGACAAACGTATAGTAGAAGGAAAGTTGTAGTTGAGTTTTATGACAGAAAGAAACAAAGAACGGGGGAGGATAACAGTTATCATCGGATAAGCATTGAAAAAAAAAACAAAAGGGAGAAAGAGCAGGGAGAAACAGTTTGTATTATAAAGATTTAACAAGACAGGAAAAAAAAACAAACGTTAATGTCAAAATAAACTTTTAGTGTTATTTGTAAATTTGTCTAAATAACGGAACGACGAAAACATGAACTAAACAGCTCAACAAAAGCTAGGTGAAGGGTGGGGTGGGGTCTACATGTGCGGGTTGCCAGAAACGGGTTTACCAGCTCGATGAGAGTGGTTTTTACATGATCACAATGACTATCACTTTGAACATGGCGGACAAAGAAAGCGGACAAAATAAACAACCTCTCATTCTACCCTTCACAATGGTTCTGGTAGTCAAAAGAACATCCCTTCACAGCTATTATGTTTACTCATGTAGTTCCAGGTGAATATGCATGTGACACCTGTTCCACATATTTTAGACAATAGCTGTGAAGGGATGTTCTTTTGACCACCAGAACCACTGTGAAGGGTAGAATGAGGGGTTGTTTATTTTGACTGCTTTCTTTGTCCGTCATGTTCATAGTGTATGCAGTGTACATGAATCTAGATCGCCGAGGGTGGGGTGGGGGTCGATGCACATGCAAAACAGGGTGACAGGTGGACCATACAACTGGGAAGAGACTGGGGTAAGATCCGAAGGGTCGGGTTGGGTATCTACCAACCACCGTATGAAATTCTTAACTATGAAACAGCAATGCTATCCTTTCTATCTAAAATGGAGACTACTCTTCAATGTAAAATACGTTTAATCGAATGCCACGGGTATTACATTTTGACATTGTATATATGGTTGTAATCTACATCAGAAGTGTAAAATATGATGCGTGGCTATGGGAACTGTGCGGAAATAAAAAATTTAATGTTGTGCTGAAATAAAATAACTCTATAAATCAAAGCTGAATATAAAGCACCTATAAACACATACAGCTGCTCTAAACAATGTGTTCTATAGACATAGCTACAATATGTATATCGGTGACGACTTGCAATGAACTAGGAAATGAATACATATGTGTAACTTAGAATTCAAGGGATAACCGTAGGCAAAATAAGCAAGGAATTAACCTGTGCGCGTGTACACAAATGCGAAAATGATATCTACTGACTGGTACTGAAGGGACTACAATGAATGTACGAGAAAATAGAAAAGGCGTCTCTAAGACGGTAAATCTGAAGATGATGATGATCTACAAACATGGAAATGGATTCCAGTGTGAGTACAATGTACCGTTTTAACGTACATCATGACAACAGCAAAAGCAACGATTATCAAGTGCCTCTGCAACACTCAAGAACATGGCAACATGATCACAAACACAACCATTGCGTGACAACCCAACAAATAATACAATACCTCCAGAGAATTTACCAGAAAAAATAGTGAAACTTAATTGTAGGACCGAAAACATTAACTCAGATTCGGAAGTGACCTGTTACCCCATTCTGTTACTGAAAGTGCCTTGCATTTTCTTGATTTGTTTGCGTTGTGTACTCAAAGTGAAAAATCAGATACCTAATCCTCAAAGCAAAAATGAATATTAGTTAATCGTGAGGTTTTCGGTGTTTAATATTTCGTTGCCTCCTTATAGAGTCATGGTTCTAACATGAGGATGTTTAATGCTAAATGTAATATCTACATTTTCGTTTTTGTATTTTTAACCCTTTCGTGACAGAGGTCCACATTTTGTGGTTTGGCCTAATATCTTTTGATGCAAAACCCTAAAAATCATACCAAATACATGAGCAGAAAGAGCAAAAAAATTCTACACAAACTGTGCCCATTTTGGTTGCGTCAATATTCGTTGTTTGATGCTGAAAATTTTTTAAAGGAAAATAAGCATTAAAATCCTTAAATTGGCAATGTGATAGAAAGTTTAAAATCACTGTTTTCCCCTGCAAATTGGCAACTTTTTGACTTCTCATCATAATTTCTGTCAATTTCTATTCATTTCAGATACATGACGTTTTACAAGAAAAATGTAGCAATAAAATAAAAATGTTGGTGTTGCCAATATGAAGAATAAAAGCTGATCAAATTAGGCTTTAAATCATTCCTGTCACGAATGGGTTCAGGAAAATAGCACGCTATTTCAAGTCTTGCCCAATACACAACAAAAGTAATTGAACAAACCAGTACAGCTATGACTTGGTTGAAATTGTTCTTATAAATGAAATATAAAGATCAGAACATACAATGGGCTCCTCTTTTATATCATAAAGCTAAATGAACACGAAATATGAAGCAGTAACAAACAAACAACAAACAGCGTTGACCGGCGAACGAAAAAAGAAGCATATGTATTTCATCCCAGAGGAATGAACAATGAAAAATCATTTTAAAATGAACAAATAAAAATTAAAAATAAAGAAAATAAAACTTAATGAAATGAATAAAACCAGGGAGTCTGAACTCTCTGGAAAAAATAAAACGACACATGATAGCCTTGCAAAGACACTACCCAACAAACATCACAATAAACGTTCACATTTTAGGCCCATATACAATACTGTTTCTTGAGAAATTCGGGGGGGGGGGGGACACAAAGTGCTTTCCCATTGCTACTTGAGCATGATGTGGCAATGTTGATAAATCGGTGGTGATAATGGCAACTACAAGGGATACTTGTGTTCCTATTCATGTTGTGTGAATTTTGAAATGCAACCCCTAAAATAACTTTGCAAACACGAATAACTATGAACTAAATAAATTCCGCGGTACATGTATCTCCTATTAAAAGGGGGATACCCAATGCTGAAACAATATTAGTTCATTTAAAAGAGCATGATTTCATCAGCAGAAAATAATCTGCCTTATTTTTTTTAAGTCGTGTTGCCAAGGAAACCCCCAAATGTGGTAAGATTTCAGGATATTTTTGACCTCTCAGCTGTGACCCAGTTTCAACTGGGTACCCACTTTGACGTAAAAATGACGTCAAAGTGGGTACCTTGTCGCGCAATTCTAGCAAAATGCGCGCAAGGTATAATACATATTGTACAGTCTAGCGCGCAGCACAACTGCAATGCGCGAAGCTGGGTACCCATTTTTACGTCATACCTCATACTCAAATTTTTTTGTCAACCCTTAACTTTTTATGAGAAAATTAGCCAAAATGTATTGATTTCGATTGAAAATCATCATATTTTTAATGTTATTCTTCTTAGAATTCTATTCTCGATCATATATTTAAAAAAAATACCATTGTGTAATCACTTCAAAGCGCTTCCAGGAACTTCGACACAGGATATAATTATACGGAGTAGTATGTGCCACGAAATTAAACTCTTGCTATATCTACCGGTAAAACCGAAGAAACTGTGGAGAGCAGAAACAGGAGGGTGGGTTTTGCTAGATGAATAAAATAGTTTCAGGAGTGGCGGCACCAGGGGGTGGACATATGGAGCCCTCCCTCCTTCTTTCAAAGCATTTGCCACTTTCGGCTGTCGTAAGAAAGCAATCAATTTTTAAGATTTGTTCTATTTAATTCTATTTTCATCGTGCAAGGCCAGTTTGGACTTTTTGGTAGACTTCTGGAAATACAAGTAATGCATTCTTCAATCTGGCTAGTAAGAAATATATCAGATAAATACAGGGCAGGTGTTTTCATTCTCTCCCCCCCCCCCCCTCCCTTTAAAATCCTGGTGCCGCCCATGCTTTTTATGATCACATGGGATAGTCATAGTAATGACTAGGGTATACTTATTGTCGACTACAAAAGGGAATCTACTGATTATATGCCTAATACACTAATTTTTAATGAATATTTAGCAGTTTAATGTGAGGTTTAGGTGCGGTTTGATATAATAACCTAAATGCGAGAAGCAATAAAGGGGACATACAAGCGAAGCAGCTACTATTTGCGGGACGGCGATGCAAACGAAAACAAAATGATACAACGAAGATGCCACATGAATTACAATATTTTACACGAATAAGACGAATAAACATAAAACATTACTGAAAGAGCATTTACATGAATCAATATATCTCACTGGTGATAATCATTTACAGTAGCTTACAATCTTTAAAAATGATTCATAATTTCAGCCATAAATACCCTTCTTATCTTGGTTCTATAATGCTAACGAGAAAATACATTTTGATTAAATATTTTTCCTTAACTATATCGATATGTTATATCACTGATTAGTAGTAAAGACTCAGAGAGCATGCAGAAATAAATCATTATATATAATGAGAATAAGCTGCGTGGTAAATTAGAAATAAAACACTGCCTTAGGCGCGTTTATGATATATCAAAGAGCAGCTAAGAGTATTCATAGAAACACGATGTGAAGTCCATGCAGATAAAATTGTGGACAGTATTAAATAGCTTTCACACGTGATTTTGGATCTTACTTGTGGAAGCGAAATTTCAGAAGAATATTCTCCTCCCTCACAGTTTGTTCCCAAACGAAAGTATTAATACACGTTAAGTTTCAAGCTTTCGTAAAACAAAATTTATCAAAAATTTACGTTCCCCTAGTTTTACATCTGTTCTTTCCCATATTATTACAACTCTAATATACTCCGACAAAAAAGAAAGTAAAGAAATTCCTAACATTGTGACATCACACCATACGAATATTTTCTTAATAAACTAATTCAACCCTTGACATATAAATCACTACGTTCATATAATTCAACTGAAACAATCTACAGTGCGCTAAGTCTTAGAAAATGATTTGGTGACACATTTCTACAATCACTTGCTCATATCTAAACAGTCAGTGCTATCATAATTTTCTAGATTTTTGCTCAAAATTGATTATTTGCAATATTCTGAAAAGAAAACCAAATTTTAGCGGTGTTATAGCATTCTAAAGGTGCTTTCACACATGATGCGACAGTGTGGTAACACGCTGTGTCACCACACTTTTTTGTGTACAAGCCTATGGGGTATAGGGCGACAAAAAAATGTCGCCGAGGCAGGACACACTTTTGTTTGCTCCCTAGATACAAAAAAATGGGCACCAATCGAATTTCTAAAAAGTAAGGGCAAAAACTTTTGCCATGAGATTGCTTGCGCAAGTTTTGACAATATGCTCTCTTATTGAGATAATGACCAATGACAATGACAATGACAATGACCAATGACAATGACAATGACAATGAGTTTTTATTTTCCATGTCACCCTTTTCAAGGGCATTGGAGAAAAGCACGTATAAACATATCAAGTATAAACATAACTTGAAGTAAATTATTATTTCAGTCAATGAAAAATAGAATTAAATAAGATGTACAGAGGTTGAAAAATTTTGAGAGTTGACGCGTTAATGTGCGTTCATTAGCATATGTGGTGACACAAAGTCCCATCATGTGTGAAGACAAAACAGTGTGGTGCCACAGTGTGGTACCACACTGTGGCATCATGTGTGAAAGCACCTTAAATTGCGTTGAAATCTGCGCTGAAATAGGGAAGCAAACTAATATGGCATGGATTATATCTTTAGAATATATGTTTCATTTTGAAGAAATTAAAAGGCATAACTGAGCAATTGTGCAGTTTACGTGACCTATTTCAAAGCAACAAGAAGAATGGATCTCATATTCACCCTCAAAATTTAGTTAGTTAAAACCTTTTATTCTATCAAAATATTATGCACTTTGACAAATTATTGATTAAAATTGTTCAAAAAATGAAGTTTTAAGTGTTCCCCCTATTAGTGTTTTGTTATTTTTAATATAAAAAAAAAACGGCGATACCTACGGACAGTAATCAAAGTGATATAATTTCAAACTTCACATGTCAAAATTACTCAAAATTTGGTTTGATTAATTCTTCCTGGTTTATCCCATTCATTAATAAATCGGAGGGGTGTATGGCACCAGGGGTGTATGGTAACCTTGGGAAAAGGGTGAGTGTATAGCACTAGGATTGTTGGAAAAAAGGAGGAGGTACCATGGGCATAGGGTACTAACAGGGTGTGTGGTACCCGAGGCATAGGGTAACAGGTGCCGATGGTACAGGGGTGCAGATTACTCGGTGTGTAGGGGTACCAGAGTGGTAGGGCATCCATGATACTGCGGAAGTAGGGTACCAGGGAAGGAGGGACCCGGGACAAATGGTATCAGGGGTGTAGCGCACCAAGGTGGTAAGGTATCAGGAACTATGATACTATGAATTAGTGGACCAGGGATAAATGGTACCAGGGGTGTGGATACCAGTGTGGTAAGGTATCAGGATCTATGATACCAGAGAAATAATGTGCCAGGGAAGGAGGAACCCGGGATAAACGGTATCAGGGGTGTAGGGTACAAAGGTGGTAAGGTATCAGGACCTACGATACCAGAGAAATAGTGTACCAGGGAAGGAGGGACCAGGGACAAATGGTACCAGGAGTGTAGGGTACCAGGGGGGTAAGGTATCAGGATCTATGATACCAAAGAAATAGTTTACCAGGGAAGGGGGAACCAGGGATAAATGGTACCAGGGGTGCAGGGTACTAGGCTTGGTAAGGTATCAGGATCTATGATACCAAAGAAATAGTTTACCAGGGAAGGGGGAACCAGGGATAAATGGTACCAGGGGTGTGGATATACCAGTGTGGTAAGGTATCAGGATCTATGATACCAGAGAAATAATGTGCCAGGGAAGGAGGAACCCGGGATAAATGGTATCAGGGGTGTAGGGTACCAAGGTGGTAAGGTATCAGGACCTGTGATATCAGAAAAAAAAAGTGTACCAGGGAAGGAGGGACCAGGGATAAATGGTACCAGGGGTGTAGGGTACAAGGGTGGTGAGGTGTCAGGATCTATGATACCAGAGAAATAGTTAACCAGGGACGGAGGGACCAAGGACAAATGGTACCAGGGGTGTAGGGTACAAGGGTGTTGAGGTATCAGGATCTATGATACCAGAGAAATAGTGTACCAGGGAAGGAGGGACCAGGGACAAATGGTACCTGCGGTGTCGTGTATGTTAGGTACTAGATGTGTAGGGTACAGGGGCAGAGGGTATCAGAGTTGTATGGTACCAGGATTTATAATATAAGGAAAGTATAGGGTACCAGGGGCAAATAGTAACAGGCGTGTCGAGTATTAGGGTGTAAGGTACCAGGGAGTGGGATTAACGTGGGTGTTTGGTATCAGCAGTGCATGATACCGGAGGTGCAAGATATCAGGGTTGTATATGATACTGGTGATGGTACCAGAGGAGTGTAGGGTACCTCGGGAGTAAGAAGTAGAGACCAGGGTTTAGGGTACCGAAGGTAAGATATTAGGGGCTTGAGGTATTGGGAGTGTTTGGTATAATGGGAATGTGGGGTACTGGCAGTGCAAGGTACCAGGGATTTAGGTTACCAGTGTTTAGGGCGCTAGAGGTGCATAGTGCCAAGACTGTTTTCTACATGGGTGTAAGATACCGGTGTTAAAAAGGGGTACTTACTTGCCCGATGGGCATGCGAAGAGGTACCAGAGGCAGGCGCTCCAGTGGGAGAGGAGGGCGATGTAGATTACAAACTTGAAGAACCGGATGGTCCCGATGTTGACATCAAGGTTCTGTTCCAAGTTTTGTAGGTAGTTTGGAACCTACATGTACATTGTTAAGGGCGATTATGAAAACAGGAATATAAATGATATGGTAATGAGTGAGACTGTTTGAGATAAAAATGCAAGAATAAACGAACACATTTATGATGAATTGGTAAGCCCATGCATGTCACAAGTCAGCTACGAAAGATTGCAATATTTTCTGTTTATTGATTAAATTATTGTCTCGATTGCTTAAATACGTTTCATGCATTTATGTTTTATGCTGTAAGTACTATGTTTTGTAATCATGTTCTCCGTTTTACGCAAGGTTTTGTACACTGTTCCCACAGAAACATGTAACCCGGACATTTCCCTTGTTTTGATATAAATAAAGGTGATATTAAAAACAAAAATAAGGCCTATGTTTCTTTATAGGACTGGGTATATGTAGTAATAGGGAGGACATCATTGAACATACCCGCCAGCACTTGATGAGCCTGTTGAGAGCTAGAAGATAGAGCGCATGAGTTCGTTTGATGCCGACGGGTAGAAGGAGGCAGAAGAGATCCAGGGGTAGGATAGCCACCACATCAGCTACGAATCCCCAGCTCCTTACGTAATGGTCTCTGATGTAATGAAAGTCCTTGAATGTACCTATACAAACATAGTAAACATGGAGAATATTAAAAAAAAAATAATCATAATTATTTCTCTTAGAAATTTCATGTTTGCAAACTCAAATATATCCCTACTAGAGGAACACCTTAACAAATTTTTATATCTATGACATCACTGTAAAATTGATCTTGATTCGTCTGAGTAAGTATCTTGTTGAAGGATTGGCCAAAAGACTTTTTTTGTTGTTAAATCAAGGGCACTACTGTAAGTCAAATTCGCAGCAACTGACAACTCAAACTCAGCGACAGGCTAAGTAATCCTAAGGACCTGATCAAATCGGAAATACAGGTACGCATTTATAGTACTTAGCATTAGGTACTTTATCTAAATTACCTATTTTCAACAAGTGATTTGATCAAAATACTTATATATATAGTTTACATTATATGTTGAGAAACCTTATCACCGCCAAGTGCCGAGTTTGCCCCGGTATCAAGTCAACCCAGCGCCCTTCTTGGTCATGGATAAGTTGTTCTTACCATTGGGCGTGGTGACGGCCGTTCGTAGTCGAACTACGATATCGATGACCAGCACGAAATCCATGAGATACATCAGGGTGAGTAGAATCAGGTTTTCTGTTCCTTCGTCGTTGCGGTTCTGGTTAGCTGTGATGAAAAGGACAGAGTTATTGGTAATATTCATATTGCAAAAATTCATATCTGTACAGAACTTGATCATGATGCATGCTGTTTCTTGATTATCAAAAGTTTTGCTTTTTTCTTTTCATACAAAACGTTATAAACTAAATTTTTTTGGGGAAAAAGAAGGAAGTATGGGGTAAGAGATGGCAGAGTCATGGAACTACAGAATAGCCACATTTGTTAATTTCATTGTAAATAAACTCACCTGTGGGCTTAGGTTAAAAACCAGGAAAAAAATTAATGCGCCATCTTGTTCCCGCCCCCACCTACCGAATTACCCTGGCGCCAACCGTGGAGATATGTTGATAGCAATCATTAAGGACAACTGCTCTAAAATACATTTTTTAAAAACAAACAAACAAGTACGGTAATAGATCCGTGGTCAACCATACCGATGAAGCTTGCGCAGTACGGATAGAGGAAGGCGATGACGAGGGTGACGAGAAGGACGAGGAGCTCCCAGAGCTTAGCGAATCGTGAGTTAGGTAAGACCACGGTGTCGGTGATCAGTGACTGGATGTCATCCCATAAGATACGTAGATGACGTCCCGTTCGCTGTGGAATGAAAATGGTGATTATTTCCGAATTAATCACATCTAATGCTGAATGCTGTGTATAAGGATATCACAACTAAGACACCGCTCGATAACATCAAGCATTGGTGAGGAATGTCTTTTGAGCAGCTAACAAATGAAATCTTTTGTAAATACATTCTGATCATGGCATACTAAGTGTTAATGTGTCCAAAAGTAATTACACTTCTCCCTCTTTTGTATCAGTATCAACGTACTCATAGATTTAAAGCCAGGGAAATTGGATGTCGCAATGTGCATATAACTTTATTAGATATGTCGCTGCGTGAATACTTCATATATTTCATGAAACATAAGTTCTACTCAAAATTTATCAATAATATCACCTACTTAGAGACGTCCTTACCTTCATATAGGGGGAATTTAATCCCGTGTTTCTTCTTTTTTTTTCAGAAGAAAATACTTAACTAGTGTTTGAAGGCAATGTAGCAGAATTTTAATATACAAACAGTATTTTCTTCCCATCTATGAACTGCAGTGATAGCCGATGTAATGATGAATTAGCTTGATATAAGTGGAGAGTGATGTGATAATTGTACGTGGTTTATTCATTATTTTCCCCTTACATTAGTGCATTAAAATATCTAAAGAGGATACTTTTCGATACAGATTTATTGGAATTATATATAGAAATATTTAGAACACATAACACTTGAAATAACTGGATACTTGCAGTAAAAATTATCCAAAGCTATATATAACTAGAATGAATACACGAAAGAAATAACATCTACACATGCAAAAGAACAATCTTTTATCTACCTATTTGCTAGAATAGTAAAAGCAAAATGGGTTATGATAGTGCACCACATAACGATAAAGGGTTATCTGCGTATTCTATACTGCATATAGACTAGGGAAGTAAAACAACAAATGACACCACGTGTTTTGAGTTTAAAAAAAGAAAGAAAAAAAAACTACTATGAACTAGGAAAATGAAAGCAAAGGAAACACAATTAATAAGGCTTAAAGTTCAGTTGTATTGTAGTTAAGCATAACTGCTGAGCGTAGAGATAGACATTTATGAATAATCTATTAATTGATGAAGTTAACCTTTCGGGTTCATACTCATTGTATAAGAAGAAAACAGCTAGTTAACGCTTAGATAATATCTACAGAGCATATAGCATTGAAGGGGAGTGGTCTCAAAGTATATGCCTAACTATCACACAAATGTATATATATCAATGAAATGTGCGAAGAAAGAAGGCGTGAATGGTTATGCACAATGATGACGACATGCTAGTGACAGTGAAGGAACGGCTGTGATTCGATGAAAGAGAAACGTGGACGGGCTGTGCACGTAACAAAGACAAAAGACAACTCTGCGGTGATTGGTTGAAAGAGAAATGTGAGTGGAGCCGAAGCGATGAAATATTATGCACATACGAGGAAAGACACACTATGCTACCAATGTGTACAAGGGCGACAACATTCTTCTACACTATAAGAGTCTGGAAAGAAAGGCACATTAGTTTTGGGAAAGGATGATGTGACAGGCTCTTTCGAGATTTAAGGAAGAAGCTTAATCTCGACTTTTGAAGCATGAAGTTCTTACCGAAGGAGTCATCCTTGCCGGGCTGTGCTGATTAAGGCAATGTGATAAAATGTCGTAGGATGTGAGTAAAATAAACAACTTAAAACATCATGGAGGTAGCTTCTTGCTTTGAACAACATAAACATAGCTACTTAAGGAGTTGCCAGTTGGAATTCCACATACCCACGTAAAAACGACTAGTATATCCCCCTCATTTGTTGATAAACTTCCATACATTGATATTTTAAGGAAGAATTCCCCAGTTAAGTTTTGGTCAATCATCAAGATAAAAAAGCTTAGTTCCTTCTAGAGACATAAATGTTTATCAGTGATTCAAAACAAAATAGAAAAAAAAATGATCGTAATACATGTAGATGCATTTGCAATTGTCACAATTTTCCTCCCTTCTATAGTACGTACGAACAAGAAACGCCCCTCCCCCTCTCCCTTCTCGCCCTTCCCATTTAAGATACACATGTTCAATATGAAATCTAGTTTTATTAGGCAATGTTAGTTGTCTAACGGCATTTTTCCAAAAGTAATGTGGCACACATTATGTTACATCATTAGTTTCAATCAAGCATCTCAACAGCATCTACCACAACGATCGATGAACACCTTTTAGCTAAATTAACAGATTTCATTCCCTTTTCACCCAGCCCGAGTGTTGTTGTTTTTGGTGGTTTGGTTTTCCACGGACAGGGGCAACGTGAGGGATCATATTTGTAACCTACTTCAGGCTAGTGCCACTTTAAATCGTTAAAAAACCAAGGGTTAATGTTAAAACATTCCTTCGGGTCATGGTAGTATTTCATTCAGTCAGTAATTGACGCAGCCCATAAGCGATGCATGATGTTAATCATGAAGGTTAACCCATTCGTGACAGGAATTGTTTAAAGCCTAATTTGATCAGGTTTTATTCTTCAAATTGGCAACACCAACATTTTTATCTTATTGCTACATTTTTCTTATAAAATGTCATGTATCTGAAATGAATATAAATTGACAGAAATTATGATGGGAAGTCAAAAAGTTGCCAATATGCAGGGGAAAACGGTGATTTTAAACTTTCTATCATATTGCCAATTTAAGGATTTTAATGCTTATTTTCCTTTAAAAGATTTTCAGCATCAAGCAACGAATATTGAATACTGAAAATGGGCACAGTTTGTGTAGAATTTTTTGCTCTTTCTGCTCATGTATTTGGTATGATTTTTAGGGCTTTGCATCAAAAGATATTAGGCCGAACCACAAAATGTGGACCTCTGTCATGAATGGGTTAATTGGCGCTACGTTTAGAAACCGAGACAGATATGAGTATGGGGTTAAAAATTTGTGTGAAATGATCCTGGGGAAGGAATTCCATGTCATATGTACACTAATTTTACAAAAAATATGTGGTTTGTGCGAGGCAAAAGT
This sequence comes from Echinometra lucunter, assembly GCA_029962745.1. NCBI lineage: Eukaryota > Metazoa > Echinodermata > Echinoidea > Camarodonta > Echinometridae > Echinometra > Echinometra lucunter. The sequence continues at coordinate 4,543,603 of CM057168.1, read as the reverse complement.
TGAAGTATCGCACACGTGAGTTCTCAGAAATGGTGTAAATGAGAAATGTTTAAACTTGATAAGCATGCAGTTATACAAATAAAATGTTAGATTTCACTTTGATATCAAAATGGGTAAAAAAGAACATTGCAAATTACAACTATGCTAATAACTATAGCTTAATCAATTGATGGGATTAGTACAATTGACATAATTGCCTTCCTATTTTATTACATTGTTACACATTAGAATTTAAGCAAGTAAAAATGTTATCAAACTATTTTCTACGTCTACTAATGAGTATGTTATTACAGTTATACTTACTATACTCTAATCTGTTTGTTTCTTCTGTCTATTCTTAATCGTAATCTTGACATAGCAATTTCAAGATTTGTTTATGGTTGTTTGAGTTGTTATTCAAAACTAACTAAAATTTTTAAAATGTATATTTTTTAAAAGTTAAAATAAAATAAAGTTCAAAGTTCAAACTGATAAAGGCCTTCTGTCATAAATCAATGTTACGGATGGAATATGAAGCCAAGATTAAGCAAGTATTATGATACTATGTTGTTAGCAACAGATTATTAATCATGCAAATGTTACTATTGACATAAGAATTAAAAGTGTGGAGAAATGCAATATGAACACAATAAAGATTTTCAAAGTTGTATATAACATGAATTCAAATTAAATGTATTAATTGTTGACCATTTGCATAAACCAGCGATGATTACCATATACACACTACACACTAAGAAATTAGGGTGCAATTCTGCACCTTTACCGCTGGTACAATAGCAGCACCCTATAGGGTGCTGCTTGTGTACCAGCGGTCTGCACCCCTAAGGCTGCAAAATTGCACCCTAATTTCCTAGTGTGTAAGTTCATGATAAATTTTTTTTTAAAACTGGGTTTTGGTTTTGCTTCTTCTTTTTTTCAAAGACGGAATTTATCAATTATCAAGTTCATTATTTACACTACAAATGTAGTGTCATGGCATTTGTCTAATTCTTATGCAAATAGCTGACATGCAAAAACTCTTTCATTTCCATCTCTTTCGTAATTTGGAAAGGAACAGTTGGTTGACAAAATCATCGTTTTGAAGAACATGAAGAAGGTATATTGAAAAATTATTTGCATAGACTCCGATTTTCACGGCTATGTAACAAAATGAACTTGAATAACGAAAAGAAAAAGAATCTGATTGGTCGAAAGTATGGTGATATTTCTTAAGGTGGATGAAAGAAGCAATTCCATTGGCTCTTGGTACTTACCATGACAACAGATCCTCTATGTACAGTTACCCATTCTGATTCTACATCTTCCATGTCAAAGGCTTCGTATGAGTTCATTGGGTAGGCCGAGTCATGCTCTGATCAGAGAGAAGGAAATTTACAATAAATCTTCCCGTATCTGCCAAATATCATGAACTTTTTGTTGCTGTTGTTATTTCCGTTTTCATGATGATAATAATAATAATATACAGTTCTTGTATAGCGCATATCACATTACGATATAACGTCTCTATGCGCTTCCAAAGGACTTGGATATTATTACCCCAGCTTTAGCCCGGGAGCCTTTTACAGCGCGCAAGCATTTCAAGGAATGAATTCCTGCCAGGTACCCATTCACCTCACCTGGGTGGAGTGCAGCACGATGTGGATGAATTTCTTGCTGAAGGAAATTAACGCCATGGCTGGGATTCGAACCCACGACCCTCTGATTGAAAGACGAGAGTCAGAACCACCAGACCACGACGCTTAAAGTTATATATCGCAGTTACTATATAATGTGATAAAGTATAATTTATTTGTACCATTCGCTTTCATTTTGGTGATGCTGAACATAGTGTGATAAAAGTCAAAACAAAGATGACGTAGGATATACTCGCAGTTACTATACTTTAAAAATACTCTACTGCGCTGTGATTTAACAGAGCTCCCAACAATACTACTGCTTAAACATGCTATTTATTTCTCTGAAGCAGGAGGAGGGAGAATTCCCATCAAGATGTACAAATATTGTCTCTCTCTACAAGCTTTACTTGCTAACGAGGGGGATCGTCTTGTATTTTTCCATTTACTTCAACACATTAGCAGCTTTAGTCGACAAATGGCAAAAGCAATGGATGGCCTTTTTTGTCTTGGCACACATAGTGTATAATTACTTACCATACAAACCAAGCAATGTGGCAGTCCAGACTGTTACAATGTTACCATGGTAGTTGCCAAAGATGGCAGAATTACCATTAATTGTAAGTTTTATGAAACGGGCCCTGGATTTTGATCCATACAACCAATAAAAAGCTAAAATCTCTTCTTAAGATTTCTTCAAGAAGTCAGAAGACAATCCTTTATCAGACTTACTGTTTTGTTGGGTTCCATGTCTAGAGAGACTCTTGGAGGCAGGGATGATGCCTTCCCCAGCCCGGACACGTTCCTCTAACAAACCTGCTGCGTCGCAACGCTGATCTGCGATATCCTGCAACTTCTTGGCGACTACGCAATGAACGAATGGAGACAGAAGGGTGCCAGTGAAAGAAAAACGGTAGTAGTTCTAGCAAATATATCAGTTTAGTGAATGATATATAATGCGTAATTTTATCAGATGAGAGATGGAAGGTATTTCAAAATGTTCATCTTTAATAGTTTGTCTATATCATTAATTCGCAAGTGCCAAATGCAGATATTTTTAGACATTAAACAGTGTTAAAGATCAGATTCGCTATCAATATAAAATCCTGGAGGAATCCTGGGAATGGAGGTACTAGGTGTTTAAAAAAAACATTTCCACTTTTGATCTTTAATAATAAAAAATCTATACATAAGATAGTACTGAAAATGATATGGGTTAAAGCCGAATATTTTACAATTTTGTTGAAGGTGATTTGAATATGATATCATAAATCATTTTTATCAAATTCATGTTTATTTTTGAAGTTAGGGTTCAGATTTTGCTCAATTTCCAACCTTCTGTACAAATCAAAACTTAGTACAGGAGTCAATGGGTGTGTGTGAAAGAGTGTGATCAATCCCCACACAATAGCCTTGGACTTGGATGAGAGGCTTGCTCACTAGAGCTTGCAAGGAGGTATTCACAGCCATTGTCAATGGCTATTGTTTGGGTGTTGAGGCACACTCTCTCACACACCCATTGACTCCTGTACAAAGTTTCAATTTGTACAGAAGGTTGGAAATGGAGCAAAATCTGAACCCTAACTTCAGAAATAAACATGAACTTCATAAAAATGATTTATGATATCATATTCAAATCACCTTCAACAAAATTGTAATATATTCGGCTTTAACCCATATCATTTTCAGTACTATCTTATGTATAGTTTTTTTTATTATTAAAGATCAAAAGAGGAAATGTTTTTTTTTACACACCTAGTACTTCAGCGGGAAACCTCCCATCCTTAAATCTAGGAATAGAAAGAAAATGACTGTTTCAAACGTTTTATGAGTAGATCTACTTTTCATTCATAATTCATATTGCGAAACCTGTGTGCAAAACCCACTACCTGCGCTTTGATTTAACTAAACACAACAAAAAAAATTAACTCCCCCTTAATTCAAAATAGCATAACTTTTTAAGGAAAAAGTTTTGAGCAAAATGATTTGGCAGGAGTGTTCCTCCAAATATTGACTAACTTCGGTGTGAAAATGAGATTGATCCGTCAAGTCATGCATTAGTGAGCAAACACTAAAGGCAAAATGTCACTTTTCAAAAGTCACAAGAGTCATTTTAGGGGTCTGTGAAAGAAGCTCTTTCTGGTGTATATTTAAGTGCTGTTGATGTTTATCATGTTTGTGTCATGGTTGAGTGAGCACATTTTTAACGATGAAGCAAGAAAAGCTCAAAATTTACTGTTTAATACTGGGAAAACGACTTGACGGATCAATCTCATTTTCACATAGAAGTTAGTCAATTACTGTAGAAACACTCCTGCCAAATCATTTTGCTCAAAACTTTTTCGTTAAAAAGTTATGCTATTTTCAATTAGGGGGGGAGTTACTTTTTTGTTGTGTTTATAACAACGTATTTGATCTATATCAATCCGATATGTACGGCCATAGGTTTAGTGCTGAATTCTTGCATTTTGAACATATGCCTCATAGCTAGAGTCCTTGCTTTTTGGAGCTATTATCACATTTTGTATCTAAATATAGAACAAATTTATGAGTACACAACAAAGTGCAAACAAGATCAAACAGGAGAAATTACCTTCAGGGTAGTGTAGGAGAACATTTTGTAAGTCTCCTTTGTCCAAGACTAGCAGGTCGCAGTGAGCGGCAGCTCGGATCGTGTTTGTTCGTGGCATGCTGAAGATAAGACTAACCTGTACCGCAAATAAAACATGGCATATTACAATGTAAGTGATCGATAATCTATTGCCAACATTTACCTATGTTTGATACAACCATGAGAAAAGGGGGATTTTTTTTTCTCTCTCTCTCTCTCTCTCTCCAGGAGACGGGTGTGGGAAATGTAACCGTTATGTTACTTCCTGATCTGTCTTCAGCCTTTGATAGTGTTAACCATTCTGTTTTGTTGAAAATGCTCATGTCTCTTGGTGTAAAAGGTCAAGTTCTAGAGTGGTTCAAATCATAACTGTCATGTATGGGCTGTCTTGATAAACAATTTTCATTCAGATTTTTTTTTTTTCAATTTGTGGAGTTCCACAAGGCTCTTTGGAAGGGCCCACCTTGTTTTCCTTATACATGTATTAAATTGGTTTGTAAAAATATTCTTCGACGCCACTCTCTCCGTCAGCGAGAGATTAGAAATAACAGTTTAGCTGAAATGTTCAAAAATAATCTTAAAAAAGAATCTGTTAATTTGGCATATGCCTTTCCATTTCATGTCATATGCACTCCCGTTTCACTCTTGTTTATCAAACAAAAGAGAAATATTGGGGAAGAGAGAATGTACCAGAGGTTAATGATTTTTAACATCAAGTTCTTTCCCCTCCAATCGATCATATCTGAGCTAAAATTCTACTGAAACATGCACATCCGGCAATGTAGAAGTGCTATCAAATCACCTCAGGAAGGATACATTAATTTCTTTATTCTTCAAGGGAATGTAATAAAGAAAATATAGCTCACTTCTCCAAAGAGTTTCCCATGGTTTAGTCTTGCAATGGGTGTATCATCATCATCGGCTGACAGGACCTGAAGCAATGACGGAAAAAAAAGGAATATGATGTAACAAGAAGACAATGGAAACTTGTCTTGTGTCCACCTTCATTTAATCCCATTTCCAATCTTTCCCCACATGAAGGTATTCCAAGAAATCTAAAGCGTACTTACCATCATTTTTAACTCCTTTTCAAACCTCCCCTCCCCGTCCCTAATCGCTTTTTTTTTCTTTAGTATTTTCATTTATTCATTTATCTCTCCTCCATGCATGAAATACATGCCATGGCAATTCTTCTATGTTTCCTCCCTCCCTATCTCTTAGTTTTTATTTCTCACTTATACTGCCATCTTCCACCGTTGTTTCCATTTTCAATCTTAGTCCACCATACCCTCAATCGCTTCTCTTTAGATGAAGTACATGTCTTTCAAAATCTCTTTTCTTCCTTTGTCTTTATCTCTCTTTGTCTCTATCTCACTCTGTCTTCCCTCTCCCATCCCTTCCCCCTCATACCTCAGTCTCTTGCGAATCTCGTTTCTCCTCTCATCCTCTGCCTACCCCTATACCCCCACCCCCTCTTCCCCCCGGCTTCCCCTCTTTTCCTTTTTGTTTTGATACCTCAGTATCTATCCCCTGTGTGAAGTGAATGTCATGGCAAATCTCGTTTCTCCCCCTCAACCTCGCCCTACCCCCCCCCCCTCCCCTTCCCCTCTGGCTTCCCTTCTCTTCCTTCGCTCTGATACCTCAATTTCTCCTCTCTGTATGAAGTACATGTCGTGGCAAATCTCGTTTCTTCCCGCTATCTTTTGCCGTGGCAGATACAGTGATGGTTTGATCTCTAGAGAAAGCATGCGCAGAAATCCGTCGCTCAAACCCTGGAACATTGGCGCCTATAAAAGATACAAAAGAAATAGGGCAGAACATTTTTTTTTTTTTTTTTGGATGGCTATTTAGACCTGTAAAAACACATGTTTATGGTCCATCACCATGATTACTTTTAAAGTTGAAATCTGATTCAGATCCTGTGATATTGCTGGACATGTATTTACTTAATATGATGTCATACAATTTAATACAATACTCTAGGCTTCATTAAAAGAGAACCACTAACCAAAAGACATTTTATTTTGCTTTGTTTTGTTAAAAAAATCAATTTCACTATATCATATTCAATACATGAGCTTTAAGTAATATTTCTGTTAAGAGAAATCGCGATTTCACCTGTACTTTCAACTAACATTATTTTTTAGTCGATGCACGCGCAAGTGCCGGCACAAATTACACCGCTTATGGAATCAAACAGCAATTCAATTCCGTATGTTATCCTTTATTTCCTGCTAACTCCTTACCCGTTAACCCCAAGAATGCCGGACTGTGTGTTGTTGGTTTTTTGTGTGTGTAGTTATTTCACACGTAGAGCCTACTAGTTTTAGACATTTTTTGTTTGTTTGTTGTTGTTTTTAGAGGTGTTTCGTACGTTTTGATTTTATTTTCTTCAAAGTACTTTACTACAATAATCATCAAGAATTCAGGTTAATGAAGCTAATGATCATCACTGAATAGCACTTTTTAGATTCTTCCTGAAAACATCCGATGGAGGAGACAGGCGGACAAACCATCCTGATCATGTTCTTATCATGTAAATACAAAATAATCACGGCGAAAGATTTCTTGCTATTAAAAAAGTGTTTTTTCTTTACCAGACATTAGCTACCATGCCTCTTAAAATTCCTTCTGTCTCTGGTCACAAAAGAGTGATAAACATAAAAAAAAATTCAAATCAAATCAAACTGGGCTATTCAACCTAGACTTTTGGAAAACAAATTATCCGTTCCTCCGAACATCTAAGAAGCGACAATGGAACGGAAATAACAACCACTTGACGGCAGGTAATTAAAATTCTACTTTAAAACAAATTTAGATCATGGAAATGTTAAATTTATTCTTTAAATATAGCACAGAGCACAATTACACAAACATGTTTTTTTCCAAGGAAAACTCAGCCAGTAAATTATCGTTTACTGAATAGGAATTTTTGAGGAAATGCTTCTTTCTTTCTTTTTGTTTTCTTCTGTCCTCGCTTCATTATCAAGTCATTATGTCGACGAACATTTGCTCAATTAACGGTACGAAATTATAATGACCTACATTATCTAGGCACAACAAAAATATGTACATATAATCTATGTGTTGAAGGGACTGGGATATCTTTGATAATCTTAAGACCAAAAATACCTGTTCAACTATTGTATTTTCCCGATTGTCGTACAAGTGCATGTAGTATACTGCCCAGTCAGTAGCATATGCCTTTCTTTGACATAAAATTGTGCCACCCCCCAACTATGAACTTGATTACTTACTTTGAGTTCTTGTGCATTGCTGAAAGGGGTCATTTTGAAAACAAATTTGAACTTAAAAGATTTGTCTTTGATCAGATTAAAACTTGGCAATTTCTTCTGTTACGTTTCAAAATGAAATCATAGCACATTATGAATCACAACGTATATATGAATATGTCAAAGAAATATCTATCTAAAGCTTCCTTTGTAAAATGACCCGAATCAGTAACTCACTGAGCGTTTATTTTACGCTGCAAGACATTATTGATGCAGGCGGAATGTCGAGCACAAACTCGCCCAAAAATGCGCCAAACAAGCCACCTGTACCCCTCAAGGTATTTGCATTTTGTCAAGCCAAACTCAATTCCAAGCGGCAGGTATTTGTTCACCGCCCTTTCTTCAAACATGCCAATACCTCAGGAAAAGGATCAAGATGTGGATATTTCAAACATGCAATAACCTTTTCCCTGCCCCATCTACTACCAAGTCTAAACCATTGATATAAGAAGATACTGAGAATACTGACAATGTATAATGACACTCTTGACTTACACTGACCTTGACTTGACTTAACATTGAGTAAGATGTGCTTTTTCTAAGCTTAAATGTTTAAGGTAGAGCATTAATCGGACTGTCATCATTCATACCTGTCTCATGTAAGATGTTACATAAACCCAGTAGGGTCATACATGAGTGACCTTTGATTCGACACTCTAGAGGTCCTTCGTGAAACATGACCCTAACTTGACCTTTTGCATAACTTTTCTTTGTCTAGGATGAACTTGTCTGATCTCAGTGAGCCTTTAAGCGTGCAAGATTAGAGGCAGAGCATTGATGAGGCTGTAATCGGTCACAATAGGGCTTTCTTGGATAAGGCACGACCATAATATGACCTGACTTGACCCTAAGCTGACCCTGACTTGACCCTCAGGCTGATGTGACTTTACCTTGTCTAAGATGTACTTGTTTCCACTTAGAGAGACTTCAGCATGGAAGGTTAGCGGGAGAGCATTGATCAGACTGTCATCCGTCACACCTTTCTTCCTGACCCACAGATACTCGTAGTAACCTATCACTTGTTTCTGAAGATCTTCAGGAACACTTTGGTCCTTCTGTTAATTCATTATGAATAGAAAGAGACAGTGTCCAGGGATATGTGGATATTTTGTTGTTGTTTGTTATGGTTGTGTTTATATCATCACATTTATGATACATTCTGTCTCCAAAAAAAAGGAAGAGAAAAAAATTAAAAAAACTTTTTTAATTACCATAAGGCTATCCTTAGAGAAAGGTTTCAATAATGAAGGAACTGACATATTTTATTTATACCTTTATTGCAGATTATTAGCAAGTATGGGATGAGAGAAATTACCTGGTGTACAATTGACATTTTAATATATAGACCTCGGAGATAAGTGGGCAACCATTAAATACATCATTTACCTAGTATTATCTTCCTTAGGCCTTTTAGTGTCACTATTTAAGGGCGATATTAATGTTTAGTTTTACTTTTAGAAACCATTCTTTAAACACGATAGATGATTTATAATGATATATCCATAAGCTGATTTACACAAACAGTGAGCACCGCTAAACATTGAGAAATGCCAATTTTCAAGTGTCTAATGAAAACAAATTTTCACAATTTTCGAACCATGAGAAAAAAAATTATCCGTACATTGACAATTGTTGATTATAACTTTTGAACAATCAAATGAGCTTAAGATCAGTGTTTTCTTACTAGTGAATCCTTGATGACATTGAAGCGATGTGTGTAGCGCGCCCTCTGTGCATCAAAGTTGGTCAACATGGATGCCATGCCGCCGAGGATCATTCCAAAGAACACCACGATACCCAACAACATGGCAAAGATTGAAAACCATTTCTCCCTCTCATTTACTGCACTCACATCACCGTATCTTAAATAGGTTAGGAAACAAGTGAAAATAGAAGAGTTGCTGAGTGTAAAGAACACATGTTGTTGTTGATAGCTGATATCGCTGTTTTCCCCAAATTTCATTAACCCATTCATGACAGAGGTCCACATTTTGTGGTTTGGCCTAATAACTTTTGATGCAGAGCCCTAAATATCATACCACATACATGACCAGAAAGAGCAAAAAAATTCTACACATACTGTGCCCATCTTCGTTACATCAATATTTGTTGTTTGATGCTGATATTTTTTTAAAGGAAAAAAAGCATTAAAATCCTTAAATTGGCAATGCGATGAAAATGTTAAAATTACTGTTTTTCCCTGCAAATTGGCAACTTTTGACTTCTCATCATAATTTCTGTCAATTTATATTCATTTCAGATACATGACGTTTTATAAGAAAAATGTAGCAATAAAATAAGAATATTGGTATTGCCAATTTGAAGAATAAAAAATGATCAAATTAGGCTTTAAATAATTCCTGTCACGAATGGATTAACACATCCTTTACGTTCCATTGCAAGTTTTCATAATGAATTCATACTTGATGAACGGAAGTAAATAAAAACTTACAAGAAGCAAAATACTTAAGACCTGAATTTGGATAACAACACAGTGCCTATTCTCTTTAAAAAAAAATTTAAAAAATAAAAAAAAGAGTGAACGCATTCATCTGTTAGTGGTAATTTCAGAAGAGAGTGCATTTAGAGTGAATTAAGAGTGAATCACCCCTAACAGAGTGAATGGGTTCACTCTTTTTAAAAGAGAGTAATATATTAATTTGTCGTTTGTTTCTATGTTTTCGTCTTCTTTCCCCCTCCTTTCATTCTTCTTCTTGTTCTTCTTCTTCTTCTCCTCCTCCTCCTCCTTTCCATTCCTCTTTCTCTTCCAAATATGTGCAGCACTATAAATTTCAATAAGGATTCATGCAATCATAACGGATAGTTTGTATCTATTTAAGAGGATTTTTATATTCTTTAGGTGCTTAAATTGTTTTGTGCATCAGATCAGTAAAGCATGCTGACATTTTGGCAAGTTTCACTGCACAGTCAGCACCTTCATAAAGTATTTACCTTAATCAGTTATTTAGCCGATCATTTCATTCAAGTAAATGTGATAAACAAAGTTTTTTTTTTTTTTTTTTAAGAAGTGGCTATTTTACTATTTAGCATTTTGATTTACATTTAAGAATGGGAGAAATAGGTTAAAACTAACCCGGTTGATGTTGCTGTTGCGACGGACCAATAGAGTGAAATAACGTACGAATCTCCAGTTGAGGCTTCGTCTAAGTCTTGACCTAAAAGATATCAAGACATGTGAAAATCAGAAAATGGAATGATGAAATGACATCGTGTGATTATAATCAAAGAAATGAACAAAGAATTATAGAAGGATGTAAATTTCCCTTTCGATTTTAAATTTGAATGTTTTCTTATTTATTTATTTATTTATCTATTTATTTATTTATTTATTTATTTATTCTAACATTAAAAGAACACATGATACAAGATAATAAAATTAAAATATCTGTACATAATGTGTGGGGGAGGGCACTAAAAGCCAAGGAGCTTGTAAAGAGTATCTCCTACTGTGGAAATTATTAACTATTTCATAATATAACAATATATCAAATCATCTTTTTTCACAAAATATTAAATACAAAGTACTTTCAAGGAAATACAAAGAAAAAAAGAATGGGATTTTTTTAAAAACAAGTCTAATAAAATTTTCAAATGATTCTTGCATTGTTTTTCTTTTTAATGACATAATAATAGGCACATAATTAAAATAAGCATGATAAAAGTAAAGGGGAGAAGAAAAGATGCATTCGACACTTGAGAGCACGGGCGTCGCTAAAGGGGGGGTGTGGGGGGTGTGACACCCCCCCCCCCCCCCACTCAAAATTCTTGTCGGCAAATCCACGATCGCTGTCGGCAAAAAAAAAAAGGAGATAGAGAGAGAGAGAGAGAGAAAGGAGAGGGAAGAGGAAGGAGAAAAAAAAAAGAAAAAAGAGGAGTAAGGTGCCCAAATAGAGTCATATTCGGCTTATTTACTTGTGCATTTTGACGACGAAATAATACTGGTACCACGAAAGAGAGTGTATATTTTTCCTTGCTCGCTGCGCTCGCTTGTATTATATTTAGATACAGGATGTTTTCGGAAAGCAAACACATTCGGCTAGTGAGATGAACACTATATAATCTAGATATCTTTAGGCCCATCATGTATTTCGATGAAGAAGTATTACTTCTATCATAAAAAGAGTATGAATTTTTTTCCTAGCTCGCTGCGCTCGCTCGTATTATATTCAGATACAGGATGTTTTCGGAAAGCAAACATATTCGGCAAACGAGATGAACACAAATAATATATAGATAAATTATCATTAGGCCCATCATGTATTTTGATGAAGAATTATCTTCTACCATAAAAACAGTATGTATATTTTCCTCGCTCGCTGCGCTCGCTCGTGTAATATTTAGATATAGTATGGTCTTAAAAGCAAATAAATTAGGTAGGAGATGTGACCAAATATATCAAAATAGGTACCTTAAAGGCCAATCGTGTATTTTGATGAAGAACTTTCACTTCTACCATGAAAAGGATTATGAATTTTTCCTCGCTCGCTACGCTCGCTCGTATAATATTCATATACAAGATGGATTGGGGAAAGCAAACAAATTTTGCAAGCTATAGGCCCATCGTGTATATTGATGAAGAATTATCACCTACCATAAAATAGAGTATATATATTTCTCCTCGCTCGCTGCGCTCGCTCGTATAATATTTAGATACAGGATAGTCTTTGAAAGTAAATGAATTAGATAAGAGAGGTGATCAAAATCAAGATATCCAAAAGGCCCTTCATGCATTTTTAATGAAGAACTTTCACTTCTATCATGCAAAGGAGTAAATATGTATTTTTCCTCGCTCGCTACGCTCGCTCGTACAATATTCAGATACAAGATGGATTTGGGAAAGCAAACGAATTCGACAAATGAGGTGACCAAATGTACCTGTATAAGTTAGATATCTCGTAGTTTATACCATCGTGTATTTTGATAAAGAATTGTCACTTCTACCAAGAAAAATAGATTTTTTTCCTCGCTCGCTGCGCTAGCTCGTATAATATTAAGATTTAGGATGGTCTTTGAAACAGAATGAATCAGGCCAGAGAGGTGCCCAAATATAATTAATTTAGATATCTTTAAGCCCACCATGTAGTTTGATGAAGAACTATCACTTAAGTACGTAAGAGAGTTGTATATTTTTCCTCGCTCGCTGCGCTCGCTCGTATTATATTTAGATACAGGATGTTTTCGGAAAACAAACACATTCGGCAAGTGAGGTGAACAAAATATAGTTCAAAAGGAAAATATGATAGAGGTGAACAATTGAACATGCTTCAATGGGCTTTATACGGTTGAATTTATCGACGTTGGTCGTCGGCAATCGGTGGCATTTTTTGTCGGCAATCTGGCCTCTACACCCCCCCCCCCCCCATTCAAAATAGTCTAGCGACGCCCCTGCTTGAGAGAAGGTATCCCTGGTATTAAATCTTGAGTTCTGAAAAGGAAAGAAACGTAATCCTTTCGAAATCAAACGAAACTTACTCCGTGGTGCTTCAAAACTGAAAATGCATTATAGATGATAACTTCCAAATGATTTTGAAATGCAAAATACAAAAGGAAAGGGAAAAAGAAAGGAAGGAGAAAGGAAAGAACAGAAAGACTGATAGGAAAATGAAGAAAGACAAGAAACAGACATAACAGCTAATCACTGATGGGAAATTTGATAATCGTTTTTTTTTTTTTTTTCATCCTTCATCCCAGCAGATCAAATGTAATGGTTGATCTAGATATATTAATGAGGAATCATTTCTTTTACATTAGTCTTTATGTTCTAGTTTGATGTGTTCCATGTTGCTATCACTCCCCTGTATCATGCTCATATTCATCAGAGAAAATGGGATCTCTTCAACACCCAGCGTACACGTCGGCTATATAAGCTGCATGCAAGGCTGCTTAAGCATACATCATGATATAGAGCATATTTTAGACATGACCATTTTTCCAGATGCGACGAAAATGGCAAGGAGAAAAGAAATCCCCCTCTCCTAATGACGTCACTCGGCGTTGCCATGCCAACGCACCCCCGAAGCAGAAAGTGTAATCACCAGCATACCCGTTTGAAATGCATGGAAGGAAATATTATCTATGAGTGGATACTTTTCGCGCGGGGATGGAGGAAAAAACGAATAATACAAAATGGAGGAATGGAGAGAAAAAAAAGTCAATTTATTTTGTGTGCTGTCCTTCAGACGAACACTTCGCGGGAACGGGGGAAATTTGAGAGAAAAATGGAACGATGCGATGGTAGCCATGGAAATGGGGTGAGTCTAGAGCATATTAGAGGATTTCAGCATTTCAATTATCATTTCCCTGAATCCATTACTCCAGAGAGTCATACACAATGTAAGAAGAAAATAACATTTCTTTACATCCTCTTCGTGTAGATTACAGGGAAGCATCATGAGCCTGGCATCTTCTCATTTCACTTACACCCCCCCCCCCCAAAAAAAAAAAAAAAATGCATATATATATATATATATGTATACATTCATACATAAACAAAAAGAAATAAAAACAAAATTCAATAAGTTTGTTTTTATACCATTATGTTTTCAAACTCGAGCATTTTAATAAATCCATGAAAGGCAATTATTCGACACGGGAAGCAAATTCAGCTATCTTCAGATTTATAGTGAAAACAAATACCTTGATGGTTCTGAATAGCCAAATCCTTGAATTCAAAAAAGCTAAAACAAAGAGGAATTCCACAATTTTAGTCAGTATTGGTATAATGCATGTTTGATTTTAGAAGACCTTTTTGTTATTTGAAAGTGACACCATTTTCTGGTAATTCCGTACTATGGTACGTATACCACATTATCGTGAATTTTAGTAGAAAACTGTTAGAATTAAGAGTTCAGCTGAAAGAAAGGGCATATTTTCAGAGCATTAAATGGTAAGAAGGAAGGCAGGGTACAAAATAGGCACACAAACTCTAAAAATGTGAGTAACGGAATTACAAATTGTAATTCCGTTATCGTGGAATTGCCCCTAATTAAAGCTGGAACGGTGCTTGCCATTTGTTTTGCTTTTGGCTTTTTGTTTTGTTTTGTTTTGTTTTTACAGAATTCACCTGAAAATGAGTATGGGCAAGCCATTAGCATGCTCTGACAGTTGAATACATAAAGTTAATTTGTTCAAAGTTTAGAATTTAGATTCTTGGAGTTCATTTTGGGGCAATGATTTTTTTTTTTTTTTTTGAAAATGAGGGTTTTTTTTAATTAATATTTTACTTAAGAAAAAAAAAAAACATATAATGCACATCATCAAATTTGATTAATACTCTGTCTTGGTCCTCTCTTAACTCGTACAAAATTGGTATGCACTCAACTTCTTTAGATATTTCATTTTCAAACGCATTTATGTTCCCACTCTCTGCTGATAAATGTCATCAACATTTGTTCCATTTTCACGACAGAGTGCGAAGCTCAGGGCATTCCTTTTTGACGTCGAGAAAAGAAGAGGGTCGACTCTAATATCCACTGCACTTTTGTTCCCTAAATTGACCGGGAGAATAACGAATGTGATGGTGGATGCTAGCAGACACTCGATATGTTGTCCCATGTGCAGGACTTAATTCGAAAAGAGGCGATGGCGGTTTGGCACAAGGCACTCACTTTGGTCGGAGAGGCTAGCTAAGTGCAATTTGATGATCTGTAGGACATTTTTATCATTACATGTGGGCGACTATTGCCTATCACCTTTCCACGCAGGAACCCCATAAAACATCTTGGATGAGCATATTGTCAGATTTTATGAATGATCATTCATTAGTGTATGACTTCTACGTACGTGCTTTCAAATTTTTTAAAGAGAAGTTTTAGTTCTGGGAATAATGAAAAATCATTTATGAGTTTTCTAATTTTTTCCATGTCAGTTAGGAGGAATATCATGTCCCCTATAATGGATTACTCTCCAAATGCCCTCATACTGGAAATATGACAAGAAAAATATGAAACGCTCGGGGTAACATTCCTGCCAGATTTGTGTGTGGCCCCATATACTTATTTCTTTGTGCACTACTCGGTGGGGGAAAGTAAGTGAATTTCTTATCAATTCGATAATCTCCAAATCTCACACTAGACACCTGTGTTTATATACAACTTATCTGACTCTCCCAGTTGCTTTGGAACAGTTTCTTTCACATTATGATTGCATGACCAGAACTCCAGTTTATCTTAAGTTAATGAATGTATCTTTTACTTCACTTTCCTTCTATATGCGATATCAGGAAGATGCAGGAATTACATAATTATGTCAGTATGACATCACATTTTCCAAATGGGATAGTCTGTAAGTAGATTTTATATAGAAGTTGTTTTGTTGCTTTTTCTTTTTTTTTTGATTATTTTTTATTTATTCATCTATTTATTTATTAATTTATTGTCATCCAACATGCTCAAGCCTTCTTGCTTGGAACTAAACAAAATGAAATTATTCACAGGTTGGAAGGTCAGACTTTTATATTTAATCTCCCCTCCTTCTCCCTTTCTTTAACCAATATCATAAATCAAGACTGAACAATGTTGAATCGATTCTTTCATTAAACATGAGTCTCATTATAATTATCTGTAGTCACATCTTGAATGTCTCAAACTCTCGGTATTTTCATGGAAGCTCCGTACGTACACAGTGTTACACACAGCGCAGATGATTAATATTGATTGCATTGTAGACGCTGGATTGAGCTGAATTGCTTACAATCAAGGATGCTACCCTCGATTTATTACTCGTTTTTCTCAGAAAAATTTTGTGACTCTTTCTTCCAAGAAACGCCTTGTGATGAGTGCGATTCATTGCTTGTTATTCACCTAAACAATGAAGCAGCTGGGTTACATTCACTGCTATCTGTACCATGTATACTATAAGCTCATTACATGGGTTTGGTTAGGATTTTGTTTTCAATCTCTCCCCTATTTTTCCCTTGGACATAATGTTGGGGAGGGGGAGGGGTAATGGTTTATTTTACTGTTTACAATTTTTTCGTCGATTTTTTTTTAGCAGAAGTTTCTGCATTAATTAAAGATACAAACATTGGAAAATATAACGATACAAATCAAATTGATACAAATTTAAGTGTGACAAATATACAAAGGAAGAATATGTATACTTAGATAATATTAAAGTAATTGAGTTGGTTTTAATGAAGAAATAAATATAAATGCAGGGGCCAGCTATCATAAGCCAAAAGGCTTGAGTCGATAGCAGCCGGGAGATGGGGGCTACATGATACATTATAAGTCGCGTTTAAGGGTGTCACATGTAATTAAAATCGATGTTTGAAAAATCTTATATAAAGCGGAGTTTTATTTCACATAGTGAGTTCTGCATGCTACCCTCGATTCATCACTGGCTGTTCTTAGAAGAATTTGATGCGACCATTCCTTCTTAGAAACACTTGATGACAACGATAAATGCCTTGTTACTCATCTTAACACGTAGCAGCTACATTTAGGTTTTATACACTATGTACTATTTGTCCTGTGTTTACCATAAACTTGCCGAAAGAGCATGATAATCACACTTTTTTTTTTGTGACCTCATTTTTTTCTCTCGCTGGTATATTTTTATCGACTGCCTAAAAAGCCACTGTGATCTTTAACTGTTCGTTACATAGAGAGATCGGCTAGAAAGATATCATATTTTAGTAAGATGTAATCGTTACAGGCACATAATCAATGCTTACTAATCATGAACATAACTCTGACGGTTCTTCATCCTTCACTTTATATTACGTTTACATTTATTCATTAATATTTGAGATCGAATTCCTTATATACTTCTAACTACCCTGACTTGTACAACAAAAGAAGGCATGTCATGAAATACGATTTAAATCCGACGAAGAAGAACTAACCTGCCACAGATAATAGAATGTTAGCAATTTTGAAAGTACATATCTGGCCGCAAGAATTATAAAATTGAGCTAAAAATATACAATTTCACGCCATTTTCACTTTGTGGCGTTGTTTTTTGTTTTTGTTTTTGTTTTTGTTTTTTGATCGAACTTCTTTTATTTTGAAAGCATATGGAACGGAAAATGTTTATAATGTTAGCGTGGTAAGGAAGTTTATAAGGACAGCAATCAGATATCTAAATCATATTAAACTGCCCCTGCGCTCGTTTTGACTTTTTTTTTCTCGGAAACCATGGCTTTGCTTTCCTCTCTCCAAAGCAATAACCATCTTTACCACACACAAATGAGTTAAATGTTCCGTTAAATGTCAGGCGTTATTGCCACAACACACGCGGCGTCCAACTGGAACAACAATTCAGTCTGTATAGTAAGTCCCACTGTTGGTCGAAAAGCATGTCGCTTTATGGCGAGTGAAGAACCTATCGCGGAAGACATGAAAGGGTAGTTGTTTAAATTGCGTCAATTGTCGGTTTAATTATTATAACTCTAGCTATAACCTGGCCATATATAGCCATCATGTGCATTCTGCCATATGAAAATTGTAGCAAAGATTGTAGTACATTAACTGTATAAACTATATTGTTTGCTTGCTTGTTTTTGTTTTTCGGATCCGTAACGAAATCAACTTTCGGTGAATGAGCTACCCTGGTAAAATATCAATGAATATAAATGAATAGATGAATGAATAAACAAATGAATAAATAAGTAAGGGAGAAAATAAATAAAAAGACATTTCTAACAATACTATCAGCAGAAGATGTAGAAGTATCGTATATAGCGTCAGTAGTAGAGAGAGTAGTGGTAGGAGAAGAAGGGGAGGTGTAGTGAAGGAGTGCTGATATTTATAGGCAGAAAAAAATCCCTTCACTCCCTTTGAGATAAAGGGTTTCATGGACTATAGACATTAAACGTTCTCCAAGCATCATGAACTTTGAGATTTTCAAGCGTTAAGCCTTGTCGTGTTTCTGCATGGCATGGGGTTGCTACTTCCTTCTCGAATTTGAAACGAGTCATGAATGATTAGGCTAAAAGCAAAACTATATACGTAGTTGTATACATTTCCATTATTTAAAATGGACTTTGAACATCTCACCCCCCCCCCGTCTCTCTTTATTTTTTCTATTGCCAGCTATCTCTCCTCTCAACTCTCTCCTTCTCTCTCTAGCACTATCTTGCTCTCTTTCTTCTTACTATTCACTCCTCTCTCTCTCTCTCTCTCTCCATCTAATTCTTTCTCACCTTTTTCTCTCTCTATCTATCTCTCTCTATACCCCTATCTCTCTTTTTCCTCCCTACCATTTACTTCCTCTCTCTCTATCTCTCTCTCTCTCTCTCTCTCTCTCTCTCTCTCTTTCTTCTCTACGTCACCTCCTATATCCATCCCTATCTCTGCTCAGGAGCAAATAAACATTCCCTCGCGCCAATACATCATGGGTCCTCACTGCGCGAGCGAGAAGAGATATTAGGACGAAGAAGGATGGGGAGTAAATAAATACTTGGGAGATTTTCCCCGCCGTTTCTGAATGACAGTTTGTGACACATGACATTTCGTAGAGTAGATTGGGTAGGTTCAGCTCGAGAAATGAAAGAGGACAGTGGAATAAAAAGGACAGAATTGGGGCCACACGGCAGCACACTCATTCGTAATCATTACTCTGTAACGTAAATAAGGAAAGTAGATGAATGTTTAGTACCCTGCTAATAATAACCGTTTTCTCTGAATTTGTTGTTTATACCTTTATTATTCTCGTAATTATACACACATCTCTTCGTTTGATTAAATTTTGCTTTTCTTCTCTGTTGTTTTCGGTAAAACTGACCGCTAAGAATTGTTATTCATCACCTTCCCCGCCCCCTTTCTGAAAAAAAAAGAACTTTATCAATACCATCGAAACTACTTGCAGAATGGAATTGTATTAAGATGTCAAAAACAGGTTTTGTGTACGCAGACTACCCCCTGCCTCTACCCCCCCCCCCTCCTTATTGCTTTTTTGTTTTTGTCTACACTGAAAAAGCAAAATATATGTTTATTCTTTTTAAAATCCTTTATTGAAATTTTAGAAGTATTCATCTTTTTCGGCAGATCGAGTCCTCCAACTCTAAATTCATGATAATCTTTAGAAACTTGCAGATGTTATCATCATTGTTTGCACGGTAACCTAAAGATTAGTGCATTCAAGGAACAAATCCTATCAGGTACCACTGCACCTCGGTCGGGTGGGGCAAATGTAACTTAATGTCTAACCAAAAGACATTAGTGCCTCGACAGGGATTCGAACCCCTACCTGTGGCTCAATGTCCAAAGGTCTATCTAGTAGACCACAACACCTCTAAACTCTTTTAAAAACGATTCAGTCAAAATGACTATAGTTAAGGGTCTGCTGGGTGCACTAGTCAAAATACCACTAGAAAATAGTCAAAAATTACTATTAAAAAAAGGGGGGAGAAATGACTAAAATAGTTGCACCCAGCTGACCCTTTCGTTCAGTTAGTTTAAAATGGGTCATTGTAAGGGTGTACGATGACACTCATCTGAACCAA
The DNA here is from genome assembly GCA_029962745.1 of Echinometra lucunter. Taxonomy (NCBI): domain Eukaryota; kingdom Metazoa; phylum Echinodermata; class Echinoidea; order Camarodonta; family Echinometridae; genus Echinometra; species Echinometra lucunter. The sequence goes on along the minus strand of CM057168.1, from coordinate 4,523,617 downwards.
ACTTACCAAAGTTGAAGGAAGTGGCCCAGGAGTCATTCTGGCAGATAGGTGTTTCGTTGCCGTGCAAAATTAAGAAAATAGTCAAAAATTACTATTAAAAAGGGGGGGGGGAGAAATTACTAAAATAATAGTTGCACCCAGCTGACCCTTTCGTTCAGTTAGTTTTAAATGGGTCAATGCAAGGGTGTACAATGACACTCATCTGAACTAAACTTACCAAAGTTGAAGGAAGTGGCCCAGGAGTCATTCTGGCAGATAGGTGTTTCATTGCCATGCCATCCTGTACAAGCGAGATAGTACCATCCACAAGCTGTCAGGTGTATCACCATTGCTGCTACCACTGTATACTTGAGTGTTCTCAGCAAGGCTGTGTTAGATCCCAACTTTGATTCTCGGTTATCTGTTGATAAAAATAATAATAACGATATAACGATATAAATAGTAATGTAAATAATGATTTAATGATAATGATGATGGTAATAATAATAAAAATAATAACATTAATGAAAATAATAACGACGATAATACTAATGATAATAGTAATAATGATGCTGATAATAATAATAACGATAATACTACTAATAAAATTAATAATGATAATAATGATAATATCAATTCATGAATTTTTGTCTAGAACTTGCACTTAGAAGGATTCGTTAGAATTCGGTAATTGAAGAAATAAAGAAATAGACCAGTTGTGTAGGTATGTGTAGTTGTTTGATTGATCTAAGTTAGATGTAAACATGGTGACATGTATTTCATTACCTTTTAAACTATTAAATTCTCTGTAAATCTAAATATCTCCCGTAATTTTCACACACGCATACACTCTCACTGTTTCTATTTCTGTCTCTTGCGCGAACATACGCGCACACACACACACACGTGTGTACCCACCCACACTTTCTCTTTCTCTCTCTCTCTCACTCTCTCCTTTCTGTCACTGTATCCATGCTATCAGTCTATGTCATCCACTTCTATGCCTCTCGTTCCAAGCGAAAAAAAAGGAGGCTGTTTCAGCGTGGGATTAATGTCACTTTTGTATCGCGGGGGCCCACAAGTGCTCCACAGAGCAGGATGTATAATCAATTCTCTCGCCTGCAGTGCGCCGCTCTCTTCCAACGGCCCGGATACGAAAGCATTGCACCCCCGAAAGTGGGAAGTCATTCCAGCATCTTACTGAGAGTTATGCAGCCGCAATACCAGGCTTCTTACCAGATACAATTGCGTTATGGGTACAGAAAGCGAGGGCGGACCAAGGATTTTTGTGAATGGGGGTTAAAATCTTAAGGTAGGACCAACAAAATATGAATAAATGAAACTGATAAAAAATATATGAACATGAAAGATCACAAAATACCATTTTCAGTCGAAAATCAGGAAAAAGGACACATACGAATAACCAACCTTAATTTTAGTGTACAAATTTGGAGTCATCTTTCTTTGACTTTTTTAATACCCATTCTTAAAATGTTTCCTTTCGTCCAGCCCAAGTGTCGATTTTACTTTCCGACTCCTACCTCCCCCCCCCCCCCTCCCCTCTCCCCCCGCCACCATCCTCACCTGCCCCTTCACACACCCTCTCCCCCACCCCTCTCTCTCTCTCTCTCTTATTGTACTACTTGCGTCTTTGGTACCAAATATTTTCTTTCCCTTTCTACACGACGTTCTTCATCCGCCCATGTTCTCACTTTCTCTGTCTCTCTCTGTCTCTCTATCTTCCTTCTCTCCCTCCTTCTCGCTCCACCTCTTTCCCCCTTTCTATGTCTCTCTAGCTCTTTTTCTCTCACCGGGTGGCAAGTCATATGCTGCTGTCTGTGATCTTCTCTCCCTGCACCCTACATCAGACAGCGGGAAGTCTAGCCTGTTTCTAGGTCTTAAGGTCATGGTACTATCTTCCTAGCATGTCCTAGGGTAAGCCTGAAAAGTTAATTTATGTGAGAAGATTGCTGACGCCTGTTTATACTACCCGTCCTTTACATTGATTTCTTACCAGGAGTACAGAAGAAAGGATTTTTTTTTAATTACAATTAACATATCTGATATAGAAATAATCAGTCATTTTGCAAATTACGGGTTTTTTCCTCTCTCTCTCTCTCTCTCTGTCTTTGTTTCCCCCTTTCTCCTCACCATTTAGCTCACATCAGTGTGTCATTATTGGCTATTGCTGACATGGTGGAATCGAGTTGTGTTTGTGTGTTCTTTTGCTTTGTCTGTGTCGTTTATTTGTATAGCTTTAGGTGTGGGGGGATGGGGGGGGGTCGTTGTTTTATTTATTTCATTTTTTATATTATTTATTTTGCATTTTCGGGGAGGGATGTGTGTGGGGTGGTCCTTTTCCTTGCCTTCATTCCTTCTCATTCGTACAGTTCCGGAACGGCTCATGTGATAAACGTGACTGTATCATACTCAAAAATCATACCAGCACAATTGAGGACAATCATGACAATTTGGTCAGGTGTCGGTAATGAGAATGATATTCTTCTATTCTTCACCCACCTGACCTTAGATGATAAAAGGACACTTAAGAGGAAAATCGGGGATATCACTTCCAATAAGATTTCTTGTGACACTATATTGAAATACCCCTCAATGTCACGCAGGGCCCCGTAATGCAAAGCTTAACAATAGTAGTGATCGTAGGATTGATTTCTACGATTGATTACATTGATCACCATGTGCAACTGATCGTAAAAGTCAACCGTACGATCAATCGCTAAGCTTGGTGTTACGGGGCCCACGTGTTATTGTCATGATGACAGCAAAAACGGTGAATGCTTTACAGATTTATGGTCATATTATTGTGCTGGTACTGATACATCATGAGAAGAATGTTGACGTGGATGATGACAGTGATCACGGTAAATGCAATCTTAAGACAAGTAAATTTTGATATGAATAAATCTATATGATAAACGTCATAATTGTAAGATGACGATACCCCTAAAAATGGTTATGAAAACGGTGCGTAAAAATAGTGCTAAAACAGTGATGATAATCACCATGACCACTGAAGGCAAAGATAGATATGGTCATGTCACTCACGTTGTTTAATCCGAAAATAGCATTGAACACGGACATACTGAAGCTTTTCGACATGCAATCATCAGAGTAAAATCGCATCATTGCTATTTTCCGATTTTGCAGTACCAAACACCTATATTGTTTAACGTGGAATCTTATTACTATGAGGTTGATATTGATGATGCTAATAAAAAATGATGGTGACAGGTTGTGATGGTGATGATGGTGATTATAATAGAAGTAATGATCGCGCTGCTAACATAATGGTTGAAAGAGAAAAAAGGGACGGTAGCTTTTCAATAATGTCAACAGAAATTTGGCGCCACAAAAATGTTGTGGACTATCACCAATCATCATACAACATTGATTAATAGTAATAATCTTGTTTACCCAGGGAAGCCTCATCAGCTTCAGTGCTGTTCTTCCTGAGGGCCCTGCAAATTATTATTACCACGGACATTAAAGACCTCATTTACACCTGTATGGGGCAATAGTATTGTGGGTAAAACATCTTACCTAAGGATGTGCACTCTAAAAACTAAAATGTCGAATCACTATTAACCCATTCGTGACAGAGGTTACATTTTGTGGTTTGGCCTAATAACTTTTGATGCAAAGCTCTAAAAATCATACCAAATACATGAGCAGAAAGAGCAAAAAATTCCACACAAACTGTGCCAATTTTGGTTGTGTCAGTATTTGTTGTTTGATGCTGAAAATTTTCTAAAGGAAAATAATCATTAAAATCCTTAAATTGGCAATGTGATAGAAAGTTTAAAATCACTCTTTTATCCTGCAAATTGGCAACTTTTTGACCTCTTATCATACTTTTTGTCAATTTATTTTTATTTCAGATACATTATGTTTTATAAGAAAAATGTAGCAATAAAATACAAATGTTGGTGTTGCCAATTTGAAGAAAAAAGCTGATCAAATTAAGCTTCAAATAATTCCTGTCACGAATGGGTTAAAAGGGTGGAGGAGTGACTACATCTTCAAAACGTTAGATTAAAGCTTTGTACATGCCGCATTCAAAACTTTAGGCCTACATGCTAAAATTCCAAACTTTACAGTGTTGAATCCAGCATGCTCAAAGTGTCGATCTAACATTTTTAAAAAGCAGTCACTCCTCCATCCTTTTAAATGGTGATTAAACATTTTAGTTTTTGAAGTGTAGGCAAGCGAGGATCGAACATAGGACCTATCGTAGAGTCAAGAGCCTTCACCAGTAGACCATCGCGCTCCCACGAGGCACTCCCAGCAAGCATTCATAATTCATACCAAACATAAATGTCTATCCCTTAAGGGAATCAGGCAAATGTCAAAAATAACCTGCTAAAATAGCCATATTCTCTAGAAGCCTCTTTCCTTATTTATAAACCCCCACTCAATACAATGAGATCATGGCCTAGCTGGTGTAAGGCTTTGTCATATTCTAGTCACTACAACGATAGCCACTTCAGAATAACCTGCAGAATGCTCGCCTGGGGATACGACGAGCTTGGCGATGAGAGTCCTTCAATAAAACATGTCTTGAATACAATCTTGACAACCTTACAGCGCGATGATAATGGCGCCAGTGTGTGTGACTTCCGTTTATGATGATATAGTATATGACCAAAGGCAAGTACACGCACAAGCAGTGGTCATGGTCTTTGTTTTTGAACCGCATAATTTTGATAACAAAACTGACGCAGATTTGTATTTTTGAATACCAGTATGCCACAACCTTTTGATGCAATGACAGTGAAAGCGAGAGTGAGTGAATTCCATTCATAATTGTGTGGTAAATAACCGAAGGCAAATACATAAATATAAACAGTCTTGTGTTTTGGCCCATTATCTTGATAACAAAATTGATGCAGATTTGAATACAATCTTGCCAAAACCTTTCATTGCGATGAAGGTGAAAGCGGGAGAATGCGAATTTCGCTGAAGAGTTGTTATGTAATTACCACGGGCAGGTACATTACAAGCGTTGGTTTATATGCTTTATCCATCGAGATAAACGTATATACATTAACCTATAGATTTACAGTTTGAATGCTATTTCGCCACAACGTTTCACCGCGATGATGAAGGTGAAAGCGAGCGTGTGAATTTCGTACATGATTATCCGGTGTATTATCTGAGGCAATGATGGGTAGCAGGCGACGGTTACGGTCATTATGTAATTCTGTGGTTTGAATGAAAGGCATACATGACCGTACCCTGCATGTACAAAAAATATAGGAATTTACAGTAAATTACAGGCAGTAGGGTAGTTATTTTTTTATTTTTTTTTACAGCATTGTACTATTTATCTTATGGTAAAACTGTAAAAAGCAGTATAAAAAGTATTCAATTGTAACTTATACAGTATTTTACTGTATCACCGACTGGAAATTCCTACGGCAAGTTTTTACAGTGTACAGTATTTACACGAGGAATCGGGCACGTAAAGTCACAAGTCTTGAAATCAGTTTTTGTGTTAATATCAATACCATATATAATAACGACCGGACGTTGATTTGCTCCTTATAAACTTAAGTATCCATATTCATCATAGCAGTCGAGTGACTTTTCCATTAGCATATGAAAAAAAAAAAGGATTGGGTTGCTCTATTATACAAATTCTCTAAGAACAAACTCTTGCCCTGTTATGAACCCATTAATTCAATCATTTTTTTTTTTTTTTTTTTTTTGTTCTTCTTCTTCTTAAAATAGCTATTAACTTGCTCTACAAAATCAAGGGTTCTCTCACACACTCACACACATTACCCGAACCCTCCACTAAGTCCATGTTAGTAATAATTTTTTCACGGATTTGTTCTCCCACAGACATGAAAGAGGCTAAGCTTGACATATCTTTTTTTTTTTCCTTATAACGAGGTTCATTGTCTATAATTGATATAATTTTTTTCTTTGACGAGGTTATTGTCTTTAATGAACCTTCTAAGAACTCCTTAATATAGATCTTTGTCATTAATCTTCCGAACTTTCTACACACTTACTCACACAAAGACGCCCACACAAAATAGTCATGTAATTGTGTAAGAACCTTCCAACACTTTATATCAGTATACAGGTTCGTTTGCTCGTTCCATTCCAAACGTCTACTTTCAATCATATTCTATCTTCCTTGCAAATTCTTACCAAGAGATATTTTAATAATATATTTTCTCAAATATGTATTTCACTTCCAATATATTCCAAGTTTTTATGAAAGATGTGTCAATATTATATTTATTCCCGGGAACCTACAAAACACACTGTGCTTTCCAGTAGGTTCCTATTTCATTTCCCAGTGTTGTTCTGTATTATGGAAACTTGCAAATGAAATAAACCCTGCATCAATTAGTCAGTGCCTTCAATATACATTCAATCGTCCTGTGTATAAGCAGATTCGCTTCATAAATCTCCCTCGCAGTTTCTCCCCACACTCTCATCTCCCTTAAACACGACATGTGATTTTTGTTATCTATTAATCGTTCACTGTGGTGTATAAACCATTCATTCGATACGTGTTTGTTTTCTTCTCACTCTATCCCAAACGCCTTTGAATAAAATATTTTTCTTATTCTTAGGTTAAAAAAAAAATAGATTCCTTTTATAAATCTATCTCAAGCTTTCGCGTACACTGACAAGAGATCTTTACAAGTGAATTTCTGTCTACAAACCTTCGACCATTTACACAGAATATAATCCATCATTCCTATGATTTTTCCTCTCAGTCTGTTTCAAAAGCCTGATCTAAATGGTTCTACTCTCTTTTAAAAAAAAAAGAAAAGAGTGAACAAATACACTGTGTTAGGAGTGAATTTAACAGTGCATTTAGAGTGAATCAAGAGTGAATTAAGAGTAAAAATTGTGATATTCACTCTTTTAGGGGGGACCTCACTGATCACTCAAGGATTTTGAGTGATCCCTGAGGTCACTCCTAAAAGAGTGGATAAAGAGTGAATATCACCAATTTTACTGTTAATTCAATCGTAATTCACTCTAAATTTATTCTTTTCTTAAATTCGCCCCTAATAGAGGGAATGATTCACTCTTTTTTTAAAGAGAGTATACATTAAATATAAACTATAATTCCTTTGGTTTCCTTCTCAGTCTGTTTCAAACACCTAATCTAAATCAAATAATCTTCTTACGTTCTACTCCCTTAAAAAAAGAGTGAACACATTCACTCTGTTAGGGGTGCATTTAAGAAATGAGTGCATTTAAAGTGAATTAAGAGTAAAAATTGTGATATTCACTCTTTTAGGGGTGACCTCACTGATCACTTAAGGATTTTGAGGGATCCCTGAGGTCACCCCTAAAAGAGTGGATAAAGAGTGAATATCACCCATTTTACTCTTAATTCACTCTTAATCCACTCTAAATTCACCTTTTTTTTTTAATTCACCCCTAACAGAGTGATTACGCTCACTTTTTTTAAAGAGAGTATAAATCAAATATGAACCATAGTTCCTATGGTTTCCTTCTAGGTCTGTTGGAAACGCCTCATCTTTTAAAATCAAATAATCTTCTTACGTTCTACTCTCTTAAAAAAAAGAGTGAACACATTTACTCTCTTAGGGGTGCATTTAAGAAAAGAGTGCATTTAAAGTGAATTAAAAGTAAAAATTGTGATATTCACTCTTTTAGGGTGCCCTCGCTGATCACTCAAGGATTGTGAGTGATCCCTGAGGTCACCCCTAAAAGAGTGGATAGAGAGTGAATATCACCAATTTTACTCTTAATTCGCTCTTACTTCACTCTATATCCATTTTTTTAATTCACCCCTAACAGAGTGATTACATTCGCTCTTTTTTTTAAAGAGAGTATAAATCAAATATAAACCATAATTCCTATGGTTTCCTTCTCATTCTGTTTCAAAGGCCTTTATCTAAATCAAATAATCTTCTTACGTTCTATAAGGTTCCGGAAAACAGATTCGTTTCATAAATCTCTTTCGAACTTTCTCCATACACTGCACTCACAATAAGCTTTTTTCATATTTTATTTGGCATGCGACCCTTGAGTGCAGAGTATAAACCATCAATCTTCCACAGTTCGAAGCCATCCCACTGCTTTCAATTAGCTAATGCTACATGTCGCATTGCTGTTTAATCATTCTACACGTCTGCTTATTTCAAGGTCCATTAATGGCCTCTAAATCATGAGATCATGAGACAGTAAAGTCATGTTTTTAAAGGATTTTCGAGAAACAAATTAAAGAAATTGTATTTCAAATGAAATAGTTAACGATGAAAAAGATGATGATGATAATAATAATGTTAAAAACAAGAATAACAATGATGAGAATAAAGAAAGATGTAATGATAATTATGAAAACAACACTACTACTACTACTAATAATAATAATAATTATAACAACAATAATAATGATAAAGATGGTAAAATAAAAAAATATATTATGTTGACACATTTAACCATATTTTGAAAGATAACTACTACTTTTACATGTATGAAATGTTTACTGAAATATAGTATTAGCTAATGCTACATGTCACTCTGCTGTTTAATCATTCTACACGTCTGCTTATTTCAAGGTCCATTAATGACCTCTAAATCATGAGATCATGAGACAGTAAAGTCATGTTTTATTTAAAGACGAACAGATTAAAGAAATTCTAGTTCAGTCGAAATAGTTCATGAAGATAAAGAATGATGATGATGATAATAATAATGATAATAATGATAATAATAACAATAACAGTAACAATAATAATGATGATGACAATAAACATAATAATAAAAATATTGATATATTTAACAATATTTTGCAAGATAACTACTACTAGTATGTCATGTATGAAACGTTTACTGAAATATAGTATACAACAATGAAAGCTGAAAGATTTAAAAATCTGCAAAAAGAATGTGCAGATGACTTAACTGAAGTCCATAAGAAATTAACGAAAATGAAATCAAAACATTACCTGCATCGATGTAGTAAATGAAAGTATGGTATTCCAATTAAGAGGGCAATTGTTAATGCTGCTATGATGCATATATCATGCATTTTAAAAGGCAAAAACCAACAAAAAATAATACATTAATCAAATCTGTGTTTAATAACGGAGTACATATCTCATCCAACCGCTTGCCGACTTCACCAATATATATGAAAGAGATTCCAAATATAATCTGCTGTTCATGAATGATTCCGTGTAATTACATTTCATTTTTTGTTCTTTTTGTTGTTTTCATATCCCAATGAATATAACGCCGTAATGGCGTACCTTCTCATATTCGTACACGTACATGTATAAGACCAGAAAAAAACGCTCTGTAGCATTCGCAGCTTTTACACATTAATTCATTCATTATGGGCATGTCTCTGAATTACACTGACTATAGTTTGGGCTTTCAATTTTATCATTTCATAGTCCGAATTAAACATTGATACTCGACGGTGTACTATAAGAACACAGTTTTCTTTTCACAAAATTTTAGAAAAAAAACAACAATCAAACATCTATTCCATCTACTCAACAATCATTAAGGCATCGCAGGACCGATGCTATACTTCTTGCTCGAGAAATAAATTAATCCCAATTTTGAAAGTGGTTTCATTGAGCAAAAGTCGTTTATTTATATATGCAAATAGAACACAAACAATGCATCTAAATAGGCCGGACTAACAGAAGCACAATGGCTATCACAATCAAATTAACCTAGTTTTATTTATTAATTCCTTTATTTATTTTACTGCATAATGGCTCTTCAATGGAAACACACAGAACATACATACAGTATATATGAAATTTTACCGTGTATAAACTTGCATAATAATTTAAGCTGACGTACTTGGTATTCTGTAACTGTTTTTGTTTTATGACATAGATCTAGCATTGTCGCTCCCATGTATGTAGTTACACTTTCTTATCATATATATATATATATATATATATATATATATATATTATATATATTCCTTTATTTATTTTACGGCATAATGGCTCTTCAACGGACAAGACGAATGTAGAAGAAAAAACCGTAGAGATGTAATTATTTCCAATATTTCGGGCATAGCCCTTATTTTATATCTATCAAAACCGGCGCAGAATAACTTTCTATATATATGTGTGTGTATATATATGTATATATATCTATATATATACATAATAGCAAAAGATAGTAAGATGAACAAAGTTCGGACGAGATGCAGTGTCAAAATATAAAGTAAAGAAAAGGAGTTCACAACATCATACAGGATACACTCAAAACGAGCAGGATTTTTACTTCACAAGCGCTTTCGTTTTATTCTCTTCATGTAAAGTGAGCCTTTGACATTCTAACATGATTATAATTATATACAAGTTCATGTATGACAGAATCAGTAACATACAATTTGAAAGAGATAAGATTAATTAGACTGTCTTGTGTTTTGTGACAGGATTAGTCCCTAGCTTAAGTAGGAAGTCTTTTGTGTTTAGTCCCCTGAGATTGTTAATCTGTAGAACTCAACACAACACGAGGAGGTGTTCTAAGATTTTCAATGATGTCAAGTAACAATGTTGTTTCCTGTCATCGTGGGAATGGTAAACAAGGGTGATATTTTGTACAAAATATCACCTTCGTTTTAATTGTTATTGATATTACATGTTCTATTTTTACTCCCTTGTAAATATGACAATATTAGTCCTCGGACTTTCGTCATGTATCTTCTTTTTACAATAAAACCGTAACTGAATTGAAATTATCTGGTGAACAAAAGCAAAATGACATCAAAAAAGAAACTGATTTATAATGAAGAGATGATATTAATCAATGATGTCAAGTAACAATGTTGTTTCCTGTCATCGTGGGAATGGTAAACAAGGGTGATATTTTGTACAAAATATCACCTTCGTTTTAATTGTTATTGATATTACATGTTCTATTTTTACTCCCTTGTAAATATGACAATATTAGTCCTCGGACTTTCGTCATGTATCTTCTTTTTACAATAAAACCGTAACTGAATTGAAATTATCTGGTGAACAAAAGCAAAATGACATCAAAAAAGAAACTGATTTATAATGAAGAGATGATATTAATGTTTTTAAAAGGAAACTCATACAACGTATCCATAGGACAGGTCACCGGGTCAACAAAAGGCACAGTGACTCTCTACAGCAATGGTAGAAAGTGGAGCAGAGTTTATATACCCCTGGGGCTCTATATAATCACTTCACGATCTCTGCGATGGATACAAGATGACAATGGGATGCAATGCTAATGTGAAGTGGGGTAGAACGGTATGGACATATTACAGGGATGGAAATGAAGGCTTATCGTCAGTGATCAATCTGATACAATCAACGTTCCACACACTCTTAAAAATTCCGGGTCAGATTGACTCGGAAAAGAGTCCGTTGGGGCCACACTCCGTTCCTGGTCAAAATGACCCGGAATAGGGTCATGAAGACTTATTTCCGGGTCACAATTGACCTTATTCCGGGTCATTTTTTACTTTATTCCAGGTCATTTTTGACCCGGAACGGAGTGTGGCTCCAACGGACTCTTTTCCGGGTCAAGTTTGACTCGGAGCTTTTTAGAGTGCAGTATCCCTACCGGTAGGAATTATGATTATTTTATTCTTCATAGTGATTGGAGAGAAGATGAAGTACAGGGATATAAATGAAAAATCACTTGTGAGCTAATTCTTTCTGTGTCATGATAGCTAACTTTGAGATAGCAATGCATGGCCTTTATCACAAGCACAATTTTACTTCCTTTAACAGGTCCAGGAGCAGCAACCTAAATTATTTTAAAGTCGTGATGACATGGATGAGAAAAAATAAAGTTGATAAATTAGATACAATTGATGTTTCTGTAAGGAACTGAAAACTGAGTATGAATTAGTAACAAGTTTGATGTGTACATGCTAATACCTTTGAAAATAATCGCAGAGACTTGTAATATTGCGATAAGCAACACGCTTGTAAAAATATATGTCAATATCTAAATGAGATTTGTTTAGGATCATTTAGTTCCAGCTGTTCGAATCAATATTCAAATTCAAGGAGCTGTTAAATTATTTTAATGTCTGTCTTAACCATTTTCAGAGAAAAATTGGAAATATCATGTTGAACAATGAACACATAATCAATGCACATTCTGATAACATAAGCAATACTCATTTAACAGTATATACTTCATTATACATCGGATAGTATTATGGTCCTCCCCCTCCCCATACAAGAAGTCTCTACATACAATCTCTTCCCGTTATATCATCACCCCGTAACCCTCCCGGGGGAGTTTGCACCTGTGGGGGTGAGGCATCAGGAGCTGCAGATCTCTCCCGGCGTGACTACAATACTAATAGGAGTCCAATCATCAGAGCGTAGGAATCGCCTGTCCTTTTTTCATCGTGAAACCAGTGTGTGAGCCAGGCGTACATCGCCTTGGGAAGCTGCAGGGCGCCATGTTCTTGACGCCTTCTGATAAGCTAGTCTCTCGGACAGTCGTTTTTATCAAACTTGTTACATATACAGTCACAGGCTTATGCTTCCACAAAAATACTAATTCTTTACAATCAGTAGAAACTAAGTTTCTTGTTATACACACGCGTTTAATACAGACGCATAAATATTACTGAATGTATAGATATCGTTTTAAAAAATCAGAAAAAAGAAATGTTTATAATAATTTTTTTTTTGTGTTTTTTTTTTTTCGTTTTTGTTGCTTTTACACAGAGGGTCTAATATTGTCTCTGCAGTGAGCATAATCATCAACCGAAGGAACGGCTAATGCTATCACTCACTCCTAGGCAAGAATCATGGCAGAGGATGAGATGAGTGAACTGAATTCATGGAATAAAAATACACGGATGTATTTATCTTCCTTTGTTTAAGATTCATTTAAAGTGAGGAATACAGAAACACGTTTGACCCAGGGACAGATAGGCCACAAGGCCGGGGAGTCGGAAGGGGGTTTTTCCCATGGGTCTGGAAGAAAGTGTTACTTCGAGGGCTGTCTACTGGCCGTCTGAGGGTTAGGTGATAGGCCGATCACATCGAATGAAATCAAATTATTTTACACACATGTATATTATAAGCTTACCTTTTTCAATTTTATTGGACCTCATATCATTTCGCAATTCATGATGATAATATTGGATATCTTTAATAATGATAATAAAAAATATTGAATATTTCATATAGCACATGTATCCACCAAACAAGTGCTCAAGGCGATCCAGTATTACCCCTGCTCAACTGGGCTACCAATTTCAGTGCATTCACAGCATTCAAGTAATTCCTTCCTACCGCTACCCATTTACTCCTGGGTGGAGAGTGGCTAATGTAGATTAATGTCTTCCCAAAGGACATTAGATTCGAACTCCGAACCTTGTGGTTCACTGCCCGAGGACTTATCCTCTGATCCACAACACCTCTGAGCAATAACGGCAACGTGTGAAGAGTATAACAGGATCGTCTCTCACACCAGTATAGAAAAGAACACCTACTTGGAGATAATTAACATGTCTCCTCCGCACTGTGTATAGATGATCTAAATCAGGATATTGGTTTTTGTTACCCGAGCTCTTTAAAAAATAGATGGATTTATATGTTGGAATAGTGAACTGACAGTGAGTGCTTCTCATTCACATTCCGACTTGGTGTGTGGTTCGTTAGCTCTGAGTGGTTCAGGGAAGGCATAAATTGCCAGCGGTGTGGTTGTCTAGTGGATACGTCACCGGAATGTGGATGATATGCTTCACTGTTCGAGTCTCGATGTAGCACTAATGATATTAATATACAACTGCCACTCTCCATCCAGGAAGTTGTTTCATAAAGCTGTTCGTAAAGTTATGAATGACTTTTCGAACGACTTGTATAAGGCAAGCCAAATGACAATCCAAATCATTATAAATCGCATTAGCTAAAGGTGAAATATGCGAACGTAGATGAACTGTTTACATACATTTTCATTGCGAAGTATATTTTTGCCACAATTAACTGACGTCAGAAAAAAACTTTGGGTATCCCATCTGGCACTTCAAGGCGTTCGTAAAGTCACACGTAACTTTACGAACACTCCACAGGTTTAGTAAATGGCTTAACTATAGTAGGGACTTGTTCCTGAAATGCTCTCAGCAACAGTTAGCGAAGCTGGGACATAGCCAGTGTAATGACTGTTATTCTGGGGCGCCTTGCACATCCGCTAAGATGTATACTGAATATAGATATAACTTTTTATCATAATTATCCTCATATAGAACATAAATTTTGAGCTGTGGAATTGCAAAATTGTATTTTCCACTTCTTTGGTGCAAACCAGGGCACCGTTTCATGAAAGTTGTCAGCACTGACAAGTTGTCAATCACTGTAAAATCCTTGGTTTTGATTGGCTGAGAAGCACTGATCACTGACTGTTACTGTGGTAATTGTCAGTGACTGACAAACCTCATGAAACGGTGCTCAGGCAAAGAGGGTGATATTTACTATTTTCCCCTGTTTCGCTAGAGCCTAAGGACTTATACGTGTTACAAAACCAGGCACTATAGCTTGCATTTTCTGCGGTCAAACATCCAAACCTGGTTATCAGCTGCACATGCAGCGTAGTTGTGAGCAACTTTCCTAAATCTGCTCTTTGATATGGGTAATATTAACAAAATTATCTGGCTACTTTCCGAAAATACGACATATATAGCCTGAACGAGACCATAGTGCCCGAGTCGAAGACGAGGGATGCCCGATCCGAAGACAAGGGCAATATTCGACTCGGGCCTTATGGATCTAGTGTGGGCAATTATGTCGTATCATCGAAAGGCAAATTATATTATATCATTATTACTATTAGTATCTTAATCATCAAGCACATCATCAACATTTTTATTTTTTAACAATGTTGTCCAATGCATTAGTCGAATGCATACGCGGTCTACGTTATTCCGTCCAAAGCCTATTCGTCCATGAAAACTTCGTCCCATGATCATGTGTTACCAGGAAGCGCATCTGCATAATGGGGTCTAGTAGATGCATAAAGGCCATTGCACACCCTGAGAATTGCCTTCGAATGAATTTGGAAAGAAATCGCATTATAGGATAATACGATTTGGCATGGGCCTCCAGACATGTAAATCTTATCTGAAGTCCTCAAATGTCACGTGAATATTCATTCGAAATTTGGAGATGCATTGAGTGCCTTCCAACTGTAGAACGGCAACGAATCGTATTGGCGTCAGACAATTCGCACGACTGATAATAGACTTGTAGCCGATTCAGCCTTATCCTGGACAGGATGGCTGAAAATATTCCACGACATCTATTTTCCCGTCTCATGGAAAATCAAGCTGTATAGCTCTACAAAGCCTCATTTGATGAACACATTTGCAGTATCTCTTGATCCTAAAGGCTAGGAATTATGGCACACATTGTCCATGAGCAGAAAGAGAAAAATTCTGTGCAAATTTGAGTGCATTTCTAAAGTAGTATGTAGTGCTGTTCAGGAATAAGAGCGATTTAATTGCAAGTAATCATTAAAATCTCTAAATAGACAACCCTGTGCAAAATATATAACCACTATTTTCGTGTAAAAATTTGCAAGTTTTCTTCCAGATTTCGTAATTTTCATTTACACAGGTACATGTTATGTGCATTTATCTATTTATTTTTACTCTTTTTTTTTTTCTTTTTTTTTCAAACTAAGGAGGAGTGGAATATACAGATAACTGTTGTCAATATGAGGAAGGAAAATGATCACTATTGCTCTTAAGGAAACTCTGTACTGCTGTGTGTTAAACTACAATACAGTGATTTTGCATATAAGATTATATGCATTATCTCAAAAACTATGTTTTTCACAAAGCTTTACAATTATGGGAGCGAGTTGGCTCAGTCGGTAAAGCGTCTGCTTTTCGAACCAAAAGACCGTGGGTTCGAGTCCAGCCAAGGCGGATGACTGAAGCTTACGTTGTGTGTTATCGTGCCCCTCCCCTGTTTCATAGACGCAGGCTATGCTACATTGGAAAACACTCCGTCCCTCGGATAGGACGTTAAATGGAGGTCCCGTGGAAAGGATAGTCACCACCTTTGCAAGTTAAAGATCCCACTGCACTATTCGTATAAGGGTAGGGGGAAACCCCGGTGTATGTGGTCCACCTGCACACCCCCTATCAGTGATATCGGGAGGAGAGACCTGAGGGTTACAGTGATTCTATTCGCTTTTCCCCTTCCAGGCACAGGTGACGCCAAACCATTAATGATAATGATAATGATAATGATAATGTTAATGTTGACACTGTCCAAAGTAATATTTTTTAGTTCTTTCATGATAGTAAAGGAGATAGTGTAATATCCTTTCTTTTAATCTGATCTTATTTAATCTTCTTTCGAATCTAGTTGTATTGAGGTCGCAAAATGCTCGATGGTTTTCAATCATCACCCCTAGAACTAGTTGTGAGGAATGATGTGAACGAGTCAGTATCATGCGGGTGTGCTACACAGAGCGTAGATTATTATGATGTCATGTCGTATCACCAGTCATTCTTTAAATAGAACTCATCAGACAGTCGCATACTTTTCATTATCTTATCTTCAGTCGTTAATTGGTTTGCATTAAAGGCAATAAAGTTTCATCACCTTACATACCTTTCTCTCGTCCCCATACTGCATTGCCTCGTTCAATACTCTCTTTAAAAAAGAAAAGAGTGAACTCATTCATTCTGTTATGGGTGAATTCCAGAAGAGAGTGCATTTAGAGTGAATAAAGAGTGAAATAAGAGAAAAAAATTATGGTATTCCCTCTTTAAGGGGTGACCGTAGTAATCAAGGATTTTTGGTGATCACTAAGGTCACCCCTAAAAGAGTGAATAAAGAGTGAATATCACAATTTTTACTCTTAATTCACTCTTAATTCAGTAAATTTCTCTCTTTTCTTAAATTCACCCCTATCAGAGTGAATGCGTGCACTTTTTTTCATTTAAGAGAGATACATGAGGTCTTTGAAGATAGTGTTCATAATTATGATCTAATACCAGCGTGATATGGGATCACTCGAGAAGCGCCTATATATTCCGATTAAAAAGGGAAAGTATAGTTCTGTGAAAGGTAAAAAAATAATTTGTGAGCTTTTTCATTCTTTTTATGTTAGGAAGATTATCATAGTAGAAATGTGCCCTTAAAGGGGGTACCCAATGCTGAAACAATGTTAGTTCATTTAAAAGAGCATGATTTTATTAGCAGAAAATCATCTGCCTTAAGTTTTTTTTTGAAGTCCTGTTGTCAAGGAAACCCCCAAATGTGGTAAGATTTCAGGATATTTTTGACCCCTCAGCTGTGACCCAGTTTCACCTGGGTACCCACTTTGACGTCAAAATGACGTCAAAGTGGGTACCATGTCGCGCAATTCTAGCAAAATGCGCGCAAGGTATAATACATATTGTACAGTCTAGCGCGCAGCACAACTGCAATGCGCGAAGCTGGGTACCCACTTTGACGTCATACCTCTTACTCAAATTTTTTGGTCAACTCTTGACTTTTTATGAGAAAATTAGCCAAAATGCATTGATTTCGATTGAAAATCATCAATTTTTTAATGTTATTCTTCTTAGAATTCCATTCTTGATCATATATCAAAATATTTTTTACCATTGTGTAATCACTTTAAAAAGATTGTTCTTCAAATGCCCTGACTTAAAAAATATGAAGAAAAAAAAAAACAGCCGAAATGTTCGGGCCGAACATTTGTGTGTAGTCCCATAAACGCATTTCTGTGTACAGTGCATGTGACTCTCAGCCGAATTGAGTTGATTTCTTATCATTTTGGTGATTCCAAAACCTTACAGCATACAGCAATTCTTAAGTGCTCAGCCTTTCTCAATTACTTTGAGACAATTTCTTTCACAATTCAATCTCGCGACCAGAACTTGCCTTTATCTTTAAACGTTGATTTTTCTTCTTGTTGTTGTTCTTTTACTTTTGTGTCTCCTACTCACTCTGCCCCTCCAGCTTCTCTCTCTCCTTGTCTCCCTCCCCCCTCTCTCTCTCTCTCTCTTTCCCTCTCTCACGCTCTTCTTTGTCTTCCTTGCCCCCTCTCTCCTTCTTCTCCTATTTTCTCCCTCTTTCTATCATTATTTTCACATTTTGTCTCATTCCGTTATTTAAGAGTATAATATGCATCTTATTCTCAAGACAGTTGTGCCTATTTAGACTATGATTCATTTCCTCAACAAAAAAAAGAGTTAAGTTCTTCTTACCAAAAGAAAAAAAAATGAAATCAATCACTTGTTGTTCAAGTTTTCTTTTCATATAGAACTGCTGTAACAGACTTATCGACGCATGCTTAATCTGCCGCACATGAAAAATGATCGAGAACGATCAAAAAATGTTCGCTTTCCTTGAGGACACGTAAAACTCGAGCGATAATTGCCTCACTCGGCCAGGCCATGTATCGATCTGATTGTGTACGATTATCATAATCGATACCGTTGTCTGTCGTAACAGCACCGCATGGACTCGAAGTGAGAGAGAAAGAGAAAATGAGAGAGAGCATGGTGAAATGAGGGGAAAGTATCTCATGCACCCATTCAGCACCTCATGGACTTCAAAATTGAGAGAGAGCCTGATTAGATGGGCGACATCTAATGCCCGTTAAATAAGGTAGAAGCAGTAGTAGTAGAAATAGTAGTAGAAAATAGTAGTAGCAACAGCAGTAGTATATAACAGGAGAAGTACTAGCATACACACTAAGAAAAAAAAAGTACACGTTTACACCCTTCAAATGGTACACCGGCAGCTCCTTCAAGGGTGCAACTTTTCGTCCAAAGAAGCATTATGCACCATTAAGGGTGTAGTGGGCTACATTTTCTTGTACCCTTTAGGGAAGGTGCAAATTTGCACGCTTTTGGATGCAAATATTTCTGCACCCTTTAAGGTGCATCATTGCAGATGGGCATTTTCGGGTGCAAACAAGAACAAAAGGGTGCATATTTGCACCTTTATTATGTAGGGTGCAAGATTGCACCCCAAAAGGTGCTGCTATTGTAGCAATTGGGGTGCAAAATTGCACCTTTTTTCTCAGATTGTAAGTAGTATTAGTAATATTTTCATTATCAGCAGTAATTTTTTTCATTATTATGTTAAAATAGCAGTAAATAGTCGGAAACAGGGATAGAAGTACTAAAGGGGTAAAATGAGCGATAAAGATAAAGAGAAGGAAAGAGGGAGTGAAAGAGAAAAGACGCACGGGATGCAGAGAAGAGTAACAAGAACGATTTAGTTATGAAAACAGGATGTATCAGTGTGAATCAGTAGCTCCGTGAGCATCGTTGCATAAAAACAACATGATTGATTGCGATTTGCTTTCTCTCTTTCTCTCTTTCATTTTGCTGGCAGCCACATGGGATTAGGTCTCAGATGCGTAATATTGAAATTACGATACTAATTGGTTGTCATGTTTTTCAAAGGCAAGCGACTGATCGCTCGGAAGTGTTTTCCATCGTGATTTATATTTGCAACGAGACCTACAGAGTTTGGGATTACCAAATGATTGAAAAATGAAAAATACCTCGTCACTCTTCTCATGAAACCTGGGCCCCGTTTCATAAAACTTGTTATCAATAACAACTTCCACATTTCTATGACAAATATGTTCTCAGCCAATCAGATGCAAGGATTTAATTAGTTTGTAACAGTTATTGCAACTTGTTATTGATAACAAGTTTTGTGAACGGGCCCAGAAGACAACAGCTCAATGATAAAGACAACAACATCCGCAGATTTGAAAGAGAAATCTTACGAGAAAAAAAAAATCAAGAGACAATGCTGAATTATCAATTATCAACCTTTTGTTACGATTAGGACGAAAATCTGACAACTTTGAAATATAATGTCTGCTGCTTGCTTTTAAATTTGCAAAGTACACAAGAAAGGAAAAGGGGTATAAAAGTGTAATAAAAGAGGGGGAATTGGGGTGTTTTGGTAATGATGATGGCTAAACAGAAAACCTGAGAGTTCAACAGGAATAGGGAGAGAAGAGAAGAGGACAGAGACGGTGAGAGGATGAGAGGATGAAACAAGGAAGTGAAGGAGATGTTTAATGCATTCCCGTGAAGCGCTATCAAGGGGTTCTTGAGTGGAAGACATTTTACCTTGTTTCAATCACTGTGTACAGAGGCCTCTTCTTCTACAATGTCCAAACATCGTCCGGTGCTCGTAGCCAGTTAGTAGGGGCCACTTCACGCCGATTAGAGAGCAATTTCATTGACCTTTTTATGTTATTCATGGGATATGCATAATAATAGAACTATTTACAAACTGGGGTCAATCGAATACGTGAAAGCGCAGAGGAGGTACGGAGTAAAGGAAACTAGTGTGAAATAAATCTCAAATTTTGAGAATTTTCATACCGTTGAAAAAAAAAAAAAAACAAAGGAGATTTGACTTAATCTAATGACTCAATCCCTCCCTCACTCATTTAATGTTGTTTTGTTACCTGTCTTATTCTGAAGGGGAAAAAATGGACTTTTACTTTTTGGCTGCTTCGATCGGAGGCTAACAAGGATAAAGAAAGGAAATCAAGGTGGTGTAGTAGTATCATCATTTGCAAAAGTTTAAGAAAACCCTTCAAAAATTCAAAAATTCAAATAAAAAACACAGGTAAATACATTTATATTTCAGACATACAATTATTTTCAAGGCATTCATATAGGCATACCATTACTCTTGTGCTACTGTCCATTGTAGTAAATATGTTTAAGTTAATCATTCAATGATACAAAAGAATGTATTCTAAATTACTGAAATACCCATAAATTCCCTTGTGCTCTTAGATATTTTACAAAACTAATGATGGTAGTAGTAAAGTAGAAGCTATTATTATTATTATTATTATTATATTTATAGCTCAAATGTTTGGTTAGTATTCCCCCTTTTTTTTCTCATGCTTCATTTCATTATATGGGGGATGAAAAAGGAAACTCATAAACAACTCATTAAGCTATAACTAGAACTCCAAAGTCTTAAAAGGACATCGCCAGGCGAGGGATTTCTATTACTATTAATATCTGGCTTTTCATCTTCTCTCTTCCACAGTAAAGTAGATCGTTAAACTGTTTCCCTGTGAGTCATCGGTCATGCATTTTAAAGATAAAATCAATTGCAGCAAACACTTTCTAAGCTCTGATAAGTTTGCTGGCGAGCGATATCCCATAATGACTAAGCGGGATTTGACCTTCTCCCACAGCAAATAAGCATGGGTCCTTTTTAGCACCGTTTTGTACCTCGAATCAAACCTTGATTTTTATTCTAACATTTAAAATATTTAATTCATTAGGCCTGTGAATCTTACCCTTTTTTAATCGTTTCTTAAAAACAGTTTTAGGTCTTCCAGATATCGAGAAAGTCCAAACCTATTCGGTCATCTTTGTTACCCATGCATTGCGCAAAGGGAGGTGGGGTGAATTTTGATTCCCAAAAAGCTCATTACTAATTCTTTGTGGATATTATCATTATGAATGTGAAAAACATCAAATTCCCTTGTACAGCTTTAAAGATGGTCAATGAGGGAGAAAAAAAGTACATTTTTGTCAATTTGTTAAACTGGTCCTAAAATAAATAAATTGTTTTGTCTGTAAATCAACTGAAGATTGAAGAGTGTTTGATTAACAGACAAGGGCTGTTACGGCACATTTTGGGAAATTGCGCATTTTGGTAATAAAACCAAAATATGCAGCATTATATATGTTACTGCATATTTGGGTAACTGCACATTTTGGTTTTATTACCAAAATGTGCAGTTACCAAATTGTGCAGTACTATAATACCGCATATTTTGGTAACTGCACATTTTGGTTTTATTACCAAAATGTGCAGGACATTGACGGCACATTTTGGTAACCATACGAATCATAATAGTCATTCCTGTTAATCGCACACTCCCTCTTTCTCCCCTGCATTCACACACCCACGCCCACATGCACCCTGGCACACCCTATCACACTCTTTTTATTTTTTTGAACAAATATGCTTACGTTGGTATCAATATGCCTATAGCGCGTTAATTTGATTTACGATATAAAAGAGGAAATGCCTTGCTCAAGGGTATAATTTGTCGTAACAGAAATCGAACCTCCGATCCTCGCGTCTCCAGACAAGCGCCTTAAACCACTGGACCGCGTACGGCACCTCCCTCACACCCGCAAACACACCCACAAACACACACACCCTCACACACACACACCACACGCACCCTAACTGGCTAAGGCGGCGCTCTCAGGGTGGCAAGGCACAGTGTCCCCCCCCCCCCCCCCCCATTATCAAACTCCCTCTCAAAAAAAAAATACAGAGAGATTCCCCCTATAACAAACCAATCGAGGCTTTGTTCTACACAAATAACTCTAAAAACGTACACGTATTTTCCTTAGGAAATAATAATCACTTATTAACTGCACATTTTGGTAACCGTAGAGTCCCGGCAGGTATAGGTGCACTACCGGCACATTTTGGTCACAAAACTCCGTTACCAAAATATGCAGTTACCAAAATATGCAGTAACATAGTACTGTGCATTCTGGTATGTGCACATTTTGGATTTGTTACAAAAATGCGCAAAATGTACCGTAACAAGGGCCCCGTTTCATAAACTTGTTATCAGTAACAATTGCAACAATTTTATGACAAATTTGCTCTCAGCCAATCAAATGCAAGGATTTCAGCAGCTTATAACAGTTTTTGCAACTTGTTATTGATAACAGGTTTTATGAAACGGAGCCCAGATATGTGTTCACCCACAGACCTCAAGCTATTTCTTAAATTGGTTTCCAAACAGCCTGTAATGATTGCTGAAAGGATGCAGTCCAGGGAATGAGAAAAGGGCATTTTTTTCGGAGAAAATCTAGCACACGAGCTCGCACAACCTTCTTCACACACACTCGCGCGCGCACACACACAAGCACATATTGTGTTATTTGTATGCGTCAACCTGGGCTCAAAGTAAGTTTCATTAACAGTATTCCTCACGTTAAGACAAAATCAAACTTCATAACACTTTAACACAAAAATGCAATCCATTTTCGGTGAAGTCATATCTAAATACATAAAGCAAACAATTCACAGAAATCAAAAACAGGAGAAAAAATTAACGAAAGCTTGCCATGCATGGCAATATCGATTTTCATTTCCAATGTCTTGAAGCAGTGCTCATCATGGCTGATCCAGTTTTCGACCACACTTTAAAAAAATTAACAGAGAGTAATTGAAACCATTTGCCCTAACATTTCCTATTTTAGTAGAAAGATCGTGGGTCGCATCGCTTAAATGTGACATTATCTTGTAAATTCTATTTTTCAACCCTACACTTATTTGTGATGCTGGTTTGGACTATGTGTGATATGCGGCATGCTACCATATCACCCTGTATTTGAAAGTGTATTTAAAAGTGTCCCCACACTTGTCAGACTAGTAAATGTAGGTCCTCTACTGCATCTTGGTTCTATGGTTTCTGTTCCTTAGATATTTTTCCTAGAGTTTTTTGCTTTGTTGCTTGATATTTGATTTCTAATGAGATTCAGTGCTCTGCACAAAAATGTCTCAATTTCTCTAGCTGTGATTTCTTTCTAGTTCTTTTGTCAATATAACTTGCAACATAATGTCAGTTTACAGTCTAATATGAAAACTCGATGTTTGCATTGGTATGATGCCATGTACATAATCATTATATAAGGATTCACATATTTTGTAAATACCTTAATTAGGTAGTTATCTGATAATTCCCATTTGTTATAAATGTACTACATGTATACAATAATCTAGAATCTGTACAATACATACCATAACAGACATGCATTTTTACAGCTCATGAATCTCAATGCTTTTATGATTATCATTTTATTACAATAAGAATATAGTTTGACGCGTGATTTTTATAAGACGGAAGAATTTTAATTTTTAATGACTTTAATTGTATATATATATATATATATATATATAATCATTTCTGTCCTAATCAACTTTTTAATGTAAACACTGCACCATTAGTCCTTGGACTACATGCTTTGTACATTTTATATTAATAAACCGAAATTGAATTGAATTGAATCGAATATTTTCACTGCAAACGATGGACCTGACGAGCACGGATCATCGGTCGAAAACAGGCGACCTTACTTAAATGGTACAGCGCTACTCATTTACATTGTATCATAATGCAAATGAAGCACGGACTCGGTCAGTTAGGGGCTGATTTCAGTATCTCCTTTTCCTACTCTCATGTCATTCATGCACACGACTTGCAAATATATTTTGATTATGCGGCTGCGGTTTCTGTGGCGGTTTACCGCGTAGGTGTGAACGGGCCGAAACAGTCTAATACCGCATGAGATAAGACCTCTTTGGAAATAAGGTTACGTCGGGAAAAAGTATGGGCTGCCTGGACAAATATTTGAGAATCCAAATTGGACGGCTGAAGAGGGATAAGCGGGGAGCTGGCTGCCAAGCAGAATCCAGGTTGCTATGGTTACGGCTTTTTTCTTTTATGACGTCATTAAAAGTTCGAATAAGATTTATGTCAACTTATTTCTTCTCCATCACATTTTCTCACATATCAGCAGCTACTTGAAAATACAATCAACCGATTATAAGAATGTGATATATTATTTTCGCATTCCTCGAATTAATTGAACATTTCCAAGATGTTTTGTCTGTTGTTTTTCGTTATATCGCATGCATAAAAAAGCAATCATTTCATAGCTCTAATATTTTCCTTTTGCAGCTTCTTTCATCATTATCATTGTTTTACAAGTTTTTGATGATGAAATCTCAAAAACAGTTTGTTAAACTATTAGTCCTCGAAAGTAACTTGTTTTCATTTAATCAAGAGACGTTTCCCCATTACTTCTTCAGTTAATAAGGGAGAATAAGAGAAGTAAAAATAATGTAATATTATATTTTGTTAATATTTCATAGAAAAAGAAAAGATAATTAGGCTTAAATTTTGTCATCCTAATTTTACCATCTTACACACTAATTATGACAGAGTGGGTAAAGTGTGTAGCGCATAATACGAAACGCCTTTTTAAAAATTGGATAGAAATTGAGGGGAAGTGTTAAAATCTTTGCATGGAGCATCTGAAACCAAATTTGGCAGTCATTTAGTCCAGTTTAACTTTCAAATATCCAGAAAATTATGTTCAAGGTAAAAAAAAAAAAAAGAGCCCCTACTACACAATAAGAGTCAATGGATATACCGTAAGGAGGGTACATTTAGTTTCAATTTTCACATCAATTCTTTGCTTCATTGAATTCGGGGAGTTCTATTAGGTCTGTAAGAATCGTGATGTTAGACGCGGAAGGTGTTTTTGTGTGGGTAGGTGTGAGTGTGCGTGTGTATACCTTACGACTGCCGTATACTATACGAGCTGGCTGCAATACGAATTTGAAGAATTCGCAATGGTATTTTACAAAAGCAAATATGTAAAATCTCAATGAGAGGGTAATGATAGTGATAAGAATGATAAATCGAAATTCAAAAGCATTGCAAGCCTTCTTGTAGGAGGAAAAACCAAATCAGCCTCAAATCATAGTTACGTCATTCGTGCTTGCGATGTGGTGCCGATTTGTCCATTATTTTAGTGAGAAATTTATATTTCAGTTTTCATATTAATGTTCAGAGTGTTTAACAGGAAGGTTATACTTGTTTAAATTTCCATATAAAGACATTGAGATTTTTATTGTATTATTATTCTCAGATATCGGATTGCAGTTTGATCGGGAAATTGAGAAAATTAGTGTGCGAGTGTCTTAATTCTCCCAAGGGGAAAACAATCCTTATCTTACCAGATGCTATCCTCATTACAATTCACAGTATATTTCACAAAATAGTGGAACTGATGTTGCACTCGACGATGAGGAATCTTGCCACAAACTTGCCAGAAGCTTTTCCGACAAAGCAACAACCAATACAAGCAGGATGAAATGTATGACGGACCTAAGTAGTAAGGCAGCGATTCTGTCAAGTGCTACCATACACAAAAAGTAACATTGTCATGAATGCCTAGCGTACGAAAAATCTTGGATTAACGGGAAATTAATTGAGGAATTGATAAAGACGGATCTAATAATCAACCATGGTTGTGCATGACAGGTGTAATAAATTTGCATCAATTCAGTACATAACCTGGGTAAATAATGTGTTTTTCATACATTCTGTCTACCATGGAAAGGGTAGAATGCAACGACCTCATAATGCTCGCTGCCAACTCGTGCGTGCCAGTGTATATAAATACCGGTTAGCACGAAACAGAATATAGCAAGTCCCTCCCGGGAATACAGTTTAAAATGCAAATGAGGAGGAACGGACAGCACTGTGCGCGCGTGCGTGTGAGGAGAAGAGTGTGCGGTAGTGGGTGTTGATGCATGTGTGTTCAATAAATAAACATAACATACAATTTGGATTTCTACTCCCAAACTTAACAATCAATCCAGCTTTGTACTTACAAACAACAGGACCCCGTATAAGTTATGACTGATTATATCTTCGCAAAATAAATCGTACCTCATTTTTAGTAAATCGTTTCTTGGCCATCAGTGGTAACTTACGATTAACTGGGGGTTTTTGTGTGTGTGTGGGTGTGTGTGTTTTTTTACAGATAGACCATGAGATAATATTAACTGTAAAGGGAACAGTTATTTTTGCAACTGATTGTCGATTTCTACGTTGCCATGGTTACAGGGCCCTGAATATACACAAATAAAGAATTATACGGTATTTTCACTGAAGGGTACTAGGCAGGTCCCTTAACAATATATTGGGGACAGATTGGACAGAAGCGTAGCTTTTGGCATGTGGGTCATCAATATAAAAATCATTAACTTTAGAAGGAGTACCACAAAATCGGTCATTGGCACCCCTTTCAAAAATGTTGATTTATGTAAATTTTATGTATAAAACATAAAATCCATAACATTACACAAAATGATAACACTAGAAGTGTAATAATGCCTCATTCCTATTAGTCTTATCAATTTACACAAAATTCAATTGTTAAATTGCACAATTTGATTACCTTTGTAGGTGCATGGGGTTAATTTATGAAAATTTATGCAAAAAACACATTTTGTATGTTATAAGGAGAATTACATATGCACAGACCTAAATTGTGTAACTGATAGGTAAGATTGACCAATTTGAATAAAATAACATTAACAGGTGCAATGATCTGATATCTTATGTTGTTTTTCATGACAATTATCAATTACACATTTATTCATATTTATAAATGCATGGTCACAGGAAATATGAAACATTTTCAAACTTCTTGAATTTTCATCTCCATATGCATCTTTAGTCTTGGTTCAAGCATGTGGTTGCATAAATTAGCATGAAAATGCATGAAGATGTCATTTAATGCAATAGGTCCTGTGGGAAAAAACATAGCTCTTATCACAACAAATACGTATGGAAAGTTTAGCACGATTTCAGGCACTCTGATATTTTTTTTAATAGGTGGTAATGCTTTAATGTATGTGAAATGCATGAATTAGCATAGATTTGCATGAAGATGAAGTTTAATCCAATGGGTCATCTTGGAAAAAATGAAGATCTCATCATAACAAGAACGTATGCAAAGTTTGGTGCTTTTGTCAAGGCTGTCCCCAAAACAGCCAAATTTAGGATTAACAGACCTGACTATACTCTTTCATTATGAAAGTTACATAATTCATCTTTCGCTCTGTGAATCCTTGCTGTGGCTAATTGTTTCAGCGTTCCATGATATTATGCTTCACATTCTCATCAGTTATGATTATCATTTTACATAATGGATTGAGATCGATAGTTCATTCTCCGTAACCACTTTTCATTGATTGCTTTGCTGTGTGTGGTTGGGCGTGTGGGGAGAGAGAGGGGGTCAAATATGAATTTGTCTGCAGAATAATTTAGCATACTGTCTCTATGCGACGGCCTAAATTGCATGCATGTCACGGACGGGTTCGTTTGCTCCGGAATCCAAACAGCCTTTCACGGGTAATCCTCCAGTGGGTTTATAGAAGTGTTCTGTACCGAGCCAGCAACGCGTCATGATTATGCTGCTTCTATGCACCATTGCCATCCAAGTCTCAGCCTCATGCAAATCCGAATACAAAGATGCAAGCATGTTTGACAATCTACTGGGGGCCCCTAAAGGCTCGTTCACAAATGCAGCGGTGGACCCACATGACTTTTTCTAGCGTAGATGGGGTTTACGATTCACCATGTGGTAAGTCCTGAAGAGGACTCTTTTTTATGGTATTTGAGTAGTAACCCCCCCCCCCCAAAAAAAAAAAAAAAAAGGATTAAAGCGCCAAGGAAATCTTTTTTCTTTTCGGCCCCCGGGAGACAAAAAAGACTTGGACTGGTCTAAATTCTTATACAATTAGCGTAAAATATGACATCGCTAGTATAGTCTGCTATGCTTTTGGCAAAATACTCTCCTTCGATATCGAGGTGAACTGATACTGCTTTAATGCGCATCTCATTATCTTAAGTGATGCGGTATACATGGTGTATATACATGTGTATATATATATATATATATATATGCCAATTTCATTTCATCTTGATGTACCTTCCCTATTATATCCTTTCCGCCATATTGCTTGTATTTCCAATCGCTACGTTTCCCAGCCATTTAAATAATCCTCGTCCTTTTGGCCCGATTTAAGCTGATGGTATTCTGTTCCCTACTCAGCTTACAGCGCTCATCCACTGCTTCATGTCGCTTTTTATCTTAAAGTGATTACACAATGGTAAACAAAATTTTGATATATGATCGAGAATAGAATTCTAAGAATAATGGCATTTAAAATATGATGATTTTCAATCAGAATCAATGCATTTTGGCTAATTTTCTCATGAAAAGTTATGAGCTGACCCCCCAAAATTGAGTATGAGGTATGACGTAAAAGTGGGTACCCAGCTTCGCGCATTGCAGTTGTGCTACGCGCTAGACTGTACAACATGTATTATACCTTGCGCGCATTTTGCTAGAAGTGCGCGACAAGGTACCCACTTTGACGTCATTTTGACGTCAAAGTGGGTACCCAGTTGAAAGTGGGTCACAGCTGAGGGTCAAAAATATCCTGAAATCTTACCACATTTGGGGGTTTCCTTGGCAACACGACTTTTAAAAAAACTTAAGGCGGATGATTTTCTGCTAATAAAATCATGCTCTTTTAAATGAGCTAACATTGTTTCAGCATTGGGTACCCCCTTTAATGCTTTACAGCTTTTCCCACGGACATTACCAATAGTAACCTTATATTTTTCCCCGCATGTGTGAGATGCTTCTGACATCCCTGAAAATGTTTAGATTGATGATCTTTCATGTAATCCCTGCATATAATTTTCAAATACGATGGAAAGCCTTATATATTGATTCAATGGATTTATAACAGTGCTATATTATCTCTGTATCTACTTGTTTACAATACCATTAAATCCACTCTCCATGTTTGTAGTTTACAATGTTACCTATAACTGTTATGTATTGTGTATTTTCAATTTTTCAAGCAGAATGATGTTTATTACTGCAAGGCGCCTTTGGAAAGCAGCTTTACAAAACTGAACAGGCCAACCCTGCAGTATGAAATAAATAAATAAATTAATAATATTCCTCTATTTATCATCACTTTTTTTGATCATCTTTATTCTCCAGAATTATTTGAATCCTGGAACATACTCTCTTTTATTATTTTTTCTCGGAATCCTTTTCATTGATAGTGTTCCCACATCTATTTTCATCCCTCTCCGACAGCGCACTAAAAATTTCTTAGACTCGAATCAGGGACCAAATTAAAATTCGATTAAAAATCTTTATTTGACAGATTTAGAAATTAACCTTATTGATTATACGTTACCTGGATACCAATTGGAACCAGTTGTAACCAGTTGAAACCAGTTAAGACTTGCAGTTGTCAATAATTTCTTAATCCTAATTCCAGATTTCTCCCTCATCAGAATCCCTATTAATTTCTAATCTAAGAATTGTGAAGTGTGCTTCATTGTCTCTGTTAACCCATTCGTGACAGGAATTATTTAACGCCTAATTTGATCAGCTTTTATTCTCCAAATTGGCAAATCCAACATTTCTATTTTATTGCTACATTTTCTTATAAAACGTCATGTATCTGAAATGAATATAGATTGACGGAAATTATGATGAGAAGTCAAAAAAAATTGCCAAATTGCAGGGGAAAACGGTGATTTTAAACTTTCTATCACATTGCCAATTTAAGGATTTTAATGCTTATTTTCCTTTAAAAAAGTTTCAGCATCAAACAACGAATATTAACGCAACCAAAATGGGCCCAATTTGTGTAGAATTTTTTGCTCTTTCTGCTCATGTATTTGGTATGATTTTTAGGGCTTTGCATCAAAAGATATTGGGCCAAACCACAAAATGTGGACCTCTGTCACGAATGGGTTAATTAGTCACACCCACAGACAGGAACCTAAAAGATTATAGAAAGAATAGAATTTTTTATATCTTACCTGTATAAGTTGGATTCAAGAAACGAACAAATTAGTGGTCCACACATCCAAGTAAGCGTGAGAAAAGAAGAGAAAAGAGAATAAATTCGTTAATGAAAAGAAGAGAAAAGAGAATAAATTCGTTAATGATCTCTAATATCAAAATTCAAGAAATCGATACGTCTTTAAAGTGATTACACAATGGTAAACAAAATTTTGATATATGATCGAGAATAGAATTCTAAGAAGAATGACATCAAAAATATGATGATTTTCAATCGAAATCAATGCATTTTGGCTAGTTTTCTCATAAAAAGTTATGAGCTGACCAAAAAATTTGAGTATGAGGTATGACGTCAAAGTGGGTACCCACCTTCGCGTATTGCAGTTGTGCTGCGCGCTAGACTGTACAGTATGTATTATACCTTGCGCGCATTTTGCTAGAAGTGCGCGACAAGGTACCCACTTTGACGTCATTTTGACGTCAAAGTGGGTACCCAGTTGAAAGTGGGTCACAGCTGAGGGTCAAAAATATCCTGAAATCTTACCACATTTGGGGGTTTCCTTGACAACAGGACTTTAAAAAAAACTTTAGGCAGATGATTTTCTGCTAATAAAATCATGCTCTTTTAAATGACCTAACATTGTTACAGCATTGGGTACCCCCTTTAAGAACAAGAATGCACTCTCTTTTGCCAAAACGAGAGAATTCAAATTAGCTATTGTGCATGTATATTCAGACCACGCATTGCGTTCAGGAACTTCATGAAATGAAAACTGCATTTTCAATGACCATAATGCTCTTTCACTTTTCTTAGAAAACTTTTATGTTGTCTAGTCATTGCCTTTTTGTAGCGTTATTGCTTATACCATACAGAAGAACACCCCAATGTACACTAACTTATAGACAAACTGAAAAATTGAAATAAAGCTTAGATGATGTTATGAATGATATAATTCCTCATACAATGTGAAAAGCGGTATTATTACGTAAAATATTATCACTGATATTTAGAATAATTATGCTGTAAAGCCCATTATACAATGTGCCTCTATGTCCACTTTGAAAAATGATAATAAAAAAGATTTGATTGGCCTAGTGTGAAATAATCATGAAACGAGGAAGGAATTATCATGACATGGGTCGTCTGCGGTCGTGGGAATCAGGTATATTTGTTTCCGATGCAAAGGTTTCCTTGATAAAGAAATACATAACGCTACACCTTTGCATTATGTACATAATGATTATCAAAACTGCATGAGGATTTCCGACAATTTTTGTAAAGCCGCTAGGTCAGGCTATTTAAAGTCTCTTGTAATCATGATAATAACTATAATTATGTAGCCATCACACTATGAACATGAAGGACAAAGAAAGCGGACAAAATAAACAACCTCTCATTCTACCCTTCACAATGGTTCTGGTAGTCAAAAGAACATCCCTTCACAGCTATTATGTTTAATCATGTAGTTCCAGGTGAATATGCATGTGACACCTGTTCCACATATTTTAGACAATAGTAGTGAAGGGA
This sequence comes from Echinometra lucunter, assembly GCA_029962745.1. Taxonomy (NCBI): domain Eukaryota; kingdom Metazoa; phylum Echinodermata; class Echinoidea; order Camarodonta; family Echinometridae; genus Echinometra; species Echinometra lucunter. Next base: position 4,491,632 of record CM057168.1, on the reverse strand, counting down.
TGTTCTTTTGATTACCAGAACCATTGTGAAGGGTAGAATGAGGGGTTGTTTATTTTGTCCGCTTTCTTTGTCCGTCATGTTCATAGTGTCATCAGCATAATGTACTCACTGCATGTATGTTCTGCTCTTCATTTCTACATAGTGTGTGTCATGACACTGACTAATGACCAGCTATTTAAAGAATGCGTAATTATGATTGATAGCATTGTTTAGAGTGGGGTTGGCATGGCCGAGACAAAATCAAATGGCTGTTTTCTTCTTTATTAATAGACTGGTTATTAAAAGGACATACTTGCGTGATGTGTCTGATGAGACTATACTTTTTTTCTCTGTGTCGGTGTGTGTGGGTGAAAGGTGTGTGAGCGTGTGTGTGTTTTGGGAGGAGATATGGAGTAGGTAATAATAACACGACGATGATATCATGTTCGATGAAGCTGTAGTCAACACTTATCTCAATATTCATGAATTTTTTAACATTTTTTCTGTGTCGTTGTGTGTGGGTGAAAGGTGTGTGTGTGTTTTTGTGTTTAGGGGGGAGATATGGAGCAGAGAACACAACAATAATATCATGTTCGAGGAGGCTGTATTCTACACTTATCTCAACATTCATGAATGTTTTAACATCTACTCAAGACGAATACTTGAATTTGAGAACTTTCACTGGTTTCCGTGATTGCTGTATTAAGCTTAATAAATAAGCGCATTGTAAAGAAGGGGTATGAGATTTTGAGTACATTACGCATGTATTTTGAATACACATAGCAATGCAAATTTTGAGCGGATAAGTTGAGATCATAATGGTAAAGGCGTTAGCTGTAGGAGCCGTGTGTGACAGTGGTGGCGGTTGGGTCCACTATCCAGATAAACATTTTTTTCTCTCTCTCTCTCATTAAAACATCATACATACATATTTATCAATGTACGTTATATTCCATTACATAATTGACACATGGATAGAAACATAGAGGAAGAAAATTAAATATAATTCAGATATAAAAATGCTGAAAACGGTGCATAGGAAGCGCAGGTCATATTGACAGGGCATACACTATCACTACATTCTGAGTACACGCATTAAAATGTGCCTTCCAACCTCAGTCTGTTTATTGCATACACCGCAGTGTGGTCGAAGCAATGGAATCATCTCCAGTGCATGCCTCGATTACTGCGTAGGATTAATGTCGACGCGTGACCTATGGTAAGAAAATTCAATTTCGATTCGCACACGAGGCTCATGGTCACTTTATTGCCAACCGCTGCGAAATTAGGAGACTCGTGTACCGGAATGGGGGGATGTGAAGGGATGGTTGGATGCTGAGGAATGTTTGTCTCCCCAGAGACATGGCAGCATTAGAGGAGGTGGATCGCATCAAATCGAGTGTGCATTAAAAATCCGCCGAACTGGCTTGGCGTGTATTATCATCGGCGCTCGAAAGAAGCAGTAATTTGGATTCTCCACTTATTTTTGCAAGTGATTGCATGTCACTTAAAGGACCATGAAGTCCTCCTTCATGAATTTAGTTTTCCTTTTAAATTTGCACAGTAACTTGTATTGAGTTGCATGGACTAGAAGTCTATACTTTCTTTCAAAGGGCTGCATTGCTTCAATAATGTTAGCAATTAAGTGTATCAATATTATGTTATCACATTAATGACAACAAGTTAATTCATAAAAACAGTGCCCCCAACCCTGCTAAAAAAGAATGAATGGGTCACGTTTTAACATTAGAAGGTAAAAGCACAAATTCTATATTAAAAAGATATTCAAGATTAATGAGTTCGCAGTTTTCATATTTCACTTAAGACAGCACATGTTTCATTTCATAATTAAGTTTAAGGAATACTCTTTTAAAGCTACAGCTTGTCTAATATCATTTGAAAACTCGTGGCATCAACTGAAACACATGACGTGAATTCCTTTATGGTGAACTATAGACATTTGCTACATGTATGTCTGATAAATATGTTTAGAATATCTTCTCTAATCAAATGCAAAAAAAAAAAAATGATGAAAGTGCAACATTCGAGACTCTGTTAAGATGTTACTATCGAGCCACGTTATTTCCAAAGAACGCTGTTAATTATGAATAACATATCCTTCTTTGAAGAAGCGCTCAAATAGAATGGCTAAACTTGACCTATCGTGAAGGGAAAGCCCTCTTCATTTTCCCTAAGCACCCTTGAAATTCCCTTTAAGAGAGCTCATCTATTCCTGTATATATGATTCGTAAGCCCGCAGATGGCTATATGTCAAGGTCATCGTGGTTATTCCATGCTATACTACCATACAGCTATCCCTCTCATTCCCTCTAATCTCATAATCAATACATCCATATCCTGCACATGCAAGTGTTATATGTATGCGGGTGTGTGTGTGTGTGTGTGTGTGTGTGTGTTTAATCCCGTCTAACCATATGGTTCTTTTTCTTTATTGAAAAAAAGGGTATAGAAATTTAGCATAATGTTGATCTAATGTCCCCACAAAATGAATATGCTGAAAAGTGACGGGACGGTTATTGGTTCAATGTATATATTTTCTATAAATCAATAACAGTGTTCTTTTGTTGATCAAGTGCCACAAGTGTGAATTTGCGCATAATTTATATGCGAAAAGCTATATACCCAACGTTCTGTCGTCTTACTGGATGATGATGATTTTAGTCTTTAGACTTCGATCCCAGAGTGGCGACATATCATCTGGCGACGACAAATCTTCTATCAATTTCTTTCACTAACCGATAGAACCAAACATGGTGAATACCTACATGTGAGGTAAACAACGCCTTCAAGACGAGGATGGTTATGTGTCAGACCAAAGGTTGGACAATTCTTTGCCCTATGGAATACCGTTGTCCTGAACATGCTGAAGGAATTAGGAAAGTTACTTCAAAACTGGCGTAAAGTGCAAACCAAGTTTGGTAAAAGAAAACTGCCAAAATTGGTCGAATATTTAGTTATCCTCGTGGGAAATTTTACCCCTACATATTTGGAGTATAATATATATATATATATATATATATATATATATATGTAACTCCTTCCACAACCACAAACCTAACCCTATATCTTTGAAGAAATGAACGTCGGACCAATATTCAGGAGTAAGCTGCTGATGACGTCCGAGTCAGACAATCCTTGGATATCACTCGTCAGACGAGCAATCACTATGAACATTGAGTTTATGTTCAAGATCCAGACTTAAGCCTCGATGTACGCAGTATGGTAAAGTGAGCGTGTCTAAGGCTTATACTGGGCTTACCATGTGGTATCAATATAGTGACATCTGTTCATAACTATTACCCTCACTCTGCATGGAAGCTTACTTTCATTATGTCAGTAGAGTTACATCAGAAGGTCGAACTGTTACCATTGCACGCTCAAAGAAAAAAAAAACCTCGCAGGGCTCCTGATTTTATCATGTTTGCTCTTCGATTGTATTTGCTTCAATGCAGTCGTATATAAGTCTACAAAATATACTTATTTTTCATCGGGGATAAATTGGAATTTAAAATGTAGATGTCAAGAACACTGCAGATGGCATTTTGTGTGCACTTAGCATAGCAAATAGGGAAACCCTTTTGTTTATTATGCGCGACAAATAAATCAGTCTTTTATTGCCGTAGTTGTCATCATTCTCATTATGTAATATTTCGTTTGAAAAAAGGTGTTTGCAGGGTTATGCTATTCCCAATGCGCCTAAAAAGGAATCTTACCACTGTTAGAGTTACATCAGAAGGACGAACTGCTACCATTGCACGCTCTGAGATGCAGTTAGAGCCCCTTTGTCCTGTATTTAGAACCCTACAGAAAAGGGGTTCTATAAAAGGGTTCTATACATTTTCAAGCACTCCAAAATGTTCCTTGTATAACCATCATCATAGGTGTTATGTCAGTATGACATGTCCATTATAGAAAAAGGCCATTATTCACCATTCTTTTCTGTCTTGAGCTTTTATTTTAGTTTCTTGGTAAGTGTTTCCGTTCATGATCATGTCCAACATCTTTGTTCTTTGGCCTCCACGCATTCTACTGACCAATAATGGTTCTAAAGACCCCTCTAGAACCATTTAAATAAAACTTCGATTGGTTCTTTGAAGAACCCTTGCAGGTTCCAAATTTGGGGCAAGGGAAGGTTCTTATCAGCATGATATATCTGATCCAGGTTCCAGCTTACAGTGAAGTGTTGACTAATTGTGTATGTGATGATAGATAATACATCGTATCCTGATACAGCAAGACCCTCTTGCATGAAAGGTTGCGATTATAAAACCCAACTCTTAAAAATTAACGCAAGTCCCAAACACTCAATCTAATTGGTTGAAAATCAAGAAGCGCTTAATTTTTTTTGGGCTTCGTTTATATGCAAGAGAGCCTAATATGCAATTATGCATACATACTTAAGAGAGGAAATATCTTTTTTTTTCCGTTTTTGTATTTTGAGATATCATTTAAATAACAGGAGCACATAATCGCAAATCTGGAATGCCGGTTCGAAAACTCTATTTATATCAACATAACGAACTGCATTAATCCAAGACAAAAGTGTGATCCTGTTACAGATGACCATGTACCATTACAACAGCTTTCATTTCCAAAACCTATGTCACTGAGTTTTAAACAAACCGAAAGGTTACACATGAAATAGACTAAATGCAGCCCTATTTATCCAATACAAACAGGTTGGAAAATTGTATACTTTAACACGATTCTAGGCAAAAACAGGACGGACGACGTTCTAAGTCATAAATCAGCGAATGCAAGGAAAGACAAATGTTCTTCATTTTCATGAAGAAATCAATGTTGTTTGCGTTGTTTTTCCAATCCAAGACATACAATAACAAAGATTTTCTCCGCATTAGCTGAAATCTATCTCAAACGCGTTTAGAATAATGAAGAGTTTGTTTCGCTTGATTGAAAATTGAACTTTTTCCTGATTCAGGGCAGAAGACTAACTATTCGATCCATTACAGCGTTATAGGAACAAACTGAGAAAAACAGGGCAGATAGGTGAGAGAAATGCCTCAGATAGTGGGTCACCAAGGGTCTTCTAGGCTGTTCATTATGTGAGAAGCATTTTGATTCTGTATATGGATAGCAGTCCTGTCAGTAAGGAGAGAGGTACGAAGTTGGGGCGCCCTGATTGGGCAATCTTGATTGATTGGTTGGCTATTGGTTTGTTTTACCTGACTAAGAAAACATGCATGTCTGTACACTGTTAGAGCGATTGTTTGAAATTCATTAGGTTGTTTAAAATATGAACCTACCAACTGTTGTAATCTTGTTTAAAATAAATTGTATGTGAAACATATGGATCTTTTTCAAACAACCGCTGGTAGGTTCATATTTTAAACAACCTAGGGATTTTTGAACAACTGTAACCATGCAAGCAAACAAAAGACCAATGGCTTTATGTCCTCATCGAGGGACATGGTAATGATAATCAATGCCTTACCAAACAGCTCTTATGCGTATCGACTCGGTTTTGAACCCGGGTCACCGGATTACGAGACCAGTGCTCTACCAACTAAGCTATCGTGCCCCTTCCTCCTCCTCCCCTATCACGCATCCTCCTTGATATGTTTCGTATACGAAATGATGGATAGATTATGACTACAATAATTATGCATGCAGAATATGCGAACTCAAAGAAAAAAAAAACCTCGCAGGGCTCTTGATTTCATCATGATTGCTCTTCGATTGTATTTGCTTCAATGCAGTCGTATAAAAGTCTACAAAATATACTTATTTTTCATCGGGGATAAATTGGAATTTAAAATGTAGATGTCAAGAACAGTACAGCACTATGAACATGACGGACAAAGAAAGCGGACAAAATAAACAACCCCTCATTCTACCCTTCACAATGGTTCTGGTAGTCAAAAGAACATCCCTTCACTGCTATTGTCTAAAATATGTGGAACAGGTATCACATGCATATTCACCTGGAACTACATGATTAAACATAATAGTTGTGAAGGGATGTTCTTTTGACTACCAGAACCATCGTGAAGGGTAGAATGAGAGGTTGTTAATTTTGTCCGCTTTCTTTGTCCGTCATGTAATTCGTAGTACAGATGGCATTTTGTGTGCACTTAGCATAGGAAACAGGGAAACTTATTTGTTTATTATGCGCGAAAATAAATCAGTCTTTATTGCTCCTGTTGTTGTCATCATTATGATTATTATGTAATATTTCGTTTGAAAAAAAGTAATTAAAGTGTTTGCAGGGTTATGCTATTCCCAATGCGCCTAAAAAAGGAATCTTACCACTGTTTTTACATTAATCTTTCATTAACCTACGTGATACAACTTTACCTCCTGTACGCTATCCGCAGCCATTTTCGCTTGTTCAAAGAACGTTCAAAATAAAAAGAAAGGAGAGGTAAAGCCGTTGCTGGTGAAAGTGCCCATCTTCTCTAATATTGACGGGTTGTAAAATTAAACCAAGCTGCACTACGATCGTGTAGACTTGCCAATCAAACGGTTTGTACAGCGGGCAAAATTGAATTGGATCAAATCTCAGAGCGAAGCTCGGGCAACACACGATAGACGTTTGTGGTTCGTGATTAAAATGAGGGTATTGTGGGAGTACCAAAGACGGGTGGATTTGGGAAAACGGTACTATGCAAGTAGACATCTGATCGACTAAATTCACCACTGTTTTACCATCCCACTTACTTCAATGATGTCTTTGAATACGTACTTTCGAAAAGGAAAAATCTTCCTGACTGGGGTTTCAAGAAATCATGGGAATAATGACATCAAAAAATGACTGCAAATCGAAGAAAAGGTTGTGGATCGCATATATATAATTGCCGTCATCATTTTTCCCAGAAGCCTTGCAGGATTTGAAACTATTGTGCTCTTTCCGGGTCTTAAAGGCTTGCGTTAAAAAAAAAAAAATATAGGAAAAATGTCTCTATTGCAAAGTTCAGGTCATTCAGAAACGTGAAAGTCATCAACATCTCCGATGATTAAATTTGTTCCCCTTAATTGCATGGTAGTTGAAACATATCGAGTAAAGTGGGATTAAGAATACACTGTTACCACCTTTACACAATTATTGCATTAATAAAACCATTTACAGGGCCCATGCAAAGCAGCATTTTGGGGGACCAAGATATTGACCACGAAAAGGGCTTCAAAGGACAATGTTGACGCCACCAATGACTTAAGACAAAATGTCATCTATCGGGCGTTTGATGGATTTTCTCAAAGGTTGATGGGTACTCGTATTGGCAGATTTCAATTAGAATTTGAGGCATACCACAATGGTCTTCGCATTATCTATACTACATAAAACATATACTACATGAATAAAAGTGTGCCATCTGTTAAGCATTGTTAACAACAGATTCTGAATAAAATATTCCATTCCAATTACCACAGATAATTCAGAATGACGTGTATTATACATATTCGTCTAGACTCTAGACTTTGTACACAATTCACTACAGCGTTCTTCAAATCGGCAACAGGGGCTCTGGTTTCATAGTAAAGTCAATAGTTATTCCTATCATGCACGCAAGCTACTAAGGGATTTCCCAGATGCCATCTTGCTGTGAAGAGATGCATCGGTAATTTATTCCGGTGCATATTTATTCCGTATTGTAGCCATGTAGCCGCATACAAACGAGAGAGCATTATCTTTCTCTCTCTCTCTCTCTCTCTCTCTCTCTCTCTTTCTCACATACACTCACTCTCTTCCTATCCACCTACCCCAAGCCTTCATCTCTCTCCATCTCTCTCTCTCTCTTTCTTTATCTCTCCCAAAATATTTTCTTTCTCTTTCTGTCCATCTGTGCCGAGCTTTTCCAATGCTTCGTTACCCCTCCCCCCCCCCCTCCCCTTTCGTCGTTCCTTTTCTACTTCTTTATTTCTACCATGTCTACAGTTCCTTTTGTTAGAAATGTTTTGTTTTCTCTCTCTCTCAATTGGAAATTGGTTTTTATTTTGGATTCCTTTATTCTTCCTTCCTCTTCTTTGTTGTATATTTGAATTATGTTTGTATAACTGATATTTTGCAAAATGGAAATGAAATCAAATCCTTGAATCTGAATCTTAATCTGAATCTTCTTCCTCCTCTCTCTCTCTCTCTCTCTCTCTCTCATTTTCATGCTCTTTTCTGCATTAGATAATTGCATTAAAATAAGGTTGCAGGTAGATCCTGAGTTAGATATGTAATATGTACATGCATACTGCAGAAAGGCATCACCTTCATGCGGCGTGTGGCCCAGGCATCAATAAATAATAAACTTTGGAGATACTTTACTTGTGAATTATACAAGACATACACAGCATAGTGCTGCGTTAATAAGTGGCTTTCCAGATGTTCCTGGGGACGTTCTGTTGTTATTGTTGTTGCTTTTTGTTTTGTTCGTTTTTGCAAGAAATGTTTACCACAACAAAATTACATTATTTTACTTGGTTCTGTAGCTGGTTTTTTTTTTTTATAATTCATTTTTGCGCTTAATTACCATGATTTCGCGTCAATGTTGAAAATCATTATCAATCATTATCATCACTATCGCCATCATTACCTCCGTTATTATTATCGTTATTATTGTTATTATCATTGGTATTGTCATCATCATCATTGTTATTGTTATTATTATTGTAAGTATTATTACTAATATTATGGTTATGATACTATTATTATTTTTATCATTATTATCATCATTACAGATATAGTTATTATTATTATTATTTTATCGTTCATTTATCTGATGCTCTCTCCTTCTGCCATCTGTCTGTCTTTTTCTCAAGTTGCATTTCCTTCACTCTTATCTCTTTAACACCCAAAAACACACACATGACTCTCACGCACAACACACATTAAAACCCGTCACCAGACATGATAATAGCTAGACGTGATACATTAATTCATAGTGTAGAAATATACCTGGGGTTGTTTCATAAAGCTGTTCGTAAAGGATGCCCAAAGTTTCTCCTGACGTTTAAACAAAGTATGACTGCATTTCCCATAATCTCAATTAAATTTCTGGCGAAAAAATGTACTTCGCAATACAAATGTTTGCAAACAACATGAACATGGGAATGTTAATCTAAGTATGCACATTTCACTTATAGCTGATGCGATTAATAATATGACTGAGAATCCAGTTTGGCTTGCCATATTCATGCTGTTCGTAAAAACATTCGTAACTTTACGAACAGCTTTATGAAACACCCCTGAACCATTCGTATTACAATGCTAAATGCATAATGTATACCTACATAATTATGTTTCTCCAATTCATTTTTGATTAACAGTTTTGTAATGAATGCGAATATTATGTATCCATATTTAATGCATGACACCAGGACTTTGCTAGCTGAAACTCTAGCGAAAAGAATAGCTGTGAGGCATGCATTTCACACACGTGTAAAGCCAAAGCGCTGGTGTGTTGTCGAGTGTTTAGGTGACAATAATGAATTGGTCTTCTTAAGCACCCCCAGGAGGGGTATACAGGATGCTTCTGACACCCAGTCTTCCACGCTCTTTAACACGCTCTAGATCAGAGTGAAGTTGTTGATCGTTAATCACGTTATTAACTTCTTTTCTCAGTTTCTTTTCTTAAAGACTGTGGCAGAGCTACAAAAATATTTTCAGCGAAAATATACTGTTACTAGAGGTAATACATTGTATTTCTTCCTACTTCTATTTCTAGGAATAAGGCGTATATAACAAAAGAAAACAACGCAGGTTAAGTATTGTTCATTTTATTTTAAAATACCATGGAACGGTACTCTAAATTTGCATCTCACTGGTCAACATTAAATGTGTGTGCATGTGTGTGTTCAATCATTTTTATTATCCTTATTACCATCGTTGTTACTAGAAAGGTTTCTTCTGTAATAAATCAGTCTTCATGGTAAATAATAGCAATAATAATGATAAAATGAAAAGTGATATTGATATCAAAAACTATGATAATGAAAAATGATAATAAATAATAATCATATTGATAATAATAATTAGAAATAATGATAATATCAATGATGAATAACAAAGATAATAATGATGATAATAATAATAATAACCATAATCATAAATTATATCAATATTAATAATAAATCATTTTGATAACGAAAATAATAACAATAAATAATATTCATAACTGGTACGCTCTCCATTGTAAACTATATTACAGAAAAAAAAAAATTCATAACATGCAATTGAATTTCATCAGGTTAGGTACGTATACACAGTTTGTGTGTTTGTAAAAGTTTAGGCTAATATCTACACTTATATTGCTGCACAGTTTCCAATTGCATATCTTCGTAAACTATCTCTAAGTTTCTTTTCACCCCCCCCCCTTATTTGTTACCCGCCACACCCCACCTATTCGTCTCAGGAAAAAATGTAGCTTCATCAATAATTCACGAGAGCACACACGTGAATACCTCATCTCTCTCTCTCTCTCTCTCTCTCTTTCTCTTAGTTCTCCCCCCCCCCATATTTCACTCTCTATATCTCTATAACTCCCTCCTCCTCTCTGTCTGTCTCCCTCTCACTCTCGTCATATTCCTCTCTCATTTTCTCCCTCTTCCACCTCTCACTCTCCCCATATGCATTTCTATCTCTCCCCTCTTTCTTTCTTTCTCTCTCTCTCTCTCTCTCTCTCACTCTCTGTAGGGAAGAAGTAATCAATCAGAAATAATCGCATTTGGATAAAGATAGCATCCCTTCTCCGACTGCACCGGAGAAAATTAGCACCCTAGTGAGTGACGAAGAAGATTTGACGAAGCACAAACTCTGCTGGAGCATTCTTTCTTTTTCTCACATGCATTTTTATTCTTAATATGCGAGAAAGCAGGAACATGAGTAAACATGCCCATCTAATAAGATTTTCACATTAGGGGCTTTCCGTCTAAAGCAATCTTACTGAAAGCATTAGATGTTTAATACATCTAATCGTGTTTAACGAAATATCAGCCGTAGACTAAATAATGAAACTGCTATTCCACGTGCTTTCCTTTTTCTAGGGTAGCCTCTATTTCACTATAAGGTTTCGAATCAATTATCCATTAGCACTGATTAGGTGCAAGGTGCAATATTATGTGAAAGTGAAGATTACATGTATGTATGGCTGCTTTTGAATATTTCCTGCTGTTCGTGTAGAAATACAATTATATTGATATGCAACAAATGAATACAAAGTTTTTAGTTAGAAATACATACGTTTAAACATAATTATCGACAGTGCACGATGCCAATTTTTTTAATGAAATGATGATATGAAAAGAACTAACCTAAGTAGAAATCTACAAGACTTTTCATTAGCCTCTACTTAAGATCTTTTGGATGAAAAATGCTGGGGCAAGGACGAATCAAACATACAAGCGTGACAGGTATTATGTTACACGGTCTACGGAACGTGTGCGTATTGCGTGACTGCATTCGCATTTAGGCGCACGAACGTCATAAAGCTGGCGACTTTAAGGTTTAGGGTAGGTGGGAGTAAATCAGATTACCCGCATGAAATTATCATATCTGCTTCTTCATGGCATTGTGGGCATTTGACAACAGTCTGCTCGTAGTACACGTCTTACATGGGCAATTCCTTGCATACTTTATCTCTAGAAATCGTTTTGGAATGTAATATTATTCAGTCTCTATATGAAAGTATTTTCAGAGTGACATCACGTATTCACTTTCGAAAGATGACAAGTTCCCTTTCAACAGTTCAATTCATCTTCAAAAAAGAGCTTTCAATCGACAATTTACCTCGGTTATATAATATCTAGCTTTACTGATATGCTTTTCTGACTATAATGTCCTCACGTTTCGCATATATAAGTTTCGCATATACCTCATTAACATCATAATAGCATTTGCTTGAGTTTTATTTTTCTTACAAGCAATTGCTGGTTCATAGCTGTGCCCGTCCCGATCGGTCTTCATTAATTCAAAAGTCCATTTTCAGTTCGTTCGGCAGAAAAAAAACAAACGGTAATCCTTTCGAAAAAAAAGGAAAAGTTATCGCGGAATGATCCCCCCCCCCCTCTCTCTCTCTCTCTCTCTCTTTCTCTCTCTATTATGTGTTGACTCCTTTATCTTCTTATGTTATTTTTTCGGTATTGCTTTATTGCAAATAAATTATTCTAAAGAAGGCTCTTTTATATTTTAGTCTAATATGTCTAACCTGTGTAGTCTTATTCCACTTTAATGATAACTCTCACAAATGTTACAGGTGAATCGCAATCTGGTAATGGTACAACCGACTGGTAAATGCATGCATACAAAACTCTATTTTATGTTTCGACTTTCAATTCAATAAAATGTCATCTTCCCCATGCACCGTCCCTCCGACACACAACACACATTCACACAAACACTGTCCGGCTATGCTGCAGTCCTACAGTATGGCATCTGTCACACTCAATCATCGGATACGGGCTGGTGGAGGAAAAAAAAAGTACAAACAGAAGAGGATGGTTTTCTTTTAATCAACTACTCTCATTCAAATCTATCAGCGCATTTGCCGATCCAATTTAGCAGACAATGGTGAAACCATGGAGCTTATTAACGTCGCCGGCTAAGAGTGTGCTGTCTTTCTCTTCCATCCGAACTAAAGTGCATCGGACATGACATACCTCGTCCTGGTTTTTTTTTTTTTTTCAGCAGTATACCTCCCCCCCCCCCCTCCCCCACTCCTCATCCACTAAAGCTATAACAACCTGTCTCTCATACACACGATCTTCACACATCCCTACACACTATAAGAATAAAAGGTTCAAATTTGCACCCTACAATGCATACTGGGAGCTCCTTTTTAGTATAACTTTGCACCCTTAGAAGCATTGTGCACCTTTAAGGGTGCAGTAAGCAACATTTTGCACCCTTTAGGGAAGGAGCAAGTTTACACCCTTTTGAATGCAAAAAGTTCTGCACTCTTAAAGGAGCAAAGCTGTGCACCTTTAAGGGTGTAGACGGGCATTTCCGGATGCAAACAAGTACAAAAGGGTGCATCTTTGCACCTTTTTCATATAGGGAGCAAGATTGCACCCAAAAAGGTGCTGCCAGTGTTGCATTTATAGGTGCAAAATTGAACCCTTTTTTCTCAGAGTGTATCCACCAAAGCTATAACAACCTGTCTCTCATACACAAAATCTTCACACATCCCCATCTTTCTGTATATTCCTCTGACCTTCATTCTGTTTCTCTCTTTAATATAAATGAGTGTCTTTCTTCTTCTGCTTTCCCGCCAGCTACATTTCTCGTTTTTACAATGCTATGTTTTGCGTTTCCGTTTTCCCTCCCTGTCATTCCAATTTCGAAGTTTTTCGTCTAGCATGTCTAGACATTTTTGACGTTTTGAAAGCATCATTTAGTATATCTTCAAATACATCATCAATCTTAAAGGACTCATTTTCCACGACAAGCACTACATACACACACACCCACACACCCACACACCTCTACCACACTCCATTACTCCTTTTCTCACTCTCTCTCTCTCTAATCCCTCTCTTCTTTAAAATTCGCTGTACTATTTTCTTTAAGCCCTCAGTACTTTCATTTGACTTCGTTTTTCTTTTCTGCTTTCCTTTCTTCTTTTTTTTACATGTCAGTTATCATCTTCTTCTTTCTCTTTCTTATTCCTACTTTAAATATCATGAACTCCATGCATCCCCGACCTCTGTGCAATGTAATATGGTTAAATAAAAAGAAATTAAAAAAAATATCCCTTTTCATATCCTTCGTGTGCCCCCGCTTCATTACATGTAACCTCATTCGTTTTTATTTCATCTTCCTCGCTCCATTTCCTCGCACTTGATCAAGTACTTTAAGATCTTTCGTGTTCCATAGTCCTCTCATCTCAAGACCTTTACGACTATGAGTACAATCTCTCTCACTCTCCCTCCTTGTAACCCTTTCCCCTCTCTTTCTCGTGTTTTGCTACCTGTGTGTCTGTCTCTTTCTCATTCTCTCTGCCTCTTTATCTCTTACCTATTTGATTTTCCGAATGATACCCTACAATTTCAAGATAGTATCTCACTGTCAGATTAAATCACGCAGGAGATTGTATGCCTCTAATAAAAGCGCAAGCTCCTTATTAATGTTCTGTTTTCCATGAATAAAAAGGAATACAAATGCAGGAACCATGCTCACGGTGGTTTTCTTTATCTCTCTTTCCCTCATTTTTAATTCCGCAATACATGTAAGTGCTGTACAACTCTTTTCTCGTCACTTATTTTACAGGCGTTTTATTGTTACCCTGCGTATGAGGCCCTCCTTCAGGTTCTAACTCAAATTTCCTTCTCTGGTTTCTTTATCTTTAGCCAAACCTTCATGGGAGTCTCACAAAGCCTCATTTAACTGTACTATCTCACTAATTCACCCCTCTACCCATCCCCCTCTTTTCTCTCTCTCTCTCACGCACGCACACACTCTCACGAACAACCCCTACGCTCATACTTTCTCTCATCCTCTTTCCTTCCTATTTTTTTCTACTTTTTTCCCTCTCGTTCTCTTTCTATGAATTCTTTCGATCGTTTAATGGTATTGCTTTATGTAATCGGACATTGTAGGAATTCATAACTAGCTAGTTTTTCTTGGGGGAATCGTTTTTTGTTTTTGTTTTTTTGTTATTGTTTTATTCTATTTCGCTTTGGGGATAGAGTTTTAACTCTGTTTCCCAGGGACTGAAGTTTATTACCCAGGGAAGCCTCGTCAGCACGATGAGCTTAAGAGCTGTTCGTCCTGAAAGGTCTGCAAATTACTACTCTTTGGGTCGCAATTTTCCAGGTCCCTATTCGCACCTAGGTGCGCGAGTGGGACAAAATGTGGGTACAACATCCTATCCAACGACGTAAGCACCAAGCGAGGATCGAATCCTGGACGTCTCGTTTAAGCGGCAAAGAGCTTGCATCAATATATCACAATAAATCAAAGGCTTCCGCATCGTTATAGGAATAAATTGTGAGGTGGTGACACGATATTTGCTCCTGCGACAATTGCTCCTGACTTGGTTTCTCCAAAGACATTTAGGGTTGTGGTTGTGATAGGGTCTTTGGTTGAGATTAATGTGAGGATAAATATTATTAGGTTAGGTTTTATGACATGCCCGAATGTATGCTACCCATCCCAAGTCATAGAAGAACACATACACTGATTTTCAACCATGAATTAGCTAGATCCAATTGTTTGAGATTCTCCTGTTTTTTTTTTATGTGTTCCCAAGATTTTGGGAGCACCTCTCAGAGGAGGACAGAGATTTTTGTCTAAGTACCAATGTCTTTCCTCTGCTAAATTTACTCCGAAATTTCCTGTTTGAATTGCCTCCCCTTGTAGATGCATACTAATTTGTTTTCATGTGTTTTGTCTTTCACATGAATACACAATATTACCGTGATTTTCGCAAGGTCCACTTGTTGTTACCATTGCCTATGTTTTTCCTGGCTATTTTGTTTCTCTTTTAGTACTATTACGCAATTTTCCCTCAAACTTTTAAATTTTTTCTGATGATAATATGATTCTCCTTATTTGCTCCATATACCATATAAACACGAAATTAATTTGCTGCCTTTGTCACTTCATTATCTCAAGTTATTTTGAACTTATCACTTTTTATGTATTTATTTAATGTATAACTGATATTTATTTCTTTTGATCTGCTTCTTAATATGTCCTTTGATTTTTTTCTCCCTCAATTTTTAAATTTTAGTTACATGTATGTGTCTTCATTCTCTCATTCTTTTGTTTTATGTATGCACCAGCCAATGTGGAGAACCTCATAGACAGAATTCCCTAATTCTTTTAGGTAATCCCCAGGCATTGGCTGGTGCTAAATCTTTATACAATGTACTGTGATTCTGTTATCTTTGTGCTCTTTATGTACTTGTCTTTGTCATATCTCACCTGGAAATGAAATAAATAAATAAATAAATAAATAGTACTAGGTTTGGGGTTAGGTTTTATGTTTGGATAACATGCAGATTTTCCGTGGGAGCAACTGTCGCCGAAGTAAATGTCATGGAACCGTGTGAGGTATATCGACTACAGCAGTCTCGGGATTGCTCCACTGGTTGAGCACAGAGTTGGAGTTGTAGATAATAATATGCATATTCAAGGTGTTCTATTATACTCAGGACTTAGAATTCTTGACAAAGAAAACCTTAGGGTTCGAGATAACACCAAATATATTACGAAACAAGAATTACAATGTTATAGTGCTTTTACAATCTATCTTTGCTTTACATCAATTTACGAAGGAAAACATGTATAGGAGACTGTAGACTGCACTGACTGTACAAGAAAATAAGTTTTTTTGCTATTATTCCAGGAAATATGCTTGCTTTTTTTCAAGGTTTTATCTAGGACGCAACTTCCCTCTTTTCTACAATACTAACCCATCCGTGGCGCATGACGGTTACATTGTGTCCAAAACAGCTATTCACCCCCTCCGGGCATGCAAGGTACCCGCTATACCGGCGCTCTACAACTGCACTTTAACCGTGGAATTTGACGCGATAAATCACATCAGAACCTTTCTACCTAGTGCAATATCGATCGCATCCTACAACTGGCGATGTGTTCTGATGCTTCAACAGAAACATCCATTTACTTCCTAAAGTGGGATGACAGAAAAACACGTCATGCTGTGTTCCCTGGCTTTCTTTTTTTTAATGATATTTCTTGTCATTTAGTAGCAGTATCAGTAGGAGACCATTCCTTTTTATTCAAAAATATACTTTCAGAAATATCGGGAGGAAAATAAATAAGAATCAATAGCATAATGCTTGGATGAGGTATCATTCCTGTTCTAGAATGACGTCAGAGTGGACCGTAATGTTCTCCCGTGCATTTAGGTCAGAGCGATCAGTAATAATCCACTCTGCACGATAAAAGCCGTAAATTGAAGGATCGTCAACCTTAAAAGCCAACTGTAGCGACAACACTTAAGACTTGCGCTACTCTGCAATTTACCTTAATTTTCCCAAATGCACTTAAGTTTGCCGATACAATTCCTTGTGCGGTATTTTGTCCACGTATAAGCCGCACCGTTATGCCCGTTTAGTAGGTAATACAATCGGTCATTTAGTAGAAATCAACCGTCACCAACGGTACGCTGACGAGTGGTCGCATGTTGCTTTGGGACTCAAATAAATTCACCCATAAAGAGGAATGCAGTCGAGCTCAGAATTAAAACATTGCGTTTTCATCTCCGATGGGAAATTTAGAGAAGCAAACTCGGAAAGAGATAATCTGTATAAGTGCATCGTGGTCTGAATCCCATAATAATGCTCAACATACATGTACGTGTACATCTATAGTATGCAATTTTAATGAGTAAAGGAAAGCTGATAAAAAAAGTGCACGATTTTAAGAGTTCACAGCACAATTCACTATATCAAAATGAAACAAATAAGAATTGTATACTGCCTGGGGCTATGGAATTAAATAGCCGGAAACAAACGGAATACTATCGTCATAAAAAAAATAAATAAATAAATAAATCCCTTCAAAATGACCGAGTTGGCTAAATGACTACATCATACAGAATTTGTGGCTAAATAATCAATTCCATTTTTCATGCCGTGGCTTTGCTTTCTGACGAATTCGATTACTAAGTTGATTATTTTTTTTATATATATACTGCGTAACGGCGAGTGTAGATGGTAGTGTGAGGGTGGGTGTGGGTGTATCTGTGTGTGTATGAATGAGAAGGTGGGTAAAGTAATATGCAGAGGATTTGGAAAACGACAAGTTAGTTTAATTGTTCAAATTTATTTTGTTTCATACACATCAACTATTTGGTTGGGTTTTTTTCCAGACTAATATGAACTTCATTGTATTTGCTCGCCTTTATAAAACTCCGTATATCTTTTCTCATCTACATGTGCATCAAGATTCACACTTTGTTTTCCACCTTTCTAATTTCTCCCTTCTTGTTTTTCTCCATCTCTATCTCTTTCTTTTTCTCCGTTTCTTTCTTTCCTTTTCTTTCTTTCTGTTTCTTTTCTTTCTTTCTGTTTCTTTCTTTTTCCTTCTTTCTTTCTCTTTTTTTCTGTTTCTTTCTCTGAAGCACTCGAAGGATACTTTGTTTTCTGGTGTGCGTAAAACAAGGTCTTCCGCCACAGTCGAGCACCCTCCGATACGCCAATTCAGCAAGCCAAGTGTTTTTATATGTGCCCAATTTGTTTTGATACATTTAAATCGAGCCCGCATAGCCAGCCTGCAGTCCCACATACTCGCTTCGGTGTAGCAGCGGTAAATAGAGACGATTGGCGTTGCATTACCAATTGAAAGTAAACGCTCGTTGTGCAGCCAAGAGAGCCCCTCGACTGGTTTCCGGCAAAACGGTAGCACTTAAACTGGGGTTCAATACATGGAGAAAAGGGGTACGTCATACAGTGATATAACGTACTAGCAACATTCCACATGCTCTTCAATCGAGCCTGAAGAAAATGAGGGGCCTTCTCTCACACACTCTTATCTTATTTGTCGAGGAGAATTGACGTGATTGAATTCAAGCAGCACAGATTCAGATCCAATTGTCCAATTTTCACAGATTCAAGACCGAAACATGTTAATTAAGTGATAGCAGTGAATATAACGCACTATATCATTGTCATCCATTTCATCCACAATTGATTTTCATTTCCAGACTATTACATGACAAAACGGTCCATTAATAGAAAATTTATCATGGAGAACAAAAACTGCTTACGATTTGAAAAGAAAAATATAAGATTCTCTTTTTGAAATGAAAATGTAAACAAATCGTAAATAAAAATCTGCCATATATCTATGTCTTAATTTTAATGAGATTATTTACAAATTACTTGAGAAAATGTATGAGAAAACTGGGCTCAAGGTACAGTCACCGAAAGGATATTTTATCATGTCTAGTAAGAATGGGAATGGAAAATTACAATAACAATTACAATCGCAAAGAGGCCTACTTACAATCAACCTTGGGAAATTGAACTGTCTATAGTACATCACATATGAATTGTGCAAATTATGATACATTACATAATCCGAAGATAATTTCATTATGTTATAATGAAAAAATAATAATTAATATAACAATATTAGTAGTGGGAAGAGTAGGAGGAGGAGTAGGAGGAGGAGGAGGAGGAGTAATGATAATAATATTGGTGAAAATGATAGTGAATAAAATAATTACAAATACAGTAATGATAACCATAATTTATTGACAATAATATTAATATTAGTAATGATAATAATTAAATGATAATTATAATAATGATAATTATAATAATAATAATAATAATAATGATAATAATGATAATAATAATGATAATGATAATAGTAATGATAATAATAACGATAATAATAATAATAATAATAATGATAATAATGATAATAATACCAATAAATATGATAACATTACTGAAATGATAACGATGATAAAGAACATAATGATAGTATTTGTAATAACAATAACTATGATGATATTATTAATGACAATAATAGACCTATAATATATAATAACAATGATTGTAAGAAGAAGAAGAAGAAGAAGAAGAAGAAGAAGAAGAAGAAGAAGAAGAGAAGAATTGGGATTTATTTGACCCATAAATAATACAACTGGTTTTCGTGTTGACCCTGTGGAACATCATTAAAGTACTGAAATTTCCCCTGAGTTGTATCTGGAAAGTCTACTGGTTCGTGTTAATATAGAACGAGCACCCGCAACGTATGACGTCATTGTGATCTGTCAGTCAATGTTAATATCAGTGTAAGCCCTGGGCCACGGTGGTTTGGGGAAAGCGTGGGGAATCACAGAATATACACTCCATGATGAGCAAGAGATGAGGGAGAATGGCAGAAAAAGAATCGTGAAAGGAGAAAAAGAATGGTACAAAGGAGGAACGAATGAGAGAAAAATAAAGAGTTTCAGTGAAGAGACTGGAGCAAAGAAGAAAAAGAACGAAATATTCAAGATATCCTATCATGTAAAATGAAATGAGTAGGGGAAAAACGAGAAATTAGAAAGATAGAAACAGTAAAAATAGAGGGGGGAGAGGCAAAAAGGGGGAAAAGTCAGAAGATGCACCCATTGCATGCGAGTATAGGGGTGGGTTTGAATGCATATACCTAGAAAGGGGGGGGTAAAAAGAGGCACAACGAAGCAAGCAGATAGTGGAGTATAATTGTGTACGAGAGTGGGTTGTGAGCTGTTCATGATAGAAGTTAACATATTAATTTCGCCGAGTCAAACGAGTTATGGCAGTTATTATTAGACGCTGCACGCTAGCATTACTTGTCGACTGTGCTTCATTAGATATTACCATACTGGTGAGCAACGTATACCACTCCCATTGGAATTGTGGCTAGCATCGTATATTCATAATATACTGTAATACAAAACGTTCCTACTGCACTTAATTCATGACTGTTATTAATTTTAGTTTCATGCATCATCGCATAATTGTTTGCATTTATAGATATTCGCTTGAATTTAAAAGGATCCATCCCATTTTTCGTGCATAAAAGTGTGCGTTATTACACTTTCCTAACTGCTTATTTCGTAGGCAGGTTCAAGATGACGATATATTTTGTGCCCTTTTTCATTCAAAAGAATATATGCTTCACTTTCAATCGTTAGTGCAAAGTTCGATACAAAAAAATATGCATTTGTGAAATTTGTTAAATCATTCTGTTTATATTCTTATGTTTCTCCTGCCGAATGAGTTAAAGACAGAAATTCTTCAGAATAACACATATGGACTGTAATTATATACTTAATATGATACACAAGTACATTCAAGTGATTACATGTACGTTGGTACTGATTCCAGCTGGACATTTTGCAAGTTTAACCGGAATAATCTTAGCTTATCCATGCACGATCTTCGTAAATCATTGCGTCATGATATCCAAGTTGCTAGATCAGCACGACTACGAAAGCATGCGTCAATATTCATCATTATGTTCACTGTCAATAGGAAATATGACTCATGGTTGTACAGGTATAGATCTAAACTTGACGGCCATAATAAACAATATTCTTAAGGTTTACGGGCTTATGTGTCCTGATTTTTCTCTATTTTCATGTTTTGTTTCTTTTCATTGTCTTGTATTCTTGCTTTGGTTGTTTTGTTCTGTCGTGCTTTTATTGTTGTTGATTTCTTGTTGTTATAGTTTTCTTCATTTTAACTTTCATAACACAATGCATATCAAAATAACAAGATAAGCCGCTTAACTTTGAACTTGATTTTTTTACTCCCACCCCCCCCCCCCAGTTTTGACTCACGACAAATACTAGTACATCGTACTAAATTATATCTTAGAATATAATAAAAATCCTTAAAGTGATTTACCACTGATGTGTTAAACTTTTATAAGATAAAAGCTTCGTACTAAAGCTTATTCATTTCTTTCTCTCTTTCTCTTTTTTGCCCTTGGCGAAGATTTGTTCCGACAGCTTTGAAACCCCCCCCCCCCCCCAACCTGGACCTAAACACCATTCCCTGCACCCCTCTCCTTTCCCTTTCTTTTCATTACTTTCTATCAAATCCATGTGAACCCATCAGCTCCTAGCCATCTTTTTCTACCCCCTTGCTCCTGTGCTTACTGCATCATCAGGATACCCCTCCCCAGGTTCTCTATCCCCACTTCCACCTCCCTCTACAACTCCATCTGTCTTTGTGCTCAGTGCATTTGAACCACCCCCCCCCCCCCCCCCCTCCACCATTCGATCCATCATCTCGAGAGAGTGGATACCACTTATGCGGGATTTGGCTGCTTTTTTTTTTGTTTTTTGTTTTATTATATACTTGAAAGTTGTCTTACTCGAATATATTGTGGCATATCTATCATATTCTGTTACATTTTGTTATATTCTGTTATGTTTTTGTGAAAATCCTGGTATATACTTTGCTATTTATGTTAAACTTTGTTCTTTTTATTTATATTTTGTAAAAAAAATAATAATTTTGTTGATGTTTGTGAAAAAAAACTGAGAATAATCCAATTTGTATGGATTACAAAACCAATAAAATTTGAATTTCGAATTTTTTTTCTCGACTTTCTGTACCCTCCCTCTCCCCCTCCCATTCTCATAACCTGTCCTGGTTATCCCATCCGGACCCTGTTCAAATTACCCCAACCCCTATCTCCTCTACCCCGTATACTGTCCCCTGTGTGTTTATTACATTGGGGCCCCATCCCCCCCCCCCCCATTTACCAATTCCCTCTCCACCCCCTCCACCCAAACCCTCACATAATACACACTTCTCTCTTTAAAAAAAAAAACAACAAAAAAGTGAACGCATTCACTCTGTTAGGGGTTAATTCAAGAAGAGTGCATTTGGAGTGAATTAAGAGTAAAAATGGTGATATTCACCCTTTTAGGGGTGACCTCAGTAATCACTCAAGGATTAGTGATCACTGATGTCACCCCTTAAAGAGTGAATAAAGAGTGAATATCATAATTTCTACTCTTAATTCACTCTTAATTAACTCTAAATTTACTATTTTCTAAAATTCCCCTTTACCAGAGCGAATGCGTTCACTCTTTTTTAAAAGAGAGTATACCACCTTCTGTCTCTCTTTCTCTTCTTCTTTCGAGGTCTCTCTGCTCATCCCATCTGGACCTAAATCCCCATCGTGTTCATGTGAGGAAATGCCTGCGATCAGCACGTTCTCCTAGCGGAGCGGCCTGTCATTTACGCCTACATTTGCCAAAGCCGGACCATTAGACAGAAGATTATACTTCGATTATAGAGCCCCTCGCGTCCTATTCAAATTCAACTCCTAGCATGTCAGTGTCGTATTACAGACTGCACCAATTTATGATGATCATGTTACTTGCAATAGGCAACGGTAACAAAAAAAAGAAGTAAAGAAAACAACAACTCACCCCTTCCAAAATGAGGACAAATTCCCCCCCCCCCCCCCCCCTTAAAAAAATATTTTGAAAAAATAAAAATAAATTCACAAAAATTGAACTGGAATACTTATTAATGCATTTCCAGTGGGAAGAAAAAATAGACACAATGGCATTACATCATGTATATATACAAAACCGAAGGAAAAAAAATCTCTTTCCTATATTCCTCTGTGTCTGTATAAGGAAACCCACCAGTAGTGTTAGTATATATAAACATTATCTTTTCTTTTCTTTTCAATGTTCTAAGATTTAAAAAATACGATCATACAAGCACACAATACGTATACATTTTCCTTTTTTTTCTGTCTTCTTTTTTTTTTTCCTTACCGGACTTATAGGCACATCATTTTCGAGCTGCCATTTCTGTCTTCTTCTGTCTTCTTCTTCTTCTTCTTCTTCTTTTTCTTTCATTTTGGTTGTTACATGCATGGAGACGTGTGTGTTCTCATCGTCTGACAGCATTTCTCCTTGTGCTTGCCCGAGGCCAAATAGCACTTCGCTTCTACGGCTAATGGGAGTGCGGAGGCGAGTCGAAGCTGCAATATTTAACCAGTTGGTCTAGCAGCTTGACAGTACACAATGCCTTGACACAATACTGCCCAACTGCAATCGCAAACTGTATCCTTTTATATTTTGACCGCTGTATATATATGTTTTGTAGAAGCCTTGTTGCCTTTCTCTTTCGCGTCTTTGCAGCCTTTGCAGTCATCTTCACTATTTTCATCCTTCATCTTACATCCCTCCATCTCTATCTCTCTCTCTCTCTCTCTCTCTCTCTCTCTCTCTCTCTCTCTCACTGAATATTTCTCTGCTAGTACAGTCGTCACTTGTTCATTTTTTTAATTATTATTTTACCTGCACTAACTAATGTAAGTCACATCACTCTTTCTTTTGTATGGGCGGGGCCGCGGGGGGAGGGGTGGAATAATACAAAAAGACATACCTTTGTATTACATTGTTATTGTATCATTATTTTTGTAAGACATAGAGGGGTCTATACAATATAAGCTTTGCTTCTTTAAATAGACTCCTCCACTGATTTATTCTTCTTATTTAACTTGAGTTAATACTTACACATATATGTAAAATGTATTATTTCTCATATGCAAATTGTTTTATATTCTGTTATTCCAAGAATAAGTATATGTATGTTTATTTAACTGTGTTACTTGTATTATGTTGTGGAAATAAAGAAACTTCAAACTTCAAGCCATTTTGAATCAATGGAGGATAGGGCAGCGCTTGGCAAAAGGAAAATATTCCTCAACTATTTATTTATTTTTTCCTTAAGGTAATGTTACGCATTTCCCTTTATGCTGCACACTGTATAATAAAGCAAAACACCATATCACTATATTTTAGAAAAGCCATGCATACAATCATGCCTTATTATTACTATTAATATTGTTGTTGCATTGTGATTTTTTCGTAATTATTTACATGATTATTATTATATTAATTATCATTATGATACAATGCATTATCAGTAATACAATTATATATCATTATATGATCAATAATGGTTATATTATTCATGTTTATTATGCCATGGTTTGTCAACAGAAAACTATTATCAAATGTTATTATAGCATTATATTTGATATCATCATTATCATTTTTAGGTAAAAAGCGGGAGAGGGGAACGTTTATAGCATGTTGTCACCTGAAAACGATTCTCTTCTGAATTACTTTCCAGTGGTATTTGAATGTCAAAGTTTAGCTTGTAGTATTGTTGATTAGAGTAGAGAAAGCCCGTCTTAATGCCAGGGCAGATGAATGAGATTGGTGGCGATGAAGCATTCCAAGAAGCGAGGTCTCCATCGTGGTCAGTATCCTTTCATCTTTATTCAAGTACATGTCACTATGAACATGACGGACAAAGAAAGCGGACAAATAAACACCCGTCATTCTAACTACCCCTTCACAATGTTCTGGTAGTCAAAAGACATCCCTTCACGGCTATTGTCTGAAATATGTGGAACAGGTGTCACATGCATATTCACCTGGAACTACATGATTAAACATAATAGCCGTGAAGGGATGTTCTTTTGACTACCAGAACCATTGTGAAGGGTAGAATTAGAGGTTGTTTTTTGTCCGCTTTCTTTGTCCGCCATGTTCATAGTGTGTAAGTGTTCATGTTTATTACCTGCATCTTTACTGTATCTTATTTTTTTCATTTATTATAAAAATGTCTCATTTCATTTCATTTCATTTATTTTCCATTTTCAACTTTAAATAGAATATATATAAAATAATTACATCATCAACAGAATGCAAAAAATAAGAATAATGTTGAAACGATAGAATTTTCAGAATTAAGTATACAAATAATTGTCTCGACCGAGACCTTTAAGAAAACACGAGTGACTACTCATTTTCAAAATAGGAAGGCTTTCTTCGAAAGCTCATGTAAATTTGTGGAAGTCCATCACCAAGGAAAGCACTAAAACGCCAGTTTTGTTTTCTGCTAGCTTTAAGTAATGGTACCACATAAAGTGTTCCCTGAATTGGTTCATAGTGGTAACCCAGACCTGGATAATTATAAAAGTAAAACTTCTTGTCAATGTGAACACACTGCTTTGTGTGTACTTTTGTTCCTGTGATATTGATCAGAGGGAGAAACTGTGGCGAGAGAGGGGTCGCACAGTGTACAAACCATAAGGACAATGTGTTCACAGTGTGTGACAGTTTTTGCATGGTATTGATCAGAAGGGGGCAAACTGTGGCCAGAGGATCGCACAGTGCGATAAATGTATACCCTTGTGGCCATACAAGCATATCGACAGTGTACAAACCGTACCCGCCGTGACGTTAACACACTGTGTGTACAGTTTTGCATGGTATTGATCAGAGGGACAAACAGTTGACACAGTGTGGCAAACAGTGACAATGTTACTACACTGTGGCCAGACAGCATATCGACAGTGTACAAACCGTAACCACAGTGACGTTAACACACAGTGTGTACAGCTTTTGCATGGTATTGATCAAGAGATAGCTACGAACAGTGTGACCAACGGTGACAATGAGAACACACTGTGGCCAGACAGCATATCGCCAGTGTACACACCGTACCCTCAGTGACCACGTTAACACACTGTGTGTACAATTTTTGCATGGCATTGATCAAAAGGACAAACTGTGACCACAGAAAGGATTGCACAGTGTGATAATGTGAGCACACTGTGGCCAAACAGCGTATGGCACAGTGTACGAACCGCAACCACAGTGACAATGTTAAACACTGTGTGTCCCGTTTTTACATGCTATTGATCAGATGGACAAGCTGTGGCCAGAGAGGATCGCACAAATTAAATTACAGTGACAATGAGCAAACATTGTGTACGTAGAGACTAGAGATATTCATTTTTTTGCCTTTTAAAGTTGGTATTGTTCTGAGTGGCAAACTGTGGCAAAAGGATGGATCGAACAGTGTAAGATTTAAACAAAGTGAATAGATCTCGTTTTTATAGTGTCTTCAGTAATGTAACCACGCAAAAGAAGAAAACACTTTCACAGCATTTACAGTGGAGGCATATGTATTTTATTACTGACTCCCACAGTATGACACAGTGTGGCCAAACCGACAGCTGCGGATTACCACAGTGTAAAGTTGGCAAAAATCGTAAGACTGTACGAATGCAAAATTGCTTATATGAAGAATCCTTATCTCCTTTACGTTGAGGATAATGCTCTCTTCTCATATGAATGTTCGGTTGCTTGCTTGGGTTTATCTTCGCATTTCGGGTTATTTACAGTATCAATTACGAAATTTACGATGATGAGAAAATCGTGTCCGGTTCGTACATGTACATATACATCTTTACTTTTCCCGCATAATTAGTATCATAAAACATTATCTAGTTGGAAAGTCGCATCTACCACATATTAAAGAGGATGCATTCAAAATACACATGTATTCTAGGTTGTATGGCGTGCAATGCACGCACTTGTCTGTTAAGGGATGTTAGGGGGATGTGTACATGTCATGCAGTGCTCGGTCCATCGGAAGATGGTTGTATATTACAATGTATAGTTATCAGTTCCTCACGAGGCATATATCCCTTTCTGTCTTACATGTCTCCCATTATCTGTGTAAACAAAAGCAATGAAATATACCACCGTGTACATGTGCATCGCGATCTAAACAAAGGGTGACATGTCTCTGTCACGCGGCGTACAGCACGTAGTATTCTTGTGTCAATAAGTTGAGTGAAAGCAATGTCAAGCTCTCCTCATCAACATGCAATTTTAATTTCCATATAGACCGTCATGCTGCAGGGTTGTTGATGGTGCAGTGTTTACACGCTGCCAGATGCCTCAAAAGCAAAACCTTCGAACCATAATTGTAATAAGATCGAAATCTTGACTGAGTGCATATCATAGTGAAATGTGAATTTGAAAGTTGAGTTAATCACAGTCGGTTTATTACAATGTGTAATAATAATAATATAAATATTGATAACGATGATGATAATAATACATGAACAAAACAATAAATGAAATATAATAATAATATAATAATAAAATAATCATAATAGTAATAATGATAAAATAATAAGAATGATAATAATAATAATAATAATAATAATAATAATAATAATACGACTTCCACAGCCCATGTGTTATCTCTATGCAATTTTTTGATGAAGCAAGGTTATATTTTTCAAATTATTACTTCTGTATAATCATTTTAGATAATAAACAAACTCAGTTATTATAGGGGGAAAAATCCATGTGCAGCCGTTTGCATCAAAGTACTAGGTCTATGTTTTTTATGAACATAAATTATGCACAAAAAAGAAAGATCGTATCATCTAGTAAGTCATGGTCAGTGGCGTGGCTACAGACCATGTGCTATATTGTCTAGCCCATAGCACATAGCATGCATGCTTTTCATTATCTTGCTATCATCAGTGAAAGTCAGACTTAATTAGCTACGGATGGACGTGTCTGCCATGATATGAAAGTGTACATTACTCATTAAATGCCGTTTATACTGTAGTCAACTTGCTTCTCGCGTTCTTAATCTGACCTTGCAAAAAAATGCAAAGCAGGCAACTTGTACAGTGCATAGATATTTTATGCAAATAATATGCCCCTCTTTTTTTTTTAA
>CM057168.1:4438894-4463139 GCA_029962745.1 Echinometra lucunter | reverse complement strand
ACTCTTTTCTCGTCACTTATTTTACAGGCGTTTTATTGTTACCCTGCGTATGAGGCCCTCCTTCAGGTTCTAACTCAAATTTCCTTCTCTGGTTTCTTTATCTTTAGCCAAACCTTCATGGGAGTCTCACAAAGCCTCATTTAACTGTACTATCTCACTAATTCACCCCTCTATACCATCCCCCTCTTTTCTCTCTCTCTCTCACGCACGCACACACTCTCACGAACAACCCTACGCTCATACTTTCTCTCATCCTCTTTCCTTCCTATTTTTTTCTACTTTTTTCCCTCTCGTTCTCTTTCTATGAATTCTTTCGATCGTTTAATGGTATTGCTTTATGTAATCGGACATTGTAGGAATTCATAACTAGCTAGTTTTTCTTGGGGGAATCGTTTTTTGTTTTTGTTTTTTTGTTATTGTTTTATCTATTTCGCTTTGGGGATAGAGTTTTAACTCTGTTCCCAGGGACTGAAGTTTATTACCCAGGGAAGCCTCGTCAGCACGATGAGCTTAAGAGCTGTTCGTCCTGAAAGGTCTGCAAATTACTACTCTTTGGGTCGCAATTTTCCAGGTCCTATTCGCACCTAGGTGCGCGAGTGGGACAAAATGTGGGTACAACATCCTATCCAACGACGTAAGCACCAAGCGAGGATCGAATCCTGGACGTCTCGTTTAAGCGGCAAAGAGCTTGCATCAATATATCACAATAAATCAAAGGCTTCCGCATCGTTATAGGAATAATTGTGAGGTGGTGACACGATATTTGCTCCTGCGACAATTGCTCCTGACTTGGTTTCTCCAAAGACATTTAGGGTTGTGGTTGTGATAGGGTCTTTGGTTGAGATTAATGTGAGGATAAATATTATTAGGTTAGGTTTTATGACATGCCCGAATGTATGCTACCCATCCCAAGTCTAGAAGAACACATACACTGATTTTCAACCATGAATTAGCTAGATCCAATTGTTTGAGATTCTCTGTTTTTTTTTATGTGTTCCCAAGATTTGGGAGCACCTCTCAGAGGAGGACAGAGATTTTTGTCTAAGTACCAATGTCTTTCCTCTGCTAAATTTACTCCGAAATTTCCTGTTTGAATTGCCTCCCCTTGTAGATGCATACTAATTTGTTTTCATGTGTTTTGTCTTTCACATGAATACACAATATTACCGTGATTTTCGCAAGGTCCACTTGTTGTTACCATTGCCTATGTTTTTCCTGGCTATTTTGTTTCTCTTTTAGTACTATTACGCAATTTTCCCTCAAACTTTTAAATTTTTTCTGATGATAATATGATTCTCCTTATTTGCTCCATATACCATATAAACACGAAATTAATTTGCTGCCTTTGTCACTTCATTATCTCAAGTTATTTTGAACTTATCACTTTTATGTATTTATTTAATGTATAACTGATATTTATTTCTTTTGATCTGCTTCTTAATATGTCCTTTGATTTTTTTCTCCCTCAATTTTTAAATTTTAGTTACATGTATGTGTCTTCATTCTCTCATTCTTTTGTTTTATGTATGCACCAGCCAATGTGGAGAACCTCATAGACAGAATTCCCTAATTCTTTTAGGTAATCCCCAGGCATTGGCTGGTGCTAAATCTTTATACAATGTACTGTGATTCTGTTATCTTTGTGCTCTTTATGTACTTGTCTTTGTCATATCTCACCTGGAAATGAAATAAATAAATAAATAAATAAATAGTACTAGGTTGGGGTTAGGTTTTATGTTTGGATAACATGCAGATTTTCCGTGGGAGCAACTGTCGCCGAAGTAAATGTCATGGAACCGTGTGAGGTATATCGACTACAGCAGTCTCGGGATTGCTCCACTGGTTGAGCACAGAGTTGGAGTTGTAGATAATAATATGCATATTCAAGGTGTTCTATTATACTCAGGACTTAGAATTCTTGACAAAGAAAACCTTAGGGTTCGAGATAACACCAAATATATTACGAAACAAGAATTACAATGTTATAGTGCTTTTACAATCTATCTTTGCTTTACATCAATTACGAAGGAAAACATGTATAGGAGACTGTAGACTGCACTGACTGTACAAGAAAATAAGTTTTTTTGCTATTATTCCAGGAAATATGCTTGCTTTTTTTCAAGGTTTTATCTAGGACGCAACTTCCCTCTTTCTACAATACTAACCCATCCGTGGCGCATGACGGTTACATTGTGTCCAAAACAGCTATTCACCCCCTCCGGGCATGCAAGGTACCCGCTATACCGGCGCTCTACAACTGCACTTTAACCGTGGAATTTGACGCGATAAATCACATCAGAACCTTTCTACCTAGTGCAATATCGATCGCATCCTACAACTGGCGATGTGTTCTGATGCTTCAACAGAAACATCCATTTACTTCCTAAAGTGGGATGACAGAAAAACACGTCATGCTGTGTTCCCTGGCTTTCTTTTTTTTAATGATATTTCTTGTCATTTAGTAGCAGTATCAGTAGGAGACCATTCCTTTTTATTCAAAAATATACTTTCAGAAATATCGGGAGGAAAATAAATAAGAATCAATAGCATAATGCTTGGATGAGGTATCATTCCTGTTCTAGAATGACGTCAGAGTGGACCGTAATGTTCTCCCGTGCATTTAGGTCAGAGCGATCAGTAATAATCCACTCTGCACGATAAAAGCCGTAAATTGAAGGATCGTCAACCTTAAAAGCCAACTGTAGCGACAACACTTAAGACTTGCGCTACTCTGCAATTTACCTTAATTTTCCCAAATGCACTTAAGTTTGCCGATACAATTCCTTGTGCGGTATTTTGTCCACGTATAAGCCGCACCGTTATGCCCGTTTAGTAGGTAATACAATCGGTCATTTAGTAGAAATCAACCGTCACCAACGGTACGCTGACGAGTGGTCGCATGTTGCTTTGGGACTCAAATAAATTCACCCATAAAGAGGAATGCAGTCGAGCTCAGAATTAAAACATTGCGTTTTCATCTCCGATGGGAAATTTAGAGAAGCAAACTCGGAAAGAGAAATCTGTATAAGTGCATCGTGGTCTGAATCCCTAATAATGCTCAACATACATTACGTGTACATCTATAGTATGCAATTTTAATGAGTAAAGGAAAGCTGATAAAAAAAGTGCAACGATTTTAAGAGTTCACAGCACAATTCACTATATCAAAATGAAACAATAAGAATTGTATACTGCCTGGGGCTATGGAATGAAATAGCCGGAACAAACGGAATACTATCGTCATAAAAAAAATAAATAAATAAATAAGATCCCTTCAAAATGACCGAGTTGGCTAAATGACTACATCATCACGAATTTGTGGGCTAAATAATCAATTCCATTTTTCATGCCGTGGCTTTGCTTTCTGACGAATTCGATTACTAGTTGATATTTTTTTTATATATATAACTGGCGTAACGGCGAGTGTAGATGGTAGTGTGAGGGGTGGGTGTGGGTGTATCTGTGTGTGTATGAATGAGAAGGTGGTAAAGTAATATGCAGAGGATTTGGAAAACGACAAGTTAGTTTAATTGTTCAAAATTTTATTTGTTCATACACATCAACTATTTGGTTGGGTTTTTTCCAGACTAATATGAACTTCATTGTATTTGCTCGCCTTTATAAAACTCCGTATATCTTTTCTCATCTACATGTGCATCAAGATTCACACTTTGTTTTCCACTTCTAATTTCTCCCTTCTTGTTTTCTCCATCTCTATCTCTTTCTTTTCTCCCGTTTCTTTCTTTCCTTTTCTTTCTTTCTGTTTCTTTTCTTTCTTTCTGTTTCTTTCTTTTCCTTCTTTCTTTCTCTTTTTTCTGTTCTTTCTCTTAAGCACTCGAAGGATCTTTGTTTTCTGGTGTGCGTAAAACAAGGTCTTCGCTCCACAGTCGAGCACCCGCCGATACGCCAATTCAGCAAGCCAAGTGTTTTTATATGTGCCCAATTTGTTTTGATACATTTAAATCGAGCCCGCATAGCCAGCCTGCAGTCCCACATACTCGCTTCGGTGTAGCAGCGGTAAATAGAGACGATTGGCGTTGCATTAACCAATTGAAAGTAAACGCTCGTTGTGCAGCCAAGAGAGCCCCTCGACTGGTTTCCGGCAAAACGGTAGCACTTAAACTGGGGTTCAATACATGGAGAAAAGGGGTACGTCATACAGTGATATAACGTACTAAGCAACATTCCACATGCTCTTCAATCGAGCCTGAAGAAAATGAGGGGCCTTCTCTCACACACTCTTATCTTATTTGTCGAGGAGAATTGACGTGATTGAATTCAAGCAGCACAGATTCAGATCCAATTGTCCAATTTTCACAGATTCAAGACCGAAACATGTTAATTAAGTGATAGCAGTGAATATAACGCACTATATCATTGGTCATCCATTTCATCCACAATTGATTTTCATTTCCAGACTATTACATGACAAAACGGTCCATTAATAGAAAATTTATCATGGAGAAACAAAAACCTGCTTACGATTTGAAAAGAAAAATATAAGATTCTCTTTTGAAATGAAATGTAAACAAATCGTAAATAAAAATCTGCCATATATCTATGTCTTAATTTTAATGAGATTATTTACAAATTACTTGAGAAAATGTATGAGAAAACTGGGCTCAAGGTACAGTCAACCGAAAGGATATTTTATCAGTCTAGTAAGAATGGGGAATGGAAAATTACAATAACAATTACAATCGCAAAGAGGCCTACTTACAATCAACCTTGGGAAATTGAACTGTCTATAGTACATCACATATGAATTGTGCAAATTATGATACATTACATAATCCGAAGATAATTTCATTATGTTATAATGAAAAAATAATAATTAATATAACAATATTAGTAGTGGGAAGAGTAGGAGGAGGAGTAGGAGGAGGAGGAGGAGGAGTAATGATAATAATATTGGTGAAAATGATAGTGAATAAAATAATTACAAATACAGTAATGATAACCATAATTTATTGACAATAATATTAATATTAGTAATGATAATAATTAATGATAATTATAATAATATTAATATAATATATAATAATAATATGATAATAATGATAATAATAATGATATGATAATAGTAATGATAATAATAACGATAATATAATAATAATAATGATAATAATGATAATAATACCAATAAATATGATAACATTACTGAAATGATAACGATGATAAAGAACATAAGTATAGTATTTGTAATAATCAATAACTATGATGATATTATTAATGACATAATAGACCTATAGATATAATACAATGATTGTAGAAGAAGAAGAAGAAGAAGAAGAAGAAGAAGAAGAAGAAGAAGAAGAAGAATTGGGATTTATTTGACCCATAAATAATACAACTGGTTTTCGTGTTGACCCTGTGGAACATCATTAAAGTACTGAAATTTCCCCTGAGTTGTATCTGGAAAGTCTACTGGTTCGTGTTAATATAGAACGAGCACCCGCAACGTATGACGTCATTGTGATCTGTCAGTCCATGTTAATATCAGTGTAAGCCCTGGGCCACGGTGGGTTTGGGGAAAGCGTGGGGAATCACAGAATATACACTCCATGATGAGCAAGAGATGAGGGAGAATGGCAGAAAAAGAATCGTGAAAGGAGAAAAAGAATGGTACAAAGGAGGAACGAATGAGAGAAAAATAAAGAGTTTCAGTGAAGAGACTGGAGCAAAGAAGAAAAGAACGAAATATTCAAGATATCCTATCATGTAAATGAATGAGTAGGGGAAAAACGAGAAATTAGAAAGATAGAAACAGTAAAAATAGAGGGGGGAGAGGCAAAAAGGGGGAAAAGTCAGAAGATGCACCCATTGCATGCGAGTATAGGGGTGGGTTTGAATGCATATACCTAGAAAGGGGGGGGTAAAAAGAGGCACAACGAAGCAAGCAGATAGTGGAGTATAATTGTGTACGAGAGTGGGTTGTGAGCTGTTCATGATAGAAGTTAACATATTAATTTCGCCGAGTCAAACGAGTTATGGCAGTTATTATTAGACGCTGCACGCTAGCATTACTTGTCGACTGTGCTTCATTAGATATTACCATACTGGTGAGCAACGTATACCACTCCCATTGGAATTGTGGCTAGCATCGTATATCATAATATACTGTAATACAAAACGTTCCTACTGCACTTAATTCATGACTGTTATTAATTTTTAGTTTCATGCATCATCGCATAATTGTTTGCATTTATAGATATTCGCTTGAATTTAAAAGGATCCATCCCATTTTTCGTGCATAAAAGTGTGCGTTATTACACTTTCCTAACTGCTTATTTCGTAGGCAGGTTCAAGATGACGATATATTTTGTGCCCTTTTTCATTCAAAAGAATATATGCTTCACTTTCAATCGTTAGTGCAAAGTTCGATACAAAAAATATGCATTTGTGAAATTTGTTAAATCATTCTGTTTATATTCTTATGTTTCTCCTGCCGAATGAGTTAAAGACAGAAATTCTTCAGAAATAACACATATGGACTGTAATTATATACTTTAATATGATACACAAGTACATTCAAGTGATTACATGTACGTTGGTACTGATTCCAGCTGGACATTTTGCAAGTTTAACCGGAATAATCTTAGCTTATCCATGCACGATCTTCGTAAATCATTGCGTCATGATATCCAAGTTGCTAGATCAGCACGACTACGAAAGCATGCGTCAATATTCATCATTATGTTCACTGTCAATAGGAAATATGACTCATGGTGTACAGGTATAGATCTAAACTTGACGGCCATAATAAACAATATTCTTAAGGTTTACGGGCTTATGTGTCCTGATTTTTCTCTATTTTCATGTTTTGTTTCTTTTCATTGTCTTGTATTCTTGCTTTGGTTGTTTTGTTCTGTCGTGCTTTTATTGTTGTTGATTTCTTGTTGTTATAGTTTTCTTCATTTTTAACTTTCATAACACAATGCATATCAAAATAACAAGATAAGCCGCTTAACTTTGAACTTGATTTTTTTACTCCCACCCCCCCCCCCAGTTTTGACTCACGACAAATACTAGTACATCGTACTAAATTATATCTTAGAATATAATAAAAATCCTTAAAGTGATTTACCACTGATGTGTTAAACTTTTATAAGATAAAAGCTTCGTACTAAAGCTTATTCATTTCTTTCTCTCTTTCTCTTTTTTGCCCTTGGCGAAGATTTGTTCCGACAGCTTTGAACCCCCCCCCCCCCAACCTGGACCTAAACACCATTCCCTGCACCCCTCTCCTTTCCCTTTCTTTTCATTACTTTCTATCAAATCCATGTGAACCCATCAGCTCCTAGCCATCTTTTTCTACCCCCTTGCTCCTGTGCTTACTGCATCATCAGGATACCCCTCCCCAGGTTCTCTATCCCACTTCCACCTCCCTCTACAACTCCATCTGTCTTTGTGCTCAGTGCATTTGAACCACCCCCCCCCCCCCCCTCCACCATTCGATCCATCATCTCGAGAGAGTGGATACCACTTATGCGGGATTTGGCTGCTTTTTTTTTTGTTTTTTGTTTTATTATATACTTGAAAGTTGTCTTACTCGAATATATTGTGGCATATCTATCATATTCTGTTACATTTTGTTATATTCTGTTATGTTTTTGTGAAAATCCTGGTATACTTTGCTATTTATGTTAAACTTTGTTCTTTTTATGTTATATTTTGTAAAAAAAATAATAATTTTGTTGATGTTTGTGAAAAAAAACTGAGAATAATCCAATTTGTATGGATTACAAACCAATAAAATTTGAATTCGAATTTTTTTCTCGACTTTCTGTACCCTCCCTCTCCCCCTCCCATTCTCATAACCTGTCCTGGTTATCCCATCCGGACCCCTGTTCAAATTATCCCCACCCCTATCTCCTCTACCCCGTATACTGTCCCCTGTGTGTTTATTACATTGGGGCCCCATCCCCCCCCCCCCCATTTACCAAATTCCCTCTCCACCCCCTCCACCCAAACCCTCACATAATACACACTTCTCTCTTTAAAAAAAAAAACACAAAAAAAGTGAACGCATTCACTCTGTTAGGGGTTAATTCAAGAAGAGTGCATTTGGAGTGAATTAAGAGTAAAAATGGTGATATTCACCCTTTTAGGGGTGACCTCAGTAATCACTCAAGGATTAGTGATCACTGATGTCACCCCTTAAAGAGTGAATAAAGAGTGAATATCATAATTTCTACTCTTAATTCACTCTTAATTAACTCTAAATTTACTATTTTCTAAAATTCCCCTTTACCAGAGCGAATGCGTTCACTCTTTTTTAAAAGAGAGTATACCACCTTCTGTCTCTCTTTCTCTTCTTCTTTCGAGGTCTCTCTGCTCATCCCATCTGGACCTAAATCCCCATCGTGTTCATGTGAGGAAATGCCTGCGATCAGCACGTTCTCCTAGCGGAGCGGCCTGTCATTTACGCCTACATTTGCCAAAGCCGGACCATTAGACAGAAGATTTATACTTCGATTATAGAGCCCCTCGCGTCCTATTCAAAATTCAACTCCTAGGCATGTCATGTGTCGTATTACAGACTGCACCAATTTATGATGATCATGTTACTTGCAATAGCAACGGTAACAAAAAAAAGAAGTAAAGAAAACAACAACTCACCCCTTCCAAAAATGAGGACAAATTCCCCCCCCCCCCCCCCCCTTAAAAAAATATTTTGAAAAAATAAAAATAAATTCAAAAATTGAACTGGAATACTTATTAATGCATTTCCAGTGGGAAGAAAAAATAGACACAATGGCATTACATCATGTATATATACAAAACCGAAGGAAAAAAAATCTCTTTCCTATATTCCTCTGTGTCTGTATAAAGGAAACACCACCAGTAGTGTTAGTATATATAAACATTTATCTTTTCTTTTCTTTTCAATGTTCTAAGATTTAAAAAAATACGATCATACAAGCACACAATACGTATACATTTTCCTTTTTTTTCTGTCTTCTTTTTTTTTTCCTTACCGGACTTATAGGCACATCATTTTCGAGCTGCCATTTCTGTCTTCTTCTGTCTTCTTCTTCTTCTTCTTCTTCTTCTTTTCTTTCATTTTGGTTGTACATGCATGGAGACGTGTGTGTTCTCATCGTCTGACAGCATTTCTCCTTGTGCTTGCCCGAGGCCAAATAGCACTTCGCTTCTACTGCTAATGGGAGTGCGGAGGCGAGTCGAAGCTGCCATATTTAACCAGTTGGTCTAGCAGCTTGACAGTACACAATGCCTTGACACAATCTGCTCCAACTGCAATCGCAAACTGTATCCCTTCTATATTTTGACCGCTGTATATAATATGTTTTGTAGAAGCCTTCGTGCCTTTCTCTTTAGAGTCTTTGCAGCCATTTGCAGTCATCTTCACTATTTTCATCCTTCATCTTACATCCCTCCATCTCTATCTCTCTCTCTCTCTCTCTCTCTCTCTCTCTCTCTCTCTCTCACTGAATATTTCTCTGCTAGTAAAGTCGTCACTTGTTCATTTTTTTAATTATTATTTTACATGCACTAACTAATGTAAGTCACATCACTCTTTCTTTTGTATGGGCGGGGCCGCGGGGGGAGGGGGTGGAATAATACAAAAAGACATACCTTTGTATTACATTGTTATTGTATCATTATTTTTGTAAGACATAGAGGGGTCTATACAATATAAGCTTTGCTTCTTTAAATAGACTCCTCCACTGATTTATTCTTCTTAATTTAACTTGAGTTAATACTTACACATATATGTAAAATGTATTATTTCTCATATGCAAATTTGTTTTATATTCTGTTATTCCAAGAATAAGTATATGTATGTTTATTTAACTGTGTTACTTGTATTATGTTGTGGAAATAAAGAAACTTCAAACTTCAAGCCATTTTGAATCAATGGAGGATAGGGCAGCGCTTGGCAAAGAAAATATTCCTCAACTATTTATTTATTTTTTCCTTAAGGTAATGTTAGCATTTCCCTTTATGCTGCACAACTGTATAATAAAGCAAAACACCATATCACTATATTTTAGAAAAGCCATGCATACAATCATGCCTTATTATTACTATTAATATTGTTGTTGCATTGTGATTTTTTCGTAATTATTTACATGATTATTATTATATTATTATCATTATGATACAATGCATTATCAGTAATACAATTACTATTATCATTATTATGATCAATAATGGTTATATTATTCATGTTATTATGCCATGGTTTGTCAACAGAAAACTATTATCAATGTTATTATTATCATTATTATTGATATCATCATTATCATTTTTAGGTAAAAGCGGGAGAGGGGAAACGTTTATAGCATGTTGTCACTGAAAACGATGTCTCTTCTGATTACTTTCCAGTGTATTTGAATGCTACAGTTTAGCTTGTAGTATTGTGATTAGAGTAGAGAAAGCCCGTCTTAATGCCAGGGCAGATGAATGAGATTGTGCGATGAAGCATTCCAAGAAGCGAGGTCTCCATCGTGTCAGTAATCCTTTCATCTTTATTCAAGTACATGTCACTATGAACATGACGGACAAAGAAAGCGGACAAAATAAACA
Source organism: Echinometra lucunter (assembly GCA_029962745.1). Classification (NCBI taxonomy): domain Eukaryota; kingdom Metazoa; phylum Echinodermata; class Echinoidea; order Camarodonta; family Echinometridae; genus Echinometra; species Echinometra lucunter. The sequence goes on along the minus strand of CM057168.1, from coordinate 4,452,585 downwards.
CCCGTCATTCTACCCTTCACAATGGTTCTGGTAGTCAAAAGAACATCCCTTCACGGCTATTGTCTGAAATATGTGGAACAGGTGTCACATGCATATTCACCTGGAACTACATGATTAAACATAATAGCCGTGAAGGGATGTTCTTTTGACTACCAGAACCATTGTGAAGGGTAGAATTAGAGGTTGTTTATTTTGTCCGCTTTCTTTGTCCGCCATGTTCATAGTGTGTAAGTGTTCATGTTTATTACCTGCATCTTTTACTGTATCTTATTTTTTTCATTTATTATAAAAATGTCTCATTTCATTTCATTTCATTTATTTTCCATTTTCAACTTTAAATAGAATATATATAAAATAATTACATCATCAACAGAATGCAAAAAATAAGAATAATGTTGAAACGATAGAATTTTCAGAATTAAGTATACAAATAATTGTCTCGACCGAGACCTTTAAGAAAACACGAGTGACTACTCATTTTCAAAATAGGAAGGCTTTCTTCGAAAGCTCATGTAAATTTGTGGAAGTCCATCACCAAGGAAAGCACTAAAACGCCAGTTTTGTTTTCTGCTAGCTTTAAGTAATTGTACCACATAAGTGTTCCCTGAATTGGTTCATAGTGTAACCCAGACTGGATAATTATAAAAAGTAAAAACTTCTTTGTCAATGTGAACACACTGCTTGTGTGTACTTTTGTTCCTGTGATATTGATCAGAGGGATAAACTGTGGCGAGAGAGGGGATCGCACAGTGTACAAACCATAAGGACAATGTGTTCACAGTGTGTGTACAGTTTTTGCATGGTATTGATCAGAGGGGCAAACTGTGGCCAGAGGATCGCACAGTGCGATAAATGTATACCCATTGTGGCCATACAGCATATCGACAGTGTACAAACCGTACCCGCGTGACGTTAACACACTGTGTGTACAGTTTTTGCATGGTATTGATCAGAGGGACAAACAGTGACACAGTGTGGCAAACAGTGACAATGTTACTACACTGTGGCCAGACAGCATATCGACAGTGTACAAACCGTAACCACAGTGACGTTAACACACAGTGTGTACAGCTTTTGCATGGTATTGATCAGAGAGATAGCTACGAACAGTGTGACCAACGGTGACAATGAGAACACACTGTGGCCAGACAGCATATCGCACAGTGTACACACCGTACCCTCAGTGACCACGTTAACACACTGTGTGTACAATTTTTGCATGGCATTGATCAAAAGGACAAACTGTGACCACAGAAAGGATTGCACAGTGTGATAATGTGAGCACACTGTGGCCAAACAGCGTATGGCACAGTGTACGAACCGCAACCACAGTGACAATGTTAAACACTGTGTGTCCCGTTTTTACATGCTATTGATCAGATGGACAAGCTGTGGCCAGAGAGGATCGCACAAATTAAATTACAGTGACAATGAGCAAACATTGTGTACGTAGAGACTAGAGATATTCATTTTTTTGCCTTTTAAAGTTGGTATTGTTCTGAGTGGCAAACTGTGGCAAAAGGATGGATCGAACAGTGTAAGATTTAAACAAAGTGAATAGATCTCGTTTTTATAGTGTCTTCAGTAATGTAACCACGCAAAAGAAGAAAACACTTTCACAGCATTTACAGTGGAGGCATATGTATTTTATTACTGACTCCCACAGTATGACACAGTGTGGCCAAACCGACAGCTGCGGATTACCACAGTGTAAAGTTGGCAAAAATCGTAAGACTGTACGAATGCAAAATTGCTTATATGAAGAATCCTTATTCTCCTTTACGTTGAGGATAATGCTCTCTTCTCATATGAATGTTCGGTTGCTTGCTTGGGTTTATCTTCGCATTTCGGGTTATTTACAGTATCAATTACGAAATTTACGATGATGAGAAAATCGTGTCCGGTTCGTACATGTACATATACATCTTTAACTTTTCCCGCATAATTAGTATCATAAAACATTATCTAGTTGGAAAGTCGCATCTACCACATATTAAAGAGGATGCATTCAAAATACACATGTATTCTAGGTTGTATGGCGTGCAATGCACGCACTTGTCTGTTAAGGGATGTTAGGGGGATGTGTACATGTCATGCAGTGCTCGGTCCATCGGAAGATGGTTGTATATTACAATGTATAGTTATCAGTTCCTCACGAGGCATATATCCCTTTCTGTCTTACATGTCTCCCATTATCTGTGTAAACAAAAGCAATGAAATATACCACCGTGTACATGTGCATCGCGATCTAAACAAAGGGTGACATGTCTCTGTCACGCGGCGTACAGCACGTAGTATTCTTGTGTCAATAAGTTGAGTGAAAGCAATGTCAAGCTCTCCTCATCAACATGCAATTTTAATTTCCATATAGACCGTCATGCTGCAGGGTTGTTGATGGTGCAGTGTTTACACGCTGCCAGATGCCCTCAAAAGCAAAAACCTTCGAACCATAATTGTAATAAGATCGAAATCTTGACTGAGTGCATAATCATAGTGAAATGTGAATTTGAAAGTTTGAGTTAATCACAGTCGGTTTATTACAATGTGTAATAATAATAATATAAATATTGATAACGATGATGATAATAATAACATGAACAAAACAATAAATGAAATAATAATAATAATAATAATAATCATAATCATAATAGTAATAATGATAAAAATAATAAGAATGATAATAATAATAATAATAATAATAATAATAATAATAATACGACTTCCACAGCCCATGTGTTATCTCTATGCAATTTTTTGATGAAGCAAGGTTAATATTTTTCAAATTATTACTTCTGTATAATCATTTTAGATAATAAACAAACTCAGTTATTATAGGGGGAAAAATCCATGTGCAGCCGTTTGCATCAAAGTACTAGGTCTATGTTTTTTATGAACATAAATTATGCACAAAAAAAGAAGATCGTATCATCTAGTAAAGTCATGGTCAGTGGCGTGGCTACAGACCATGTGCTATATTGTCTAGCCCATAGCACATAGCATGCATGCTTTCATTATCTTGCTATCATCAGTGAAAGTCAGACTTAATTAGCTACGGATGGACGTGTCTGCCATGATATGAAAGTGTACATTACTCATTAAATGCCGTTTATACTGTAGTCAACTTGCTTCTCGCGTTCTTAATCTGACCTTGCAAAAAAATGCAAAAGCAGGGCAACTTGTACAGTGCATAGATATTTTATGCAAATAATATGCCCCTCTTTTTTTTTTAAATCTTTCTCCCCCCCCCCCCCCCTCTGTCTCTCTTTCTATCTATGTATATTGTTTGATCTCAATTACTTAAATGACATTTATGGCGGAAAGGGTACCGTACAAACAGTGTTTTATCTTGCATCAGGTGAAATTTACCAATTTTAACTGAATTTCCTAATAATTCATTATCTTTTACATATCATCATAAATGATTTCTCCATTTCTTCTCCCCTCAACATTTTTCCACTATTCCTCTGACTTAATAGTCCTTTTCAAGACTTACAACATGGTAAACCGTAAACCTCATCCGCATTTATCAGTACCACCATGCAAACCTCCACGTTCTATCAAACATCACCCAATCATTTCCATAAAATCACGTCTATTATGATACCCTTCCAAATGATAATCAGAAAGCTCACAAAAATGTTTTCTCCTTTTTCAGAACAGTCTCAATCTTCTCTTTAAGCAACTGGCTACTGGAACTGGATGACCTCTGCACTACGTCTATGGAAATTTGAGAATTCAGTAGTGAACGGGTTAAGTTGTGTAAATTAACACCATTCTGACTTTTCGAAGACGATGTGATTTTATTTATGTTTTCATAACACCTTCCATTGCAAACCAGTTGACCTACAAAAGTTCGGCCTATCAAATCAAATTGCTAAAGGACAATAATTGCAAGCAATATACATGTACTTTGCACCCATTTAGGGTGGAAATGCACACACTGTACGTCGTATACGAGTACTAGAATACTAGAATTTTGCCAAAAATTAAAATCCAAACTTCAGTTAAATCATCATAATTCTGCATTTTCTTCTTCTCTCCGTGTACACGGTTACAAGTGAACAGAAGTATTCACATAAATTCATATTTTGATGTCATTCAAAATCCACAAGCCCTGCTTTTAATAGTGGATCCATCCTTTTGCACAGATTTTAAGTATTTGACTCTTTCGATGATTTATGTGTACTTACTTATCAAGAAAAAAAGATTAATATGTATATTCATAAGTGCATATACGTTAGATAACAACGTGATATGCGCTAAACAAGAATGGAATATTATTATTATTGTATCTTTTCTATTTATATCTAATATCATTTTTTTTTTCTTTTCTTTCTGTTCGAAATGAATAAGGATTTTAATTTGAAATGATCATTTTAGAGCGGTATTTTCGCAATTTGGCAATCTGAATGAAAAAAACCCTGAATTGAACTGAATTATGAAAATTATAAGAGAATGACTGAATCTGTTTCTTACTGATATTCGTACTGTACATACATGTAAATGCAAATTGTATGCACTTTTATCTCATCCGAATTCCTACTTTGCGATTGAATGATATCTTACTGAAACTGATACCAACGTGGACAATGACAATGACAATAATCCATTTAAATATATTTTCAGCTGTTACTGACATGAAATCTAGGTAGGGAATTAAAACAGGTGTATTTAGACCTTGATGTGTGGGAGCATGAGTTGGATAATGCACAAAATCACATGTAATTTGTACATGTATTGCATTAAGTAAACATATCTCTGTATATGCAAATGAAAAATTGCAGTCATCTCGGAGAAAGGGACATAGAGTGAAAATGGCTTGCCAAGTAAAAATCTTTATTTTTATGGATAAATATTTTCTTTATTACCTTTCAGTTTGATTTGACTTTTATTCCGAGGTGGACTGTATAAAGGCACTGTGTTTCGCTATATACCTCTTTTTGCCCTTGAAGGAGGTGTGAAACACATTTGACAGGGCCATCACCCATCAATGGTTTGAACAAAACCACCCTCTGAACAAGACGGTAATAAAAACAAGCGATGGCGTGAAGAAGGTGAGATCGTTCAACTAGAAAATAAGTGCCGCTAATGGTGGAAATTTTTATCAGTCTCAAACAGACTACAAATTATCTACTTTTGCTACCATTTTACAAGCCCGGTTACACGCATTACCTTCAATCACATTATCAGGAGATCAAAGTGTGTACGTGTATGATAACTGCAATACACTCTGATACCTATGCATGCATAATACTATTATGATGCACTGCTTTAATTGCATACTCTATATGCCTATGAATTTTCGAAATTGTGTAGCGATATATTCTCCCTGCAATATATTCTCCCTGCATGCATTTTAGCGATGCGAGTTGACTTTCACCAAGGCTTTTCACTCAGCGTGGAGGACAAAGCGCGAATAATGCTGGCACTGGTATTTGCGTTCAGCCCCGCAATGACGTCACGAGAAAATTCATTAAAATGCGAAGCTGCTTTTCCCGCCGTGCTGAAATTCCCAGATACCCATCACTCTTCTCTTCCATCCATCGTTTTCTGTCCGTCTCTCTCTCTCTCTCTCTCTCTATCCTAGACTTTCCTCCCTCTCTCTCCCCTCTCCCCCAATCTACATTGTATCTTCCTCTCTCTCTCTCTCTCTCCCTCTCTTGTTACCCTGCCACTTTTTTTCTTTCTTTCTCTCTTTATCTTTCTCACATCTCATACATGACTTTGTATCTCTCTAATTCTCTTTTTCATCTCTTTCTCTCTCTCTCTCTCTCTCTCCCTCTCTCTTGTTACCCTGCCACTTTTTTCTTTCTTTCTCTTTCTTTCTCATATCTCATACATGACTTTGTATCTCTCTAATGCTCTTTTTCATCTCTCTCTCTCTCTCCCTCTCTCTTATTACCCTGCCACTTTTTTTTTCTTTCTTTCTCTCTTTATCTTTCTCATATCTCATACATGACTTTGTATCTATCTAATGCTCTTTTTCATCTCTTTCTCTCCCCCTATTTCCCTTTCTCCCTTTTTCTCTTTCATCTCTTTCTCTCTCTCTCTCTCTCCCTCTCTTGTTAACCTGCCTTTTTTTTTCTTTCTTTCTCTTTCTTTCTCATATCTCATACATGACTTTGTATATATCTAATGCTCTTTTTCATCTCTTTCTCTCTCTCCCTATCACCCTTTCTCTTTCCTCTTGATGGTGGTGGGTGTTTTTTTTTTTTTTTTTTTGGGGGGGGGGTTCACAGTTCTATTTCTTTCCTATTTCTTTTCCTTTGTCGTCCTTTCGTTTCACTTGCTTCAAGACGACACTCGTAGATCTTTTAAGTCCAGTATCAATAAAATCATTTTCATAATTACCTGTACCATGTTCATGATGTTACATATTTTGGCCATACAGCATGTCGGATCTCGATCTCATAAATTTAGCCGGTGTAATGTGTTGTCAAAAAGTGCAATATGTCGCAAATATTAATATATTTTCTAAACTACAGACCTACATCCTCGTATATTTACAAGCAGGGTACCTAACAGTGTATAACAGAACCTCCATTTCCACCACCCACGCAATTTCTTTCGCATGCACTTTACCTGTATCTTTCTTGTTTCTCAAATTTTCCACCATGTGTTTTTCTGCAGTCTTTGATGCATCTCTACCCCCATCCCTTCCCCCCCCCTCTCTCTCTCTCTCTCTCTCTCTCTCTCTTTTCTCCTTCTCTCTCTCTCTCTTTCTCCTTCTCTCTCATCGCATCTCATCTTTCTTTCTGTGTCTGTCTATCTCTCTTTCTTCTTTCTTTCTCTCTCTCTCTCATCATTCTCTCTACATGTATGTCTATCTCTTTCTTCTTTCTATATATCTTTCTCATCATATCTCATCTTTCTGTGTCTGTCTATCTCTTAATAATGTTGGAGCGCCATGAGCGTCAGACATGACGGACCTGAGCGCTATACAAGAAGCCATTATTATTATTATTATTATTATTATTATTATTATTATTATTATTATTAATATTATTATTATTATTATTATTATTACTATTTTCTTTTTTCCATCTCTCTCTTCTCATATCTCATCTTTCTCTATCTCTCTCTCTTTCTCTCTCTCTCTCTCTCTTTCTCTCTCTCGATCTTTCTTTCATGGCTATCATGACGAGTTTTTGATGGGATGATCCGTTGATGTACTCTCCACTCGTGGAAGCTGAGAAGCATGCTTCATCAATCATGCTAGAGTACCCAGGTGCAATAGCTATCTCAGGCCTGTCATTAGCAAACGGCTACATCACACCCCTCCTGTATGTGCGCCATATACTGCTTCATGCTAATACACCAAGTATATCGTTGGTGGGGAGATAAGACCTTGTATCTCAAATTTTAGTGAAAATTACTTTTTTGTATTAAACACCAGATTATCAGTCAAGTAATGTCCTGTCCAAATCCAAGCTCTCTCACAACAAAAACGAAGCCACCACGGCATGTCAAAGGAAAGGCAATCCCATTGCTTATAATGCTTTGGCAGCCATGTTTTTTCACTTTCCTGAACATGTGATTTTTTGGAGATACGAGGTTTTGTCGCCCCACCGACGATATGCATCTCATAACCATGAAATACAGTATTACAGTATTACACTTTGCTTCCATGCAATACACTTAAGAATACCGCAAGCATCTCACAGGCATATAGAAAAAAAATACTTTTCATAAATATTCTTCCTAAAACAGAGCATGCCCTACTCAACTTTGTGGCATGAAATTTGATAGCACTATATAGCTTTAATGCAATATTTCGAGGAATACAATGTATACATTCAATATTTTTTTAAAAAAATTATTGGAGCCCTTAACATGAACTTCACTAAACTAATGGCATCAATTAAATTTTCATAGAGTTGTGGAGAACATGATACAGCATGTACAGTGTGTTTCTTAAAAGAAGAAATCCAACTTTCCCCATGCAGCACTATACATGTATATCGAAAGATACGTTACAAAAAAGGACAATTTCTCCTTTTTTGCATAATTATGATGTCACATGTATAGGAACATAACCATTTTAAACCGGCGATGCCGAAAGTTGTTTGCTCCCAAGAGATTGTACTCCTCCCCCCCCCCCCCCCCCAAAAAAAAAAAAATCAAATTCATTTCATCTTTCTTTCCACTATATTCTGAAAACAATTATGAACAATAACAATGCTTGTTCATCTCTGCTTTTCGTGGAAGGATTCTGGGATTAATATTGACCCCATTTTCATTTCAAAACTGCAAAAATGTTGACTGATCCATAACAGAACATCATGAACGACTGCTTATTTTACAATATCTCTTTTTCTCTTAATCTTTTGCTTATTTGCTTTATTTTAATTGATATCAAATTACTTCATTCCACAACTTCTGTGCGCAGACTCATTTAGATTTTATTACTCAAGTGTAATTATTTATGGAAAGAGTTGGGTTTCTGTTTTAACACAGCGTATAGCGAATGCCCTCAACCATCAACTCCGACTTCGATTACAGAGTTTAATGTAAACTATAACAGCCCCAAACAGGTGAATAAAAATGCACATGTACAAATGCGTGCATATGGAAATACGCACAGGTAGAGGTAAACGTATCAATTCAGGTAGGGGTATCAATTTTATTCCAATAGTGAATACTAGTAGTCCATTACACATTGCAATTAAATTTTATTCACTTATTCGGAGGTTACTCGAGTAAGCCTACCCTCAGTAAACTAAAATGTTGAATCACCATTTAAAAGGGTGGAGGACTGACTACATTTTCAAAATGTTATAGATGAACATGCTTGATTCAACACTATACATGCTGGATTCTATTGTCGATTCCACCGATTCCAGCATGTTCAAAGTGTTAATCTAACATTTTAACCCATTCGTGACAGAAATTATTTAAAGCCTCATTTGATCAGCTTTTTATTCTTCAAATATTTATTGGCAACACCAACATTTTTATTTTATTGCTACATTTTTCTTACGGTGATTTTAAACTTTCTATCACATTGCCAATTTAAGGATTTTAATGCTTATTTTCCTTTAAAAAAATTTCAGCATCAAACAACGAATATTGACGCAACCAAAATGGGCAGTTTGTGTAGAATTTTTTGCTCTTTCTGCTCATGTATTTGGTATGATTTTCAGGGCTTTGCATCAAAAGATATTAGGCCAAACCACAAAATGTGGACCTCTGTCATGAATGGGTTAATGTAGTCACTCCTCCACCCTTTTACCTACATGTACGATTTTTAGAGTGTACATGTACAGTACACATACATGTACAGTTTTTAGAGTTTACATGTACATGTAGGCTACTTCGATAATTCTCATTCATTAGCTCTGCAATCAACTGGGACCAAGATGGGAAGACAAACAACTGCGCAAGAAGGAAATTTACACATGTAATGATGAACATGAAATGCAGATGCGAAGGTCGAGGGTTGGAAACCCGGCGCGGCGTTCGTGTGCTGCATGCCAAGATAATACCACTCTCCACCCAGGTGAAAAGTGGGTACGCGGTAGGAAAGGGGGAAGTCAATGTGACTGTCTGCAAAAGGTGTCTTACCAGGCTACTCCCCATGGAGTCAGTGGAGAACTCACATAAATTCTGAACGGGGTGATACCTTAAAGCGTTATTGAGACTTTAAAGATGTACATGTATTAGGCGCTTTAAAAAACAAAACAAAACAAACAAAAATAGTATTGCAATTACTAACTCGGGGAACTTACAGTGGTTGTATATGTATAGATTTTCGAGCTTTTTACCTTGTTGCGACCTTGCATCGTACTGCCTCGCTACAGTGCGGAGCTAAACAATGCCGCAAGGTCAGAGAGAGACAATTGCTAGCAAAGTCATAGTGTGGACATGCCATTACTTCACTATGAAAATAGACTGGCAAAATGTTAGTTTACCTGCATGAAAACTGGCAAGATTCAAAGAGTCATTCGCTCAAAGATCTAACCCTTTTTCCACGATTAATTTCTTTTTTATCCCTGAGGACATACCCTAGTCCTTTTTACTATAATTTGTTTCTGATAATACTTTATACAAGACTTACATGTACATACATTGTACACGTATAAGCGTCGCATGAAAGAGTTTAATTTTCTCGTACAAGACTATAGTTCAAATGAGAGTATGGTACGAAAAGGTAGAAAATATACGCAACTACTGACAGTCTGACACCGTCGATTTTCAATATAATGTAAAAATCTTTTTTAAGCCACATGCTCGACTACATTTTGCCAAATTTCCATTTGTATTTTCTAATACTACGGACGCCATGATATGCTAAAAAAGTAGATCTCTAATGTAATTATACAAATTTACTCTAACTTTGAGTCAATCAGCTTCTACATTGTACATGTATCACTTTCAGACTGTTGTTTTGTTTCGTTTTTGTTGTTTTTGGTTGTTGTTTTTTTTTACTTTATTTTGATCATGACCTTTTATTCTCCACTCCTCTCTTTCTCTCTCTCTCCCATACATCTCATGCATTACGCATGAACATCATGCACATACGTGTATGTACAGTGCATGTTAAAGTGATTACACAATGATATGTGGTTTTTTTTTTTTTTTTGATATATGATCGAGAATAGAATTCTAAGGAGAATAACATTAAAAATTTGATGATTTTCAATCGAAATCAATGCATTTTGGCTAATTTTCTTATAAAAAAAGTCAAGAGTTGACCAAAAAATATGAGTATGAGGTATGACGTAAAAGTGGGTACCCAGCTTCGCGCATTGCAGCTGTGCTGCGCGCTAGACTGTACAATACCTTGCGCGCATTTTGCTAGAATTGCGCGACAAGGTACCCTTTTTGACGTCATTTTGACGTCAAAGTGGGTACCCAGTTGAAACTGGGTCACTGCTGAGGGGTCAAAAATATCCTGAAATCTTACCACATTTGGGGGTTTCCTTGGCAACACGACTTTTTAAAAAGTTTTTTTTTCTGCCAAAATAAAATCATGCTCTTTTAAATGAGCTAACATTGTTTCAGCATTGGGTACCCCCTTTAAATTAAGCATAAAACATGATTTCTTTTCAAAGGCTAAATAATACTCTATGGTACTTTCAATGTACTTGTACACTTGTGTACCCCTTTCGAATCTTACTTCCAAACACAAAAAGGGTCAATAGACTCAATAATCTCCATGATGAATAAGAACATGAGTGGGACTCCAAAAGAATTTGTCATGGATGTGCTATCGGCTTATTTACTTCTTATCGATTTTCAGTTATTAGCAGAGTTTTGTTATTATTGTGTAGATCTATGTCTAGGAATAAAGGAATGGGAGTAATCGTTGGATAGAATAAGGACTTAGCATGATAATAGAGAGCATTGATGTCCATCGGAGAGATGGTACATGGGCTGACCGTTGGTGACTCTTCAATGCTCATGACAAGGCAAGATGAATAGGATAACGCTCACAGTTCAATTTGTCTTAATTCACTCTACGAAATCAAAATACTTGTATCTTTGGTCTTCATTTTCTTCCCCTTCTACTTTTTCTCTTTTTCCTTCTCCTACATGTCCAGTGGCGGGTTTACTTTATTAAGTAAATGAAGTTGTAACTGTTAGATTATCTAGATTCTGCAGATCTTTATTCCTTATTCTGATATTGTAAGATTGAGTTTTGTATGAAGAATATGATCATCATCTGTATCATTAAGAGTTATTGGCATCTGCATCATCGACATCATAAACAACACTGCGACTAATCACCATCATCCATCATTATCTTCATCATCAAACATCAACATACCGGTACTGTCATGATCTCTGACATATTCAAACTAACTTCGATCTAGCCTAGACCTAACTTAGATCTGGACACAATCAAATCATCATCATCTTCATCAGGTCATCTGCACTTAACTTAAACTTAAAGTCAAATTGAAATGAAGGCCTCATAGTCATACTGCCATAATCTCACACTCATGATTAATGACCTTAGCCTTACCAACTAGGCCCTAGACTTAATTTGGTTCTAACAACAACCTCAATAAGTTAATCCAGATCTTAGATGAGCCAAATAGTTGTCTAGACGTCTAGACTAAGTTAGATCGTGAGTTTATAGACTGTACAGCACAGGTTAAACATTCTTTCCTAATCCTACTCCTAGCTATAAATTATTAGGCTAATGAAAACTTAATTTGATCCAATTTTTTAGATCTAAAGTTGAGTCTAACCTCAACTTAGACCCCAAATCATTAACAACAGATTTGATAGATATTTCTTATCTTGTCTAGCTGACGTTACTCAAAAGTTTACATTCTTCTTACCGAAATACGAATTGACTCGTATGATGCGGAACACTCTGTTGAAAAACCGGAAAGTGGCGATCCATTTCCAGAAGTTTGTTGAACCAAGGCCAGGATAGGCCAGCGCTAGCAAGTCCGTGGGTAAGATGGTGAACAAATCAATTGGGAATGTGGTACGAAGATAGTGAATCTTTATCTTATTGCTATCCATGATCAAAATTCCATCTTTCATGTATCCCAGAAAGAATCGCATAACAATGTCCATCAAGTAAAGAATATCGCATGTGTACAGAATGAACCATAATATTATGATTTTGGAGTCGAATGAAGCGAGGAACAAATCAAAACTGAACGTCGTTAGAATGGAGATGATTATCAAAGTTTCCCATGCCTGCATTCTGCTGTTTTGTGGATTCAAGAAGCAGGACTGGGGTTGGGAAATGATCGTTGCCCGATCAGAACTCCCACCAGTTTCTGGCTCCTCAAGTTCAAGGCTTACTGTCCTTCTAGCCATCTTGAATTTATAGAATTCGAACAGCAGTCCAAAAGAAAAGACTGTTTAAAAATCACCGGTGTTTCAACATCATGCGCTGATGTGTATCCACCCCACTCTTCCAATAACCGTAACCAGAAATCCGGCGAGCTACATCGTTACTGGTGCAGTGAAGGTTTGATAAGTGTTCTAAGTTCTGACAACTCCACAGATGGAATAAATCACATAAATCCAAGAAGATTCACATGAAACGGAGGAGTAACAGCACGCAGGTCCTCTTTCAGCCGATAAGGCGAGATATATCGAGAGCAAAAGAAAAATGATATGATAGGAATATCACATCTCTCCTCCGCACTACGAACATAAAAGAGGCGTTCTCAGTATACCGTGTGGGCGCGTGCCACTCAAAGCTAGCTAGCTCAGTGCGTGCAGCATTCAGCATCTCAAAAAATGCATGCGCATATTGCACGCAATGCATTTTGTGTGTGTACGTGTTTTATGTGTGTATTGCATATTGTGTATTGCAAAGCTATGCTCTTTAAAATTGTGTGGCGCAGGTTCATGCGCTTCTGACCAGTGCGCTAAAAAAGAAAGTGTGTGATTTTAATTTCAAAACGGCACACTACATCGACAATTTGAATTTCCATTTTTCTAAAAAATGACATTCTATAAAGAAGTAATTGATTGCAACTCTCCTGCAACACCGTAGACTTACATGTAAACAATGACATGAAAGTTTGAAAGTACGGTAGTAGTCCTGCTTTATCTCCATGACCGTAAGCAGGGGGGGGGGGGGGGGGGAGGGGCAGGGGGCAGTCCCCTCTCCCCCGAAATTTTCAGGCCTTACTTTTTAATTGAAAATTTTCACCCAAAAAAACTTCCCAAAGTGTGCACCACATTCATCAAGTTCATTTTTTTTTTTTTTTTTT
>CM057168.1:4406818-4438394 GCA_029962745.1 Echinometra lucunter | reverse complement strand
TGACACAGTGTGACAACAGTGACAATGTTACTACACTGTGGCCAGACAGCATATCGACAGTGTACAAACCGTAACCACAGTGACGTTAACACACAGTTGTACATCTTTTGCATGGTGGCCAGAGATAGCTTCGAACAGTGTGACAAACGGTGACAATGAGAACACACTGTGGCCAGACAGCATATCGCAGTGTACACACCGTACCCTCAGTGACCACGTTAACACACTGTGTGTACAGTTTTTGCATGGCATTGATCAAAAGGACAAACTGTGACCACAGATAGGATCGCACAGTGTGATAATGTGAGCACACTGTGGCCAGACAGCGTATGGCACAGTGTACGAACCGCAACCCAGTGACAATGTTAAACACTGTGTGTCCCGTTTTTACATGCTATTGATCAGATGGACAAGCTGTGGCCAGAGAGGATCGCACAAATTAAATTACAGTGACAATGAGCAAACATTGTGTACGTAGAGAGACTAGAGTTTCATTTTTTGCCTTTTAAAGTTTGTATTGTTCTGAGTGGCAAACTGTGGCAAAAGGATGGATCGAACAGTGTAAGATTTTGAACAAAGTGAATAGATCTCGTTTTTACAGTGTCTTCAGTAATGTAACCACGCAAAAGAAGAAAACACTTTCACAGCATTTACAGTGGAGGCATATGTATTTATTACTGACTCCCACAGTTATGACACAGTGTGGCCAAACCGACAGCTGCGGATTCTTAATATTGTACCACAGTGTAAAGTTGGCAAAAATCATAAGACTGTACAAATGCAAAATTGCTTATATGAAGAATCCTTATTCTCCTTTACGTTGAGGATAATGCTCTCTTCTCATATGAATGTTCGGTTGCTTGCTTGGGTTTATCTTCGCATTTCGGGTTATTTACAGTATCAATTACGAAATTTACGATGATGAGAAAATCGTGTCCGGTTCGTACATGTACATATACATCTTTAACTTTTCCCGCATAATTAGTACCATAAACATTATCTAGTTGGAAAGTCGCATCTACCACATATTAAAGAGGATGCATTCAAAATACACATGTATTCTAGGTTGTATGGCGTGCAATGCACGCACTTGTCTGTTAAGGGATGTTAGGGGGATGTGTACATGTCACGCAGTGCTCGGTCCATCGGAAGATGGTTGTATATTACAATGTATAGTTTATCAGTTCCTCACGAGGCATATATCCCTTTCTGTCTTACATGTCTCCCATTATCTGTGTAACAAAAGCAATGAAATATACCACCGTGTACATGTGCATCGCGATCTAAACAAAGGGTGACATGTCTCTGTCACGCGGCGTACAGCACGTAGTATTCTTGTGTCAATAAGTTGAGTGAAAGCAATGTCAAGCTCTCCTCATCAACATGCAATTTTAATTTCCATATAGACCATCATGCTGCAGGGTTGTTGATGGTGCAGTGTTTACACGCTGCCAGATGCCCTCAAAGCAAAAACCTTCGAACCATAATTGTAATAAGATCGAAATCTTGACTGAGTGCATAATCATAGTGAAATGTGAATTTGAAAAGTCTGAGTTAATCACAGTCGGTTTATTACAATGTGTAATAATAATAATATAAATAATGATAACGATGATGATAATAATAACATGAACAAAACAATAAATGAAATAATAATAATAATAATAATCATAATCATAATAGTAATAATGATAAAAATAATAAGAATGATAATAATAATAATAATAATAATAATAATAATAATAATCGACTTCCACAGCCCATGTGTTATCTCTATGCAATTTTTTGATGAAGCAAGGTTAATATTTTTCAAATTATTACTTCTGTTAATCATTTTAGATAATAAACAAACTCAGTTATTATAGGGGGAAAAAATCCATGTGCAGCCGTTTGCATAAAAGTACTAGGTCTATGTTTTATGAACATAAATTATGCACAAAAAAGAAGATCGTATCATCTAGTAAAGTCATGGTCAGTGGCGTGGCTACAGACCATGTGCTATATTGTCTAGCCCATAGCACATAGCATGCATGCTTTCATTATCTTGCTATCATCAGTGAAAAGTCAGACTTAATTAGCTACGGATGGACGTGTCTGCAATTGATATGAAAGTGTACATACTTATTTAATGCCGTTTATACTGCAGTAAACTTGCTTCTCGCGTTCTTAATTTGACCTTGCAAAAAAATGCAAAAGCAGGGCAACTTGTACAGTGCATAGATATTTTATGCAAATAATATGCCCCTCTTTTTTTTTATCTTTCTCCCCCCCCCCCCCCCCCCCCCCCCCCTCTCTCTCTCTCTCTCTCTCCCTGTCTCTTTCTCTCTATGTATATTGTTTGATCTCAATTACTTGAATGATATTTATGGCGGAAAGGGTACCGTACAAACACAGTGCTTTATCTTGCATCAGGTGAAATTTACCAATTTTACTGAATTTCCTAACGATTCATTACCTTGTACATATCATTATAATGATTTCTCCATTTCTTCTCCCCTCAACTTTTTCCACTATTCCTCTGACTTAACAGTCCTTTTTAAGACATGGTAAACCGTAAACCTCATCCGCATTTATCAGTACGACCAGCAAACCTCCACGTTCTATAAACATCACCCCAATCATTTCCATAAAATCACGTCTATTATGATACCCTTCCAAATGATAATCAGAAAGCTCACAAAAAATGTTTTCTCCTTTTTTAGAACTCAATTTTCTATTATAGCAACTGGCTACTTGAACCGGATGACCTCTGTACTACGTCTATGGAAATTTGAGAATTCAGTAGTGAACGGGTTAGTTGTGTAAATTAACACCATTCTGACTTTTCGAAGACGATGTGATTTTATTTATGTTTTCATAACACCTTCCATTGCAATCCAGTTGACCTACAAAAGTTCGGCCTATCAAATCAAATTGCTAAAGGACAATAATTGCAAGCAATATACATGTACTTTGCACCCCTTTAGGGTGGAAATGCACCACACTGTACGTCGTATGCGAGTACTAGAATTTTGCCAAAAATTAAAATCCACACTTCAGTTAAATCATCGTAATTCTGCATTTTCTTTTTCTCCCGTGTACACGGTTACAAGTGAACAGAAGTATTCTCATAAATTCATATTTTGATGTCATTCAAAATCCACAAGCCCTGCTTTTAATGGGTGGATCCATCAATTTGCACAGAATTTAAGTATTTGACTCTTTCGATGATCTATTATGTGCACTTACTTATCAAGAAAAAAAATTAATATGTATATTCATAAGCGCCATAGAGACGTTAGATAACAACGTGATATGCACTATATACAAGAACGGAATACTATTATTATTATTATTGTATTTTTCTATTTATATCTATGTAATATCACTGTATTTCCTTTCTTTCTGTTGGAAATGAATAAGGATTTAAATTTGAAATGTTCATTTAGAGCGGTATTTTCGCAATTTGGCAATCTGAATGAAAAAACCCTGAATTGAACTGAATTATGAAAATTATGAGGAGAATGACTGAATCTTTTTCTTAACTGATATTCATACTGTACATAAATGCAAAACTGTATGCACTTTTATCTCATCCGAATTCCTACTTTGCGAGTGAATGATATTTTACTGAAACTGATACCTAAAGTGGACAATGACAATGACAATAATCCATTTAAATACATTTTTTTCAGCTGTTACTGACATGACAGCTAGGTGGGAGAATTAGAACAGGTGTATTTAGACCTTGATGTGTGGGAGCATGAGTTGGATAATGCACAAATATCACATGTAATTAGTACATGTATTGCATTTAGTATATCTCTGTATATGCAAATGAAAAATTGCAGTCATCTCGGAGAAAGGGACATGGAGTCAAAATGGCTTGCCAAGTAAAATCTTTATTTTTTATGGATAAATATTTTCTTTATTACCTTTCAGTTTGATTTGACTTTTATTCTGAGGTGGACTGTATAATAGGCACTGTGTTTCGCTATATACCTCTTTTTGCCCTTGAAGGAGGTGTGAAACACATTTGACAGGGCCATCACCCATCAATGGTTTGAACAAAACCACCCCTCTGAACAAGACGGTAATAAAACAAGCGATGGCGTGAAGAAGGTGAGATCGTTCAACTAGAAAATAACTGCCGCTAATGGTGGAAATTTTTACCAGTCTCAAACAGACTATAAATTATCTACTTTTGCTACCATTTTACAAGCCCGGTTACACGCATTACCTTCAATCACATTATCAGGAGATCAAAGTGTGTACGTGTATGATAACCGCAATACACTCTGATACCTATGCATGCATAATACTATTATGATGCACTGCTTTAATTGCATACTCTATATGCCTATGAATTTTCGAAATTGTGTTGCGATATATTCTCCCTGCAATATATTCTCCCGGCATGCATTTTAGCGATGCGAGTTGACTTTCACCAAGGCTTTTCACTCAGCGTGGAGGACAAAGCGCGAATAATGCTGGCACTGGTATTTGCGTTCAGCCCCGCAATGACGTCACGAGAAAATTCATTAAAATGCGAAAGCTGCTTTTCCCCGCCGTGCTGAAATTCCCAGATACCCATCACTTTCTCTTCCATCCATCGTTTTTTTCGTCCGTCTCTCTCTCTCTCTCTCTCTCTCTCTATCCTAGACTTTTCCTCCCTCTCTCTCCCCTCTCCCCCAAAATCTACATTGGTATTCTTCCCCTCTCTCTCTCTCTCTCTCTCTTATTGTTACCTTCTCATATTATCTCATACATGACTTTGTATCTCTCTAATGCTCTCTGTATCTCTTTCTCTCTCCCTATCACCCTTTCTTTTTTATCTCTCTCTCTCTCTCTCTCTCTCTCTTTATATATCTACAAAATAATGCTTCTCATGCTTAGATCCCACTCCCTCTATTGTTTTCCCATCTCTCTCCCTCTCATATAGTAATTCTTTCTACCTTTCATTTTCTGCTCTCTGCTAGTTTTTTTTTCTCTCTCCTCTCTCTCTCTGTTTCACGCAATTTTCTTCTGTCTAATATTCACTTCTCTGACAGCCTTCTGCAGGTTGTTTGTTTTGTTGTTTTGTTGTTGTTGTTGGTGGTGGGGGGGGGGGGGGTCACAGTTCTATTTCCTTCCTATTCCTTTTCCTTTGTCGTCCTTTCGTTTCACTTACTTCAAGACGACACTCATAGATCTTCTAAGTCCAGTATCAATAAATCATTTTCATAATTACTTGTACCATGTTCACGATGTTACATATTTTGGCCAGCATGTCAGATCTCGATCTCATTTATCCGGTGTAATGTGTTTGTCAAAAAGTGCGATATGTCGCAAATATTCATATATTTTCTAAACTACAGACCTACATCCTCGTATATTACAAGCAGGGTACATAACGAAATATCAGTATACAACAGATCCTCCATTTCTACCACCCACGCAATTTCTTTCGCATGCACTTTACCTGTATCTTTCTTGTTTCTCAAATTTTCCACCATGTGTTTTTTCTGCAGTCTTTGACGCATCTCTGCCCATCCCTTCTCTTCCCCCTCCCCCCCCCCCCTCTCTCTCTCTCTCTCTCTCTTTCTCCTTCTCTCTCTCTCTCTCATCGTATTTCATCTTTCTCTCTGTGTCTGTCTGTCTATCTCTCTTCTTCTTTCTATCTCTCTCTCTCTCATCATATCTCATCTTTCTCTGTGTCTATCTCTTAATAATGTTGGAGCGCCATGAGCGTCAGACATGACGGACCTGAGCGCTATACAAGAAGCCATTATTATCATTATTATTATTATTATTATTATTATTATTATTATTATTATTATTTTCTTTTTTCCATCTCTCTCTTCTCATATCTCATCTTTCTCTCTCTCTCTCTCTCTCTCTTTCTTTCTCTCTCTCTCTCTCTTTCTTTCATGGCTATCATGACGAGTTTTTGATGGGATGATCCGTTGATGTACTCTCCACTCGTGGAAGCTGAGAAGCATGTTTCATCAATCATGCTAGAGTACCCAGGTGCAATAGCTATCTCAGGCCTGTCATTAGCAAACGGCTACATCACACCCCTCCTGCATGTGCGCACCATATACTGTATACGCCAATATTTTCGCGTACAGATATTTTCGCGAATCACAGGCTCACAGACATTTTCGCGAGTTTTTAAGTTCGCGAGCGCAAGAGCAAGACTTGCAGTAAACTTATTTGTACGTGAATGAGCCATATCGGCAGATCCAGAGGATTTGCATTTTGATTATTTTTTGCCATTACCATCAAATTCGTAGCTTGCGATAAACAAAAAATGCTGTCATAAAACCCCTGATTTCTCTATTTATAGCGCATTTTCAGCGACCCTCTTACTTACCACCCCACTAAAGCCCCCCATGCTTTGGAAAAATGGCACCGATTCCATATTTTTGGAAGCAGAATTGGGTTTCTTATAGGGGTTTTAGAGGTGATCATGTACGGAGCTTACTTGTGGTGAGTGACAATTTCTGTGTGTCTGTGTGTGTTATGCTACATATACACACTGTGTGAAGGACTGCTGCAGTGCACTTTCCACATGCATAGTCATGATGGTGCATAGTTTTAGGCAACTGTACTATGTGCCGATGACGCTGCGCTGAGAGGTAAAAGCAAATTTACGTGCGGATATTTTCGCGTGTTGTTAAATTATACAGTACTGCTTCATGCTTAATACACCAAGGATATCGTTCGTGGGGAGATAAGACCTTGTATCTCAAATTTTAGTGAAAATTACTTTTTTGTATTAAACTCCAGATTATCAGTCAAGTAATGTCCTGTCCAAATCCAAGCTCTCTTACAACAAAAACGAAGCCACCACGGCATGTCAAAGGAAAGGCAATCCCATTGCTTATAATGCTTTGGCAGCCATGTTTTTTCACTTTCCTGAACATGTGATTTTTTTGAGATACGAGGTTTTGCCGCCCCACCGACGATATGCATCTCATAACCATGAAATACAGTATTACAGTATTACACTTTGCTCCCATGCAATACACTTCAGAATACCGCAAGCCTCTCACAGGCATATAGAAAAAAAGCTATCATTTACAAAAGAATAAAAACAAGACAAAGGCAAAATAAGAATAGATTGACAAACGACTCAATAAGTGGTTTGAATACAAATTCAAAGTAAATTGTCAGCCTCAATTGGTATGCGTTCTCGCAGATTATGGGTTTTTTCCACATTTGCAGATAAATTACAAGCATGTGCATTTACAGGAATAAGCATCCACAACAGCAAAATCTACCATATTTTTTAGTCTAACACTAAAATTCTTAGATTGAAAATTAATCTAAGAGGATTGTAATTAGGGACAACTCTACAAATAGATTAACATTACATGTATGATCAATGAGATTTATTTCTAAATCTATTAGACTTAGATTTCTAATCGAATTTTGGAGTTGTCCTTGATTCAAATTTAGTGTACATACTTTTCATAAATATTCTTCCTAAAACAGAGCATGCCCCACTCTACTTTGTGGCATGAAATTTTATAGCACTATATACATGTAGCTTTAAAGCAATATTTCGAGGAATACATGTATACATTCAATATAACAAAAAATGTTATTTGAGCCCTTAACATGCACTTCACTAAACTAATGGCATCAATTAAATTTTATAGAGTTGTGGAGAACATGATACAGCATGTACAGTGTGTTTCTTAGAAGAAGAAATCCAACTTTCCCCATGCAGCACTATACATGTATATCGAAAGATACGTTACAAAAAAGGACAATTTCTCCTTTTTTGCATAATTATGATGTCACATGTATATAGGGACATAACCATTTTAAACCGGCGATACCGAAAGTGGTTTGCTCCCAAGAGATTGTACTCCTCCCCCCCCCCCCCCCCCAAAAAAAAAAAAAAAAAAAATCATTTCTTTCTTTCCACTATAGTCTGAAAACAATTATTAACAATAATAATAATAATAATAATAATAATAATAATAATAATAATAATAATAATAATAATAATAGATATTTCTAAAGCGCCTTTTCCACAAGATACAAATCGTTTTGAGATGTCATCCCTGGTCAGCGTAGGAGATAAAATATATACAAATTTCCAGGCAGTGACAGTGTCAGTCTAAAGTCCAGTGCAATCCTGAGGATATTAAAATAGATAAGTCTTGAAGTTTCGTTTGAATTGATCCAATGTTGGTGACGATTTTAGAAGAGGAGGGAGCTTATTCCACAGCCTGGGTGCAGTAGAGGAGAAAGCTGCATCGCCAGCTAATTTGTAGGTGCGTGGTAGAGTAAAAGTCACTGACGATGAAACAATAATAATGCTTGTTCATCTCTGCTTTTCGCGGTAGGATTCTGGGATAAATATTGACCCCATTTTCATTTCAAAACTGCAAAAATTTTGACTGATCCATAACAGAACATCATGAACGACTGCTTATTTTACAATATCTCTTTTTCTCTTATTTTGCTTTATTCAATTAATGTCAAATTACTTCATTCCACAACTTCTGATTTTATTACTCAAGTGATACCATTCATATTCATTCAAGCGGGACAATATCATGAGCAAGAGAAGGAATAGATCTTTGATATATATGTTAAAAATAAAAATAATGATGATAATAATGATGATAATAATAATAATAATGATAATAATATTATTGCATCAGGACATACTAATTGAGGGACATACATGTACATGTAATTATTTATGGAAAGAGTTGGGTTTCTGTTTTAACATGTGCAGCGTATAGCGAATGCCCTCAACCATCAACTCCGACTTCGATTACAGAGTTTAATGTAAACTATAACAGCCCCAAACAGGTAAATAAAAATGCACATGTACAAATGCGTGCATATGGAAATATGCACAGGTAGAGGTAAACGTACAGGTGTATCAATTCAGGTAGGGGTATCAATTCATTCCAATAGTGAATAGTCCATTACACATTGCAATTAAATTTTATTCACCTATTCGGAGGTTACTCGAGTAAGCCTACCCTCAATAAACTAGAATGTTGAATCACCATTTAAAAGGGTGATGGAGGACTGACTACCTTTTCAAAATATTATAGATGAACATGCTTGATTCAACACTATACATGCTGGATTCTATTGTCGATGCCACCGATTCCAGCATGTTCAAGTGTTAATCTAACATGTTAATGTCGTCACTCCTCCACCCTTTTACCTACATGTGCAGTTTTTAGAGTGTACATGTAGGCTATTTCGATAATTCTCATTCATTAGCCCTGCAATCAACTGGGACCAGGGTGGGAAGACAAACAACTCCGCAAGAAGGAAATTTACACATGTAATGATGAACATGAACTGCAGATGCGAAGGTCGAGGGTTGGAAACCCGGCGCGGCGTTCGTGTGCTGCATGCCAAGATACTACATTTACCACTCTCCACCCAGGTGAAAAGTGGGTACGCGGTAGGAAGGGGGAAGTCAATGTGACCGTCTGCAAAAGGTGTCTTACCAGGCTACTCCCCATTGGCTCAGTGGAGAACGGGGTAATACCTTAAAGCGCTATTGAGACTTTAAAGATGTATTAGGCGCTTTAAAAACAAAGCAAATAATAATAATAATAAAACAAAACAAAACACAAAAACAAAACAAACAAACATAGTATTGCAATTACTAGTTCAGGGAACCTACAGTGGTTGTTCATGTATAGATTTTCGAGCTTTTTACCTTGTTGCGACCTTGCATCGCACTGCCTTGTTACAGTGCGGAGCTAAACAATGCCGCAAGGTCAGAGAGACAATTGCTAGCAAAGTCATAGTGTGGACATGTCATTTCTTCATTATGAAAATAGACTCGCAAAATGTTAGTTTACCTGCATAAAAACTGGCAAGATTCAAAGAGTCATCCGCTCAAAGATCTAACCCTTTTTCCACGATAAATTTCTTTTATCCCGGAGGACATACCCTAGCCCTTTTTACTATAATTTGTTTCTGATAATACTTTATACAAGACTTACATGTACATACATTGTACATGTATAAGCGTCGCATGAAAGAGCTTAATTTTCTCGTACAAGACTATAGTTCAAATGAGAGTATGGTACGAAAAGGTAGAAAATATACGCAACTACTGACAGTCTGACACCGTCGATTTTCAATATAATGTAAAAATCTTTTTTAAGCCACATGCTCGACTACATTTTGCCAAATTTCCATTTGTATTTTCTAAAACTACGGACGCCATGATATGCTAAAAAAGTAGATCTCTAATGTAATTATACAAATTTACTCTAACTTTGAGTCAATCAGCTTCTACATGTATCAATTTCAGACTGTTGTTTTGTTTCGTTTTTTGTTGTTTTTGGTTGTTGTTTTTTTTACTTTATTTTGATCATGACCTTTTATTCTCCACCCCTCTCTTTCTCTCTCTCTCCCATACATCTCATGCATTACGCATGAACATCATGCACATACGTGTATGTACAGTGCATGTTAAAGTGATTACACAATATGTTTTTTTTTTTTTTTTTTTTGGATATATGATCGAGAATAGAATTCTAAGGAGAATAACATTAAAAATTTGATGATTTTCAATCGAAATCAATGCATTTTGGCTAATTTTCTTATAAAAAAAGTCAAGAGTTGACCAAAAAATATGAGTATGAGGTATGACGTAAAAGTGGGTACCCAGCTAGCTTCGCGCATTGCAGTTGTGCTGCGCGCTAGACTGTATAATATGTGTTATACCTTGCGCGCATTTTGCTAGAATTGCGCGACAAGGTACCCACTTTGACGTCATTTTTACGTAAAAGTGGGTACCCAGTTGAAACTGGGTCACTGCTGAGGGGTCAAAAATATCCTGAAATCTTACCACATTTGGGGGTTTCCTTGGCAACACGACTTTTTAAAAAACTTTAGGCAGATGATTTTCTGCCAAAATAAAATCATGCTCTTTTAAATGAGCTAACATTGTTTCAGCATTGGGTACCCCCTTTAAGCATAAAACATGATTTCTTTTCAAAGGCTAAATTGTACTCTATGGTACTTTCAATGTACTTGTACACTTGTGTACCCTTTTCGAATCTTACTTCCAAACACAAAAAGGGTCAATAGACTCAATAATCTCCATGATGAATAAGAACATGAGTGGGACTCCAAAAGATATTTGTCATGGATGTCAGATCGGCTTATTTACTTCTTATCGATTTTCAGTTATTAGCAGAGTTTTGTTATTATTGTGTAGATCTATGTCTAGGAATAGAGGAATGGGAGTAATCGTTGGATAGAAAAAGGACTTAGCATGATAATAGAGAGCATTGATGTCCATCGGAGAAATGGTACATGGGCTGACCGTTGGTGACTCTTCAATGCTCATGACAAAGCAAGATGAATAGGATAACGCTCAAAGTTCAATTTGTCTTAATTCACTCTACGAAATCAAAATACTCGTCCATCTTTGGTCTTCATTTTCTTCCCCTTCTACTTTTTCTCTTTTTCCTTCTCCTACATGTCCAGTGGCGGGTTTACTTTACTAAGTAAATGAATGTGTAACTGTTAGATTATCTAGATTCTGCAGATCTTTATTCCTTATTCTGATATTGTAAGATTGAGTTTTGTATGAAGAATATGATCATCATCTGTATCATTAACAGTTATTGGCATCTGCATCATCGACATCATAAACGACACTGCGACTAATCACCATCATCCATCATTATCTTCATCGTCAAACATCAACATACCGGTACCATCATGATCTCTGACATATTCAAACTAACTTCGATCTAGCCTAGACCTAACTTAGATCTAGACACAACCAAATCATCATCATCTTCATCATGTCATCTGCACTTGACTTAAACTTAAAGTCAAATTGAAATGAAGGCCTCATACTGTCATAATCTCACACTCATGATTAATGACCTTAGCCTTACCCAACTAGGCCTGGACTTAATTTGGTTCTAACAACAACCTCAATAAGTTAATCCAGATCTTAGATGAGCCAAATAGTTGTCTAGACGTCTAGACTAAGTTAGATCGTGAGCTTATATAGACTGTACAGCACAGGTTAAGGGTTAAACATTCTTTCCTTATCCTACTCCTAGCTATAAAATTATTAGGCTAATGAAAACTTAATTTGATCCAATTTGTTAGATCTAAAGTTGAGTCTAACCTCAACTTAGACCCCAAACCAACAACAGATTTGATAGATATTTCTTATCTTGTCTAGCTGACGTTACTCTAAAGTTTACAATCTTCTTACCGAAATACGAATTGACTCGTATGATGCGGAACACTCTGTTGAAAAACCGGAAAGTGGCGATCCATTTCCAGAAGTTTGTTGAACCAAGGCCAGGATAGGCCAGCGCTAGCAAGTCCGTGGGTAAGATGGTGAACAAATCAATTGGGAATGTGGTACGAAGATAGTGAATCTTTATCTTATTGCTATCCATGATCAAAATTCCATCTTTCATGTATCCCAGAAAGAATCGCATAACAATGTCCATCAAGTAAAGAATATCGCATGTGTACAGAATGAACCATAATATTATGATTTTGGAGTCGAATGAAGCGAGGAACAAATCAAAACTGAACGTCGTTAGAATGGAGATGATTATCAAAGTTTCCCATGCCTGCATTCGGCTGTTTTGTGGATTCAAGAAGCAGGACTGGGGTTGGGAAATGATCGTTGCCCGATCAGAACTCCCACCAGTTTCTGGCTCCTCAAGTTCAAGGCTTACTGTCCTTCTAGCCATCTTGAATTTATAGAATTCGAACTGCAGTCCAAAAGAAAAGACTGTTTAAAAATCACCGGTGTTTCAACATCATGCGCTGATGTGTATCCACCCCACTCTTCCAATAACCGTAACCAGAAATCCGGCGAGCTACATCGTTACTGGTGCAGTGAAGGTTTGATAAGTGTTCTAAGTTCTGACAACTCCACAGATGGAATAAATCACATAAATCCAAGAAGATTCACATGAAACGGAGGAGTAACAGCACGCAGGTCCTCTTTCAGCCGATAAGGCGAGATATATCGAGAGCAAAAGAAAAATGATATGATAGGAATATCACATCTCTCCTCCGCACTACGAACATAAAAGAGGCGTTCTCCGTATACCGTGTGTGGGCGCGTGCCACTCAAAGCTAGCTAGCTAGCTCAGTGCGTGCAGCATGCATTCAGCATCTCGAAAAATGCATGCGCATATTGCACGCAATGCATTTTGTGTGTGTATGTGTTTTATGTGTGTATTGCATATTGTGTATTGCGCAGCTATGCTCTTTAAAATTGTGTGGCGCAGGTTCATGCGCTTCTGACCAGTGCGCTAAAAAAGAACTGTGATTTTAATTTCAAAACGGCACACTGCATCAACAATTTGAATTTCCATTTTTCTAAAAAAAATGACATTCTATAAGGAAGTAATTGATTGCAACTCTCATGCAGCACCCCCGTAGATACATGTAAACAATGACATGAAAGTATGAAAGCACGGAAGTAGTCTCGCTTGGCTCCCTCGCTCACTTTGCGTGTTTCCTCGACTATTTTACCTTCTTCCCCCCCCCCCCCCCCCTCCGGCGGAAAAAAAAATTGCGTACGGCCTTGTCAGGGGCGGCACCAGGATATTTTGATAGGGGGAAAGATGACCCATATGTGAATTTATTGACGTTTTAGATGAACAAATAGGAGTATTATATAGTTATAAGCCCCAGGCCTCTCTTTTCCTGCCCTCTTCTTTCTTCTTCCTCCTCTTTTTTCTTCTTTTTCTCCTTTTTTTTTTCTTTTTTTTATCACTTGAAAAATCATAGGGGGGCATTCGCCCCCCTCTAGCGCCGCCCCTGGGCCTTGTTTATCTCTAGCTACGCCATTCCAATCAAATCGTCAATTTCTGTAAATGAGATATTTCTTCAAAAATTATTAGGATATAGATAAAGCCACAATAATTGCTTATTCCTAAAAGGGGTAGACTCTGTAGGCCTATATTACATGCAGCAAGCATAGAAAATAAATTACAAATGAATTACAAATGAATTTCCTTAATACTGCTCTACACATCTTTAAAGAACTTTATAAGCTTCCAAAGCAAAACAGACATCTTTTTTTCTTCATTGAGCCTATTTTTTATCGTGGTGTTCATACCCCGGCCATCTCTCTCTCTCTCTCTCTCTCTAACTTTCTCTCCCTCTTTCTCTCTCTCCCTCTATGTATCTATCGATCTATCTATCTATCTATCTTTCCACCCATCCATCCATATTTTTTTTTGTAGAGAAAATTAATGATAAAAATCTCTCCTTGGCTTTCTTGTAATACACCACTCCCTTGTTTAATGATATAATACTCCCCCTCCCCCCCCCCCTCTCTCTCTCTCTCTCTCCTCCTCCTCCTCCTCCTCCTCCTCCTCTCCTCTCTCTCTCTTTCCTTCTCTCTTCTCTCCTTTTCTTCCCTTGTCTCTTCTTTCTTTCCTTCAGTTCGAAACAACGCACTGAATTCTGACAAGTCGACCCTCTCTTTCGACCCGTCTGCACGCCAAGCATGTCAGGAATTCTCGGGGCACGTCTGGGGTGACCGTATTACGAGAGTTTGACCTAGGCCCACAGCCCACCGTGCAATGTGCCCGGTCAGGCTCAATCTGGGCATAGGGATTGTAGTATAGCGACAAGGGTACGTGATCCCCCCCCCCCCCCCACCTCCCTTCCCGAAAACTTGAAAACTAGTGAGAAAGTTCGTATCAACAACAACAAAAAAAAGATTGCTATTAAACAGGGAAAGAAAGAGGGTTGAAAGAAGACAGAGAGAGCAGAGGGGAGACAGAGCAGACTAAGTAGGGAAGTAAAAATAAAGAGCGATGAGTAGGAGGAGGGTGAAAAAGAGTTTGAATAGTTTGAATGTAGAAAACATTAATGGTACACCGCCCCCTCAACGAAAAAGGTAAGGCTGGAAATGGAAAGGGAAGGGAAGAGAAGAAGATACCGCCCCCCCCCCCCCCCGCCTCCCACACCTCAGCACCAAAATTCCGGGTCAGATAGACCCGGAACAGAGTCCGTCTGGCCTTTCTCTCATTTCTCTTGTCGGCAAATATTTGGTGTATGTCCCAAAAAACCTGCAAGCTAAGGGTCTTTTTTTTTTTTTTTGTCTGTTTGTTTGTTGTTGTTGGTCTGTTTTTTGTTTTTATTTTGGGGAGTTTTTTGTTGTTTTTTTTTGTTTTGTGTGTGTGTGTGTGTGTGTGTGTGTGTGTGGTTTTTTGTTGTTTTTTTTTTTTTGCTTGTCTGCACATTTTTTTTACAGAGCCCCCCTCCCCCACTATAAAACGGATATGACATCCTCATCGTGAGCTCCTCCTCCTCTTCTTTTTTTTTTTCTTCTTGCTTTTGTTCTTCTCCATATCTCCCTATCTCAAATCTCTCTATGACTGGTTTCTTGGTTTTGTTTTGCTGTTGTCTTTTCCATGCATATTGACTTGATTGCCTATGTAATTTTGGGAAATCCCCTCTTAACATGAATCTATTTTTGTTGTTATTGTTTTGTTACTGTTTGTTGTTGCTTTTGTTTTGCTGCGGCGCTTTTTTAACTGCCAGGATCGATCATAGCTGGAAAAAGTGAACCACCGGGAATCAGACTTCGCCCACACCTTCGAACGCCCAAGTTTGCGATGATAAGCAGAGATGGGCATAGTACACCGGGGACGGTCAGGAGGAGTTTCAGGATTTCCCCCACCCCCACCCCCTCCCCCTCACTGGCTTCTCGGTAACAACGGTCTGGAAGACTGCTGATATGATTGTATCTGATAGCTTTAGTGGGTCGATAGCATCTAATTTTTCCCCCAACCTGAAAATTTCAGTCCAGGGAAGTTCGCACATCTTGCAGAAATTAATTGTTGGAAATCTACCGAACGGAGTAGCATTAATACTGGACACAAGAGGGCGACATATCAAAAGAGGCACTTCAACAAGTTCATGGCTAATTATAGCGTTGTATATATCACTCCAATCAATGGAACTGAAAATCATGGATAAGATCATTCAGAAAACGCAAGTCATGATCTCAGATACTTTACTGCTTGTGAAAATAATTATTTACCAATTCTAAATTACAAAATAGTTTCATATTACTTACATGATAAATGAGAGAAGAAAAAAAAGATCATAATGAGCAATGCTTCCTTAAAACATGATTAAAATTAAAGATGTGATTATAAGGAGTGATTCATAATTGACACGACACACTGCAGCAGCTTTCCACGTATACTGGAAATCAACAGTGCACTGTATCACGAAGAGTCAGTGTTATACTCATTCCAGTTCATGAACGGAATGGGAGAAGGGATCATTCAAGGTAATTAATTGCTACTTTAGAATACATAATTGCAATCGAAGATGTGATTATTAATAGCGATACATAATTTATATGACAGCTTTCCAAGTATTTGGTCAGATCAAATTAATTCCCGTTTCTTGTCTCAGACCTCTTTCTTGTCTTCTTCAATCCTCCTCAATATATTTTTGTTTTTCTTTTTTGTAAATAAAATGAAATGGGTATGAATCTGAGGACATCTAAATAATGAGGTATCAAAAATCATCAAAATAACTACTTTTTATTGAATTTGAATAAGAAAAGAAAATGTATCAAAATATATAGATCCAGAGTTTTATTACACAGGAAATATCAAATATCGAATAAACAAAATTTATTTTGAATAACTTGAAACCCCTTCCTCATTTAAATAGAAAAGAAAAGGAAAGACTAGACAAGAATTATAAGAAAAAACAGAACAGAAAAGAAAAGAATTGTAAAGATTTTTTTTATAAAAAGAAAGAAAAGAAAAGAAAAGAAAGAAATAAGGGAAAGGCGAACATGAAACTAAGAATGAATTTTGTATGCCTTTACAGAAATAATCATGGACGTGCTCAGTGCATGGAAAATAACAGTGGCGATGTGTCTTTCCCAAATCATTCCCCATTGGGATTGCAAACAGATAATGAGAAGGCGATCATTAATCGAGACGAATTTTATGCATGCAATCAAATCACCATTACGCGTCAACATCATTATGAAGGATGAGCGAATGAGATGAAAGATAGAAAGGGCGGAATAGGAGAGGCGGAATGATGGATAGGGGAGTGATTAGAAGAGAATCGATCAGAGAGGGGGGAAATGGAAGGTAGAACTAGAGAGGTATAGGCATGGTAGGGGAGGGGTTAAGGAGAGGAGAGGGCAGGAATGGACAGTGAGAATGTGAGGCGGAGAAAATGAGGATGGGGGAGAGAGAGGGAGAGAGGGAAGGGAAGATAGAGCTAGAGAGAGAGGAGGGAGGAGATGAGAGCGCAGGAATGGAAAGGGAGAAGGGGAGTGAGAATGAGGAATGGAGGAGTGATCAGAAGATAATCAGAGAGAGAGAGAGAGAAGGAAAGATCTAGGGAGATAGAGTAGGGATTATAAGGAGAGGAGAGGGCTGGTATGGACAGGGAGAAGGGAGTGGATGAGAATGACTGGAGAAATGGCAAGAAGAAGCAGAGAGAGAGAAGGAGAGAAGAGAAGATACATTAGAGGAGGGAGAGAGATGGAGACGATCGAAGACAGAGAGGAGAAAGGAAAACATGGCATGAGAGATAGATAGGGTGGAAGAAGAGAGACGGAATGATGGATGAGGGAGTGATTAGAAGAGAATCATTCAGAGAGTGAGAAAAAGGGAAGATAACTAGAGAGGTAAGGGAGGGAAGGAGAGGAGAAGGCAGGAATGGACAGGGAGAATGTGGGGGGGGGGAATAATGTGGAATGGGGGAGTGAGGTGTAATCGGAGAGAGAGAGAGAGAGAAAGGGAGAGATATAGAGAGAGAGAAAATGAGAGAGGGAGAGAGAGAGAGAGAGGAGGGAAGAGAAATACGAGAAAGAGATCGATAGAGTTAGGTAAAGAGAAATGGGCAGAGAGGAAGAGGGGGAAGGGGGAAAGGAGAAGAAAACGGGAGAGTCTGCATGAGAGGGACAGATAGTGCAAGAAATAGAAGAAGAAAGAAAAGAAAGAAAGAAAGAAAGAAAGAAAGAAAGAAAGAAAGAAAGAAAGAAGTGCATTTCAGAGAGAGAGACGAATACACTTGCGTATACATGGTATATGTGTAATTTTTTGTTAGATCCTACGATCCTATACCATGATTTTCATCTATGAATTAAACTTGGCCGGTCAAAAACAGTTCTTTGGCATAATAATAATTAGAACTTTTACTTGGCCGGCAATCATTGCTGTTTGAGATTAAAAAGCATCTTCGAACGTTAAACTTTGCCATCTTCCAACATGTCCAACTGATCTCTTTTCATCTCCCGAGTCTGCTTTATAAATCTTGTAGGCCTACTCGAAATATTCATATTTATCAAGTGCATGGACCCCTTCTCCTTCTAGTGAAGAGAAAAATAGATCTCATCACCTGCATGCTGCGGTCTAATTAATGTGCATGGAGGTGTGGTGATTGGAGATTAAAAGCATAATCAATTATTCATAAGGCATGTAAGGCGGGTCATACTGGAATCCGATACTTGCTGCTAATGATGACTATTGTTAACATGAACACAGCATTTGGGATATGAATGGAGGAATCGATTTCAGTGGCAACTCATGATCGTTCATGGGAGTAAATAGTGGTGGTGCATAACAGTAGGAATAGGAAGATGAGAGAGAGAGAGAGAGAGAGAGAGAGTAAGAGACAGACAGAGACAGAGAGGAATAGAGATAAAGAGTGGAGAGAGAGACAGACAGACAGACAGACACAGAGGGAGAAGGGGAATTAAGAAAGAGTGGGGAGAGAGAAGGGGATAGAAAGAGGGGAAAGAGAAGAGGGCAATAGGAAAGAAATAGGTGGTCAACAGATAGCAACGATCTAAAGAGTAAAAGGAAGGAAAGCGGAGATCGTAAAGTAGATAGAAAGCGAGAAAAGAAAGAGGAGGGGGGAGGTGAATTGTGTTTTTTTTATATAGCAAGAAAATGTTTTGTTGAATAGGTCAATCGATTTGAAATGTGTCTTTCACACTCGTGAACGGATTAGTGCAATTACGAGGGTCCCCAGTTTACAAGTGTGTAGACACCTCCCCCCCCCCCCCCCCCTCCCGCCCCCGTCCATTGTTGTCGGCACATCTGTGATGTAATGAAGGTGGTATTATTATCGTCTTTGCCTATTGCTTTTGCCAGTATCGTCAGAATTTAGGAAATGAAATTGCTATGACGACCTTCTTTAATTTTCAAGAAAATAAATAAATTGACTAGGCTACCAACAAAATCAAAAACAAAACAAAAAAATAGTTCGATACCACCCTACATGGAAAATACTTATTATGTATACATTTTTATGTCGGATACATTTCCCACTAACTTCGTTGTTGATCAGAAATACTCGATAATCAGAACCTTCATTGGTTTCGGTTCGCTGCTGTATTGCTGGCTTTCGCAGGAAACAAAATGACAGCCCTACACACTAATATATAATTATTTGATAATCTAACTAACATCCATTTACTTTCAAACAATAAACCATTAGAATAATTGACGTTGTATAAGGCGTCACCTTTTCTCTTGCTCCTTTTCTTTACTAGCTTGCTTGTCAAAAAATTTCAAATGTGTCCCCCTAGCCTCGGATTACAAGACAGAATTATATTACCCATGCATATATTTTATACCTCTGAGCCTCGTTTGATACGACCTGTTAATAATTCCTGACGAAGAACGGAGCACGCCGTTCGAAACGTCAAGTCCTTCTTAAACGGTTCTTATGAGAACTCTTGCACGAGATCCCAACAGTCCTTTCCAGGATCGACTCCCGGATCGACTCCACACCCCCACCTTACATAGCGCAGCCGAATAACTGTTCCAACAACCTAACATCCATTTATCTTCAACCAACAATAGTTGACGTTTAAAGGTGTCACCCTATAGCGAGGAACATGAATACCTGAATGAATGTGGAAGGCCGCAGCGATCAATACTGTCAATGAAACACCTGCATGAGAATCAGCTAATCCGTGAAATAGTCACCATTATAAGCTCATCACTTCTACAAGGTCTGTTAGGTCACTGTACATGTATTGATCCCATCGTGAATAGATTAGCCTGGTCCTGTCGAGGCCAGACGACGTGATTATGGCAAGCCGTAATTACGTCGTAGTCTGGCCTCGACGATTTGAGGCCAGACGACTTTGAGAATACTGCAGGATTCTCAAAGTAACTTAATGCAGGATGAGATCTGGGATTTCAACTGCTACAACAAAAAGCATCATCACCATCAACAATTATCAATATAATCAACAAAACCATGATCAACATGAAGTATTCTCCTGAGGACGGTAAGATCATGCTTACCGAAACGTCTAGAGTGACCACACTCATCTTCAAGAAAGAATACTTGGTGTACCGTGAAGCTATACTTCTAACAATATTACTAACATAACAACAGGAACTAAAACAACACCAACAACATCCATAAGAACAATATCAAACACATCAACAGCAACACCATGAAAGAAACTGATACAGGATTAGATATTGAAATTCAATCACATCAACAACAGCAATGCAACAACAACTAAGTTGTCACTTGCATCGTAGTTCTTGGTCATTCTGTGTCCTCCATCAACAACATTGGAGAAGAATAGGTTTGGGAGAGAGAAAGAGGGGGAGGGGGGACGTTTAATTAAGTCATTAAATCATACATGCAGTTTTTAACAAGTGATTTAAATCTTTTCAAAGTAACGGCCTCTTTAAATGTTTTTTCTGGAGAATTCCAATGTTTAGGTCTTATGAAAACTGTTCTGCTTTATGGTAAATTTGTGATAATCAATAAATTGTCTAGTATTGTAGCCATGAAAATTGTAATTCTTTATAAAAAATAATTATTTTTCAAATCCTCGGGTATTTCTTTCTATCTTGTGCCCCCTCCCCCCCCCCCCCCGTACTATTATACAGGTACTGGTTTATTACCAATCTATTTTGGAGAGCAAATAACCTGAGATATACTAACATGAAATACAACTAAAATCATTTGAAGTTGCAAGAAAATGAAAGACAAACACAATGTTATGAATCTCATAGACCATTCAACTGCCTTTTATTAAAGCATCAACTCACATCATATATACATCGCAACCAATAAGACATCACATGTTTTTGCTTGTCCAATTAAAATTTTCATCTAATTAACACTTTAAGAAGGTTTGGAATACTTGTAATGAATTGCAGAATATATTGGCAATATTTACCAAAGTCATATACCAAGCAATGGGACATGTTTATAATATCAAACAAAGTATATTTTGCATAAATGTATTAGACTTCTTATTCTGTAATCATTTTGTACCATTTCTGGCTGTGTTTTGAGCAGGTATATAGTACAAGGCTGCTTTTCGTCTAGTAAATTAACCCATTCGTGACAGAGGTCCACATTTTGTGGTTTGGTCTAATATCTTTTGATGCAAAGCCCTAAAAATCATACCAAATACTGAGCAGAAAGAGCAAAAAATTCTACACAAACTGTGCCCATTTTGGTTGCATCAATATTTGTTTGATGCTGAAATTCTTTTTAAGGAAAATAAACATTAAAATTCTTAAATTGGCAATGTGATAGAAAGTTTAAAATCACCATTTCCCCTGCGAATTGGTAACTTTTTGAATTCTTATCATAATTTCTGTCAATTTATATTCATTTCAGATACATGACGTTTTATAAGAAAAATGTAGCAACAAAATAAAAATGTTGGTGTTGCCAATTTGAAGAAT
The DNA here is from genome assembly GCA_029962745.1 of Echinometra lucunter. NCBI lineage: Eukaryota > Metazoa > Echinodermata > Echinoidea > Camarodonta > Echinometridae > Echinometra > Echinometra lucunter. The sequence continues at coordinate 4,416,702 of CM057168.1, read as the reverse complement.
AAAAGCTGATTAAATTAGGCTTTAAATAATTCCTGTCACGAATGGGTTAATATATCTATGGGTCAGACACTCGGTCTAATAAGCCACATTTTGATTGAAAAGGGGTGGAGTCTGCAAATAATATAAGTACAATATAAGTTTTTTCAGAGACTACTGTTGTTTTTTGCATGCAGTGTTTTCATGGTTTTGTCTTTGCCAAATGAAATAATGCGTGTAATAACTGTCATCATAGAATTATTAGCTGTGCATCCAAAATAATGAATTACGCTTACATGTACATGTAGTGCAGCTTCAACACATGTGTATGAAACAAGTAATTTTTCAAAACCATATTTCATGTCTTTGCATTGGAATGTTTAAAATTAGCCTGTTTTATATATATATATATATATATATATATACATCAACATATATTTGTCACTTTTTTTAACGATTCTACATTTAATTTATATTACAATATTTATCATGTAAATGGATGGATTTAAATGAGCGCTTTTGTAAAAAAAAGAAATGTACATAAATTGAACAATGTTCAAAAACAATCAATTCTACCTCTGTACAATGATAAAAACAAATGGAATAAAAACGACTGCAATACTGCAAACACACTCTGTTTTTGTTTTTACAGTGCAAATAACATAATAATAAAAGTAAAAGGATGTTTTTCTTTGAACATGACAAAAAGCTAGAATAATCAAATAAACAAACAAAAACAGAGAAATATTTCAAGAATTAGATTGCACTTGAAGATTACTTTTAACATTTTTTTTTGTACTGTGCTAACAAGTGAAAAACTTGGGCAAACTTATAAAGGTTTGTCCAGAAAAAAAGCGGAAACGCCCAACAGTAAACCCTTGTGTTTTTTTTTTTTCTTGTACAAATGAATGAGATAAGAGGCAGAAAAAAAAATGTGGAGGCAAGAGGCATATTATTTGTCTCCTGGTGGCAAAAAGTTGCGGATCAATCAAAGTCTTAAAATTTAGCACAAAATAGCATGTCATGAGTTTGTCCGCCAACTTTTTACAAAACTCTCTATCATTTAAGTGGTGATGCATTAATGCACGTTCATTATCATAAGTAGCATGGTTTACCTTGCCATCGGTGAACACTATAAAAAAATAAAAAATAAAAAAAAACCATGGGGGTTTCCCCTCATATATGAATGAGTTTTAAACCCTAAAGTGTTCTTTTTGCATCAGTGCACATTTGTACAATGACAATGAACAATCATGATAATTAACTTTCTCCTTCAACAGTGAACCGGTGAAATTAAAAATAGTCACTAGTAGTGTGCTTAAGTGATATCAATAGAATAATTAGCAGCATCAATACTGCACTAAGGGAAGTAGAATTTAAAGAAAGTATCAAAAGAACAACTGTCATTATTTACTCCTCAAAATCAATTCAGTATACAAAAGAGTTAAAAGTGCAGTTTTTGTTCTTTCCTGATAATACAATGCCTTTGGATGAATGCATAGAAATAAGTAATAAATCTTGCGATTGTAGTAAATTGACTACTACAAATTCCAGTTACATAATGGAACAATACTCGTTTGCATATACTTCTGAATCAGGATTTCCATGTTAATGGAATTTATACCATATTAAAGGCATTGGCTAACTTTGTGAGTAGCTGATTTAAAAAATTCTCAAACTAAGATGAAACATGTGTATGAGTAGTTGTATTTGTACTCAAAAACCCTGAAACCAACCATAATTTGGAATGAAAAAGTGTAAGTTAGACACAAACAGCGATTTTATTATCCTTCGCCTCACAAGACAATCACTAAGAGGACCACGTTGCTTGAATTTGAAAATGCCGTTATGTGCCTCCCGCCGCGTGATACGCCAATACACACAGTACGGTAAGGTGAGTCATACGCGCATGCGCACTCCTTACGTCTATTCTGTGCAATCGACCCTCATATATTTTTCAAACATTGGTTCACATTTTTAAACTTAAAATTACTTCCTGTGGATATTATACTTTGAAACTTTCAGACTGGTATTTTTACACTATAACCCTTATGTTTATCCCATTTTCAAGTAACAAAACAAGATTTTTTTAAATCATAACAATGTTAACCAATGCCTTTAAGTCAAATATTGATGATCTTATTGGTCAAGAACTAAGGAAGGACATAGTTTTTCAAATTTCATCTTGATACAGGATACAAGAAGAACATACTGCTGAAGTGAATCACATGGGCAATAGGGCCTATAGGGGAATAGTATTTTTCTAGTATTGTTGGAAATTAAAAAAGCATCAATACTTCTGTATCAATAGTGGTTAACCCATTTGTGACAGAGGGTCCACATTTTGTGGTTTGGTCTAATATCTTTTGATGCAAAGCCCTAAAAATCATACCAAATACATGAGCAGAAAGAGCAAAAAATTCTACACAAACTGTGCCCATTTTGGTTGCATCAATATTCCTTGCTTGATGCTGAAATTTTTTTAAAGGAAAATAAGCATTAAAATCCTTAAATTGGCAATGTGATAGAAGGTATAAAATCACTGTTTTCCCCTGCAAATTGGCAACTTTTTTTACTTCTCATCATAATTTCTGTCAATTTATATTCATTTCAGATACAAGACGTTTTATAAGAAAAATGTAGCAATAAAATAAGAATGTTGATGTTGTCAATTTGAAGAATAAAAGCTGATCAAACGAATGGTTAAAAAGATTAATCACACCAATGCTATTTTGTAATGTAAGCAAAACTGTATATGTTGTACATGGGCAATTCCATAAAATATATACGTCCGACCCCCTATATGTGGAACTTTCCTGAAATGATTCGTCTCGGCTTTGTAGTTCATATGAAAAAATGCAATGCTCTCATATTATCATGGCTTGAGCAGTTCACGAAGTGAAATAAAAATGGAGAAAAATGGGGGTAAGACGTACAAATGGTTGATCATTTTATGGAACTGCCCACATATGTTTTGTTTAATACTTTTTCCCTCTCTCAAATAATCTGACTACCTAAACTAAATTTAATTTTGTTTAAACTTATAGTATTTTATCATTAATTAATTAAGGGATCTACATCACATAAGCCAGGCTTTCTAGTAGATGTCTCCACATATCCTTTTGTCACCTTTCTATGACATATTCATGTATTTTATGTTTTTGCATTGTTTTTGTACATATTGTAATTTTTTTTCAAATTAGGAATCTGAATAAATCAAATCCAACTGAATCAAATCAAATTCACATCCAATTGTACACATCCTTACCAATGTGCATACCATCTATTTTGGACTAAATGTGCAATAAATAGTACCTGATATCAAGAAGAATTATTTGTACACGTGCAATCAGAATACATTTCCATAGATTACCATAAAATTTGAATATATTACCATAAATTATCTTGCAAGGTGATCAGACTTGATTCTAGAGGTGAAAACACTTTGAAATACCAGTACTGCAATAACACACATACATATAAACACACAAAAACATAAGTACATATAAATATAGGACCTCTACAACCAAAGGCACTTTAAGTACCTATACATTATTAAGTGCACATTTACAGTTATTAATATCTTGTGAAAACTGGGTAGGCACATTTTTCATGTCTATGACCATTTCCAGTTTTCACAAACTGTATCTAGGCATGTATTTAGTATAGCCGATACAGTGAAACCAGGGTCTGCATTAGACTATGATAATGGCAATGGGTTTTTTACACAAGAATAATTACCGTAGACAGAATATTTTCAGTGACAATGAGGAAGTATGCGCGAGAATTCTGTGCATGAAGAGGAATGAACACTTGCAGAATTTTACTGTTTTTCAAATCAGCCTGCCTAGCGAAACAGCGTGGTGTGAAAAGATGCATAGAGAACACAAAATGCATATTGTTGGTAGTACTGTTTGCATTTCGGAAGTATCTTTTCACACCAGTCCACCACTATAACAGCCCAAAATGAAACCATCATGTGAACAGGTTTTTCTTTGCCAACAGCTAATTCTAGGTGGCTGATATGCTAAAAAATATCTAGGGACTGCCTTGACAGAACTTTAACTTGGCTCTTATGCAGTTTCCCATTTAAAAAGAAAACAAATGTTGTCATAATGAGTTCCCAGGTGCGAAACAAAGTTGATGCGATGTTATCCGGGCCCTGTTGCATAAAACTTGAAATTGACAGTAACTTTGCCATCAATGGTAACTTCCAAGGAAACCTTGAATTTGACTGGCTGTTGAGTAATGTAGTTACAATTAATGGTAAGTTTTATGCAATGGGGGCCCAGGTCCTTCGGAAAGGACAAAGAGCCATTGGTCACCTGGTTGCTTCCTTACAGACATACACATGCTTTCCTAGCAGTTAGGTGAATTAAACCATCCACCATCCAAACATCAAATTACAACAACGAGACGATTCATCTCTCCAACGACCAATGAATACTTTCCTCCGTGTATTCCTATCTGACGAGTACATCTGCGGAAAACTGTATATACATGCACTACTGAACTGCTGCACCAGATATTTTGTGAAACCAGGATTTGGTAGGAAGGCACATCTAGTTCCAGGGGTTGTTTCCACGACTTGCACCACTCTCGATTGAATCTGTTTGATTAAAAAAGAAAAAAAAACACAGAGCATTACATGTCAAAAATCACTGCTACACCACTTCAAAAAGAGGTTATCAATCAAAATTTGCTAGTCAATGAGATGAAAATTTTCAAAAAAAAAAAAGAAAAAAGATTCACTGATTTGCACGGTTACTGACAACCCTCTCAATCCTGTACTGACAACCCTCTCCATCCAGTACTGACAACCCTCTCCATCCTGTACTGACAACCCTCTCCATCCTGTACTGACAACCCTCTCCATCCTGTACTGACAACCCTCTCCATCCAGTACTGACAACCCTCTCCATCCTGTACTGACAACCCTCTCCATCCAGTACTGACAACCCTCTCCATCCAGTACTGACAACCCTCTCCATCCTGTACTGACCACCCTCTCTATCCTGTACTGACCATTATGATGGAGCTGTAAATGTAATGTATTTTGTTGAACACGATTTAATTTTGCATGCAATGCACAGAAAGCGCATGAGTTTGGGCCTACACAATTTGCGACTTTCCATTCCCTTCAAGGGGCAATCTACTATAGCCCCCCCCCCCCCGGGCCACACCCCATCTCACAGGCTCTTGCTCTCAGGCTCTCATTCTCTCACTCCCCCCCCCCCCCCCCCCCATCTCTCTCTCTCTCTCAGGCAGCTTCACTGTGACTTACCAGCAATCATTGATGACCTTTGACTTGCAGATGATTTCCTCAGGGATACTTCAGCATCACTGTAAGAGAATAGATAATTATTCAGAAGAATCCTCTGTAATCCATAAGCACAAAATGATGCTTCTTCATACATGTACATAGTTGAGATACTTTAGCATGACTACACAAGGAAATATATCACTTATTCATGATAAACATACATGTATTTTCACGATACCAAAACCATTGATAGTACACATGGGGAAGGTGTATGCCATACTGATATCATCGCCCGGCTGGCAGAAGGGCATTAGCACGTGTGCTAGCGCCTTTTTATATCCCCCGGATAGCAGACAGGCATTAGCTCAAGGAATTGGTACATGAAAGGCACAGTGTGCACGTGCGTTAACACCCTTCTGCTAGCCAGAGTATGTATAACATAGCGCCGTGTGTGTGTGTGCGTTAACGACCTTCTCCCAGCCGGGCGACGATATGTTGCCTATTTAGACCTTAGCCTCTTCAGGAAGACTGTTTTAGCAAAACAAAAGAGATAACCATAGAATGTTTAGAGTTGTAAATGATTTTCAATGGAGCCAAGTTCTGGAGGTCACGTCATAGATCATGTACATTTTGGGTAGCAAAGAGAAAGTTCGCATGAAACTGATTAAACACAGTCTCGCACTGTCCGCCTTTGGAAGAAATAGTATGTATGAGATCATGTGATCTTCCATTCATGATTGCCAGTGAATTTTAACCCATTCGTGACAGGAATTATTTAAAGCCTAATTTGATCAGTATTTATTCTTCAAATTGGCAACACCAACATTTTTCTTTTATTGCTACATTTTCTTATAAAACATCATGTATCTGAAATAAATATAAATTGACAGAATGTATGATGAGAAGTCATAAAGTTGCCAATTTGCAACGAAAAACAGTAACTTTAACATTTTCATCGCATTGCCAATTTAAGGATTTTAATGCTTATTTTCCTTTAAAATAATATCAGCATCAAACAACAAATATTGATGCAACGAAAATGGGCACAGTATGTGTAGAATTTTTTTGCTCTTTCTGCTCATGTATTTGGTATGATATTTAGGGCTCTGCATCAAAAGTTATTAGACCAAACCACATAATGTGGACCCTCTGTCAAGAATGGGTTAAATTAAGTACCCAAAACGAATGCAACGGAACTGCTATACTCTTCCCTATGCTATGAACCCTATATGCTAATGGCTCCATTCATATTCCCTCTCACTGGATTTACACGTATGCAGCCACTGGGTGATGAAGGGAGGTGTTTCACAAAGAGTTAAGTTTGACTTAAAATCCAACTTAAATTCCTAGTTGCGTGCTGTATATTACGCATCTTCTCATTGGTCAGATCATGCTCAGGGGACGCGTGCTAGTGGGAAGTCTATCAATGAGATTACGCCTTAAATACCGCATGCGCACTAGCGCTTAACCCATTTGTGACAGGAATTATTTAAAGCTTAATTTGATCAGCTTTTATTCTTCAAATTGGCAACACCAACATTTTTATTTTATTGCTACATTTTTCTCATAAAACATCAGGTACATTGTATCTGAAATGAATATAAATTGACGGAAATTATGATGAGAAGCCAAAAAGTTGCCAATTGCAGGGGAAAACAGTGATTTTAAACTTTCTATCACATTGCCAATTTAAGGATTTTAATGTTTATTTCCTTTAAAAAAAACAACGAATATTGACACAACCAAAATGGGCCCAGTTTGTGTAGAATTTTTTGCTCTTTCTGCTCATGTATTTGGTATGATATTTAGGGCTTTGCATCAAAAGATATTAGGCCAAACCACAAAATGTGGACCTCTGTCATGAATGGGTTAAGCATGACTTTAAGTCAAACTTAACTCTTTGTGAAACACCCCCCCAGGTCAACATTGCTGAATTTGATTGCGGCCCAGTCTCATTCACATAGCAATTTCATGTCCACAACGTGTTTATCTTCAGGGTGTGCTTTAACCCATTCGTGACAGAGGTCCACATTTTGTGGTTTGGCCTAATATCTTTTGATGCAAAGCCCTAAAAATCATACCAAATACATGAGCAGAAAGAGCAAAAAATTCTACACAAACTGTGCCCATTTTGGTTGCGTCAATATTCGTTGATTGATGCTGAAATTTTTTAAAAGGAAAATAAGCATTAAAATCCTTAAATTGGCAATGTGATAGAAAGTTTAAAATCACCGTTTTCCCCTGCAAATTGGCAACTTTTTTACTTCTCATCATAATTTCTGTCAATTTATATTCATTTCAGATACATGACGTTTTATAAGAAAAATGTAGCAATAAAATAAAAATGTTGGTGTTGCCAATTTGAAGAATAAAAGCTGATCAAATTAGGCTTTAAATAATTCCTGTCACGAATGGGTTAATGTTACCTCAGCTCTCGCACTTCTTTTCTTGACTTTCTGACAGGCGTAGCCTCCCTAGGCATAGCATCTCCACCAAGCTGATGAGCTGGTATTCCATGTGAACTCTGACCTCTCACTTCCTCTGTAATACAAACAAACACTGCAATACATTAACTCTTTGTCCAGTGGGCACTGAATCCCTGTGTGCTGAATTATTCTCACTTTCAATTTCCAATACAAAGCTATTGACCAAACAATTGCACACAAAAGATGATCGAGTAAGAAATGTAAAAAAAAGCGAATGCTGCCACCTCTGGGAAAATCAATATATTTTGTATAGATATTATAGGCTCCGTGACTGAGCAAGAAATGGGAACTTCGCATGCCGCCTATAGTGCAGGAGTGCGAACTTCGCGTCCAATGCACTAACCCATTCGTGACAGAGGTCCACATTTTGTGGTTTGGCCTAATATCTTTTGATGCAAAGCCCTAAAAATCATACCAAATACATGAGCAGAAAGAGCAAAAAATCTACACAAACTGTGCCCATTTTGGTTGCATCAATATTCATTGTTTGAAGCTGAAAATTTTTTAAAGGAAAATAAGCATTAAAATCCTTAAATTGGCAATGTGATAGAAAGTTTAAAATCACCGTTTTCCCCTGCAAATTGGCAAGTTTTTGACTTATCATCATAATTTCTGTCAATTTATATTCATTTCTGATACATTACATTTTATAAATAAAATGTAGCAATAAAATAAAAATGTTGGTGTTGCCACTTTGAAGAATAAAAGCTGATCAAATTAGGCTTTATATAATTCCTGTCATGAATGGGTTAAACATCAGGGATAATGACAAGGGAATACTGTAAAGTAATGTGTAGATGGCACACTTTTTTCTACTCTAAAAATTCAAATTGTCGGGGACGGAGTGCACCCTATATAAAGAGACAAGAAATAAACACATCTGTAGTGCAAGTATGAGTGACATCTATTGCATTTGCATCTTGTAACTCTTGAAGACAATGCGACATAATCAATTTTATCGTTAGATAAAAGGTAACTCAGTCAGATAAATCAAATCATTCATATTTTGTTTGCATCACGTAACTCACTCACTTCAAACATGTTATTTTCTTACCATGTCCAATGCTAGAGCTGGTACTGCCCCATACAAACTCTCTGAGCTTCTTCTTCAGACCCTCCCACCCCCCTCTCTCTCTCATTCTCTCTCCTCCTCCTCCTCCTCCTCAATTTCATTTTATTTTTTTACCATGTCCATTGCTAGAGCTGGTACTGCCCTGCACAAATTCTCTTAGCTTCTTCTTCAGGTCTCGACTCGTCTTCTTGTAGTAGAACAGATCCTTCTCTAACTCCTTCAGTTTGTGCTCAAGAACGGAACTATTGTGCGAGAAAAAACCAAAGAAAGATAGAAGGATGATGCCCCAAATAAAAAGGCTCTTTACTCATTCAGTAAAAGAAAGACTATTATCTATTATCTAATCCATCTGCGAACCTCTCTCTCCCTCCCTCTCTCTATCTATCTATCTATCTATCTATCTATCTATCTATCTATCTACCTATCTATTGATCTATCTATCTATTGATCTATCTATCTATCTATCTATCTATTGATATATCTATCTATTGATCTATCTATCTATTGATCTATCTATTGATCTATCTATCTATCTATCTGTCTATCTATCCATCTATCTATCTATCTATGTATTGATCTATCTATGTATTGATCTATCTATCTACTGATCTATCTATTGATCTATCTATCTATCTATTGATCTATCTATCTATCTATCTATTGATCTATCTACCTATCTATCTATCTATCTATCTATCGATCTATCTATCGATCTATCTATCGATCTATCTATCTATCTATTGATCTATCTATCTATCTATTGATCTATCTATTGATCTATCTACTGATCTATCTATTGATATATTTATCTATCTATCTATCTATCAATCTAACAATAAACCTATCCATCTATCTATCTATCTATCTATCTATTTATCTATCAATCAATCTATCTATCCATCAATTAATCAATCTACCTCCAAATCTGTTTCTCACTCCCCTTCAATCTCCTCCTTCTCCCTGTACTTTCTCTCAACATTTGGACCTTCCTCTCATAGTCTTCCTGGTGTTCCCCATGTCTTCGCTCTCTCTCTCTCTCTCTCTCCTTCTCTCTCTCAAATTATCTATCTATCTATCACTCACCCTC